>JAMWET010002130.1:247500-257500 GCA_024036415.1 Prochilodus magdalenae
ATGGTCACTTCGGTCTCACTGGAGCTTTCCACGTACACACACACACACAGAGCGAGACTCACCGGAACAGCTCCACCACGTTCTCCCCGCTCTTCTTCACCTCCTCCTCACTCATCATGCTGAGGATCGCGGCTTTCTGATACACGTAGATCGCCTGCAGCACACAGAGCGTTGCAGTGGAGCGTTAGTGTGGAGAACAGTGCCCGTCTGCCTTCTAGTGTTCTCCCTGACCTCCCTACCATATGACGTACCGCACACAGGGCTACCTAAACATGGCAGACACCACAGCCGCGATTATTGTAGTCAGCAGTGAGATGACCCCGAGTAACTCATAGTGACCCCGAGTGACCCTGAGTGACCCCAAGTGAACCAGAGTGACTCAGTTTATATACCTCTTAAGGGTATTATGGTAGATTTGACCCTCGACCCACCTTAGACATTGGGTTTCCGCCCCTTGTCTAGCTTGGGTGCATGTTTGTTTTGTGTGTGTGTGTGTGTGGGCGTGTGTTTATCTTGTGTTCGTGCTTGTATTACTACACCTGTGAGGACCCATTAATGTCACAGTATCTTCACCTCCATTGAGATTACTACAGCAGTAACACCAGAGCGCACGCGTTACCTTAGACCAGCGGCTCTCCTTGCACAGCAGGTCAGCGTAGCGGTAAGCTTCTCTCCACTGCTGCTGGAACGAGTGACACCACATCAGCTCCCAGTAACACAGGTGATGGATCTGCTTCCACTGCTGCTGGGAGTTAATACATTCCACAAACTTCATCTGAGCCTGGGGGAGGGGAGAGAGAGAGAGAGAGAGAGAGAGAGAGAGAGAGAGAGAGAGAGAGAGAGAGAGAGAGAGAGAGAGAGAGAGAGAGAGAGAGAGAGAGAGAGAGAAGGAGAGAGGGAGAGAGAGACAGAGAGAGAGAGAGAAGGAGAGAGAGAGAGAGAAGGAGAGAGGGAGAGAGAGACAGAGAGAGAGAGAGAAGGAGAGAGAGAGAGAGAGAGAGAGAGAGAGAGAGAGAGAGAGAGAGAGAGAGAGAGACAGAGAGAGGGAGAGACAGAGAGAGAGAGAGAGAGAGAGAGAGAGAGAGAGAGAGAAGAGAGAGGGAGAGAGAGAGAGAGAGAGAGAGAGGGGGGGGGAGAGAGAGAGAGAGAGAGAGAGAGACAGAGAGAGAGAGAGAGAGAGAGAGAGAGAGAGAGAGAGAGAGAGAGAAAGAGAGAGACAGAGAGAGACAGAGAGACAGGGAGAGAGAGAGAGAGAGAGAAGGAGAGAGGGGTAGAGAGAGAGAGAGAGAAGGAGAGAGGGAGAGAGAGACAGAGAGAGAGAGAGAAGGAGAGAGAGAGAGAGAGAGAGAGAGAGAGAGAAGGAGAGAGGGAGAGAGAGAGAGAGACCTTCATCATTAGAGAACGAACAGCGCTGAGAGGAGACCCGTGCTGAGCTCAGTAGGACGCTCCTGCTCCTGCTTTACCTTCTCGAAGTGTCCGCGCAGCACGGCTATCCTGGCCGTATAGAAGAGGATGATGGAGCCCTGCAGAGCACAAAGCAGAACGGCTGATCTGTACCACACCAATATACCACCACCCCCGTGCAGCGCCATCTGCAGGAGCCCGAAGGTACTCCCACCCTTAACGCGCTAGATTACTCATTCTTGTGTAGTGAGTTACACGTGTGTGGTTCTCACCTTGGGGAATTTCTCCAGGTAAGGCTCTAACAAGGCTTCAGCTTCTACTAGGTTTCCTTCACCCGTACCTGGAAAACACCTGCGGTTACAGCATCTGCACGGTTCACCCGTTACACACATCCCAACTTCACACTGAAACCTTCTTCTTCTGCACAGGGTAAAATCTCTAGTGAATATTCATGAGGAAGCGACCAATAGAATCGCTCCAAACCTGCCTAGTAATAAACCTTGTTCTATCAGCTCCACTGCAGGGTAAGGAAGCTGCTCCATCCTCCTGTACAGCTGCACTCTGGAGGGGTTTAAGGTGGACTGGATAATTCCATGAGAGCTAGTTTATGATAGCCTCCTGTGGAAGCTGTACCAGAGTGAGAAGCGTGTGTGCAGTGACGGAGGATTTACCCAGGATGAGGCAGACGTATGTGTGGTACAGGAGCAGGGTTAACACACAGAGAATGGCTCTGAGACTGTGACTCGCTGCTCCCTCCCTCAGCTGGGCCAAACCGAACTCCTGCAGCAGAGAACCGAATGCAGCGTCAGCTAAAGAGGAGGCTTCAAACCAGAGCAGTTAAACCAGAGCAGAGCTGGGAAACATCTCAGTACAGGGCGTTCACCACCCGGCTGGATACAGATATAGCTTCTGTGAACTCAGACTCGTGTGTGTTTGTGTGCTGTGTGCACGCTCACCCTGTTCCCTGAGAAGCCGTGATTCAGCAAGTCGAGAATCCTGAGCAAAAGAGAGCATCTGAGACGGAAAACATTCCAAGACAACAGAAATGCCAAGCATCCTCCAAAACCGGGACTCAAGACCAAAGCACCTCCTTTCAGTTCCACATTAAGTCAAACACCTCCTCAACCGCCTCAAACCAGTCACCTCCTTCAGTTCACATTACAGTTAAACACCATCCTCCAAAACCGAGTCTGGACCAAAACACCTCAGTTCAGGGCAGTCAAACACCACCCGGCTGGATACAGATATAGCACCTCCGGTGAACTCAAGACCAAGTCACCTCCTGTGTTTCACATTACTGCGTGCACGCTCAAACTGACCCTGAGACAAGCACCTCCCTTCATTTTTCTCATTACAGAACACATCTCCAGAAACGAGCAAAGAGTCAAAACCTCCCCCCTTCAGTTCCACATAACCGTCAAACACACATCCTTCCAAACCGACTCAAGACCAAGTCACCTCCTTCAGTTCCACATTACAGTTCAAAAACACCATCTCCAAAAACTCAAGACCCATCCTTTCCACAACAGTCCAAACACCATCCTCCAAGAGACTCAAGACCAAGTCACCTCCTTCAGTTCCACATTACAGTCAAACACCATCCTCCAAACCGACTCAAGACCAAGTCACCTCCTTCAGTTCCACATTACAGTCAAACACCATCCTCCAAACCGACTCAAGACCAAGTCACCTCCTTCAGTTCCACATTACAGTCAAACACCATCCTCCAAACCGACTCAAGACCAAGTCACCTCCCTCAGTTTCACATTACAGTCAAACACCATCCTCCAAACCGACTCAAGACCAAGTCACCTCCTTCAGTTTCTCATTACAGTCAAACACCATCCTCCAAACCGACTCAAGACCAAGTCACCTCCTTCAGTTCCACATTACAGTCAAACACCATCCTCCAAACCGACTCAAAACCAAGTCACCTCCTTCAGTTTCTCATTACAGTCAAACACCATCCTCCAAACCGACTCAAGACCAAGTCACCTCCTTCAGTTTCTCATTACAGTCAAACACCATCCAAACCGACTCAAACCGACTCAAGACCAAGTCACCTCCTTCAGTTCCACATTACAGTCAAACACCATCCTCCAAACCGACTCAAGACCAAGTCACCTCCTTCAGTTTCTCATTACAGTCAAACACCATCCTCCAAACCGACTCAAGACCAAGTCACCTCCTTCAGTTTCTCATTACAGTCAAACACCATCCTCCAAACCGACTCAAGACCAAGTCACCTCCTTCAGTTCCACATTACAGTCAAACACCATCCTCCAAACCGACTCAAGACCAAGTCACCTCCTTCGGTTTCTCATTACAGTCAAACGCCATCCTCCAAACCGACTCAAGACCAAGTCACCTTCCTCAGTTTCACATTACAGTCAAACACCACCCTACAAACCGACTCAATACCAAGTCACCTTCCTCAGTTTCACATTACAGTCAAACACCACCCTCCAAACCGACTCAAAACCAAGTCACCTCCCTCAGTTTCTCATTACAGTCAAACACCATCCTCCAAACCGACTCAAGACCAAGTCACCTCCATCAGTTTTCTCAATTACATCCTCCAAAAACACCAGTCCTCCCAGTTTCACAACAGTCGACACCATCCTCCAAACCGACTCAGACCAAGTTCACCCCTTCAGTTTCTCATTACAGTCAAACACCATCCTCCAAACCGACTCAAGACCAAGTCACCTCCTTCAGTTTCTCATTACAGTCAAACACCATCCTCCAAACCGACTCAAGACCAAGTCACCTCCTTCAGTTTCTCATTACAGTCAAACACCATCCTCCAAACCGACTCAAGACCAAGTCACCTCCTTCAGTTTCTCATTACAGTCAAACACCATCCTCCAAACCGACTCAAAACCAAGTCACCTCCTTCAGTTTCTCATTACAGTCAAACACCATCCTCCAAACCGACTCAAGACCAAGTCACCTCCTTCAGTTTCTCATTACAGTCAAACACCATCCTCCAAACCGACTCAAGACCAAGTCACCTCCTTCAGTTTCTCATTACAGTCAAACACCATCCTCCAAACCGACTCAAAACCAAGTCACCTCCTTCAGTTTCTCATTACAGTCAAACACCATCCTCCAAACCGACTCAAGACCAAGTCACCTCCTTCAGTTTCACATTACAGTCAAACACCATCCTCCAAACCGACTCAAGACCAAGTCACCTCCTTCAGTTTCTCATTACAGTCAAACACCATCCTCCAAACCGACTCAAGACCAAGTCACCTCCTTCAGTTTCAGTACTGCGGTATAGACTCACCAGGTTGAAGGAGCCAATGCCCAGCTTGACTCCTCCTTCATACTGACTGAAGGTGTCCGTGTCTCTGCTCACTCCCTGAGACATGTTTAACGCGTGCTGGCAGTCCCTGCACACCGACACACAGTTAGAACAGGTTCCTGTGGTTACTCGGTTCTGCACTAGAGCGGTGCCACAGGAAAACCACGAGGTCTCTAAAGTACATGGTAATGAGTGGCTCCTGCCGAGCGCCTCAGTAATGAGCAGTGTGTGCGTTTGAACGTTGGAATTTAAATTGCAGAACGTTTCAGATTTATTCTGGGTACTCATCTACAAACTGGGATTTAAAGAACCCTCCACAGAACAGCAACCAAACACACAGTTACATACTCCATAAGGAAATAAAGACAGAAAGGGAATTTGTTCATGGATTAATTCAACAATTTACACAAAACAAGCACCTTTAATGTTTTATATTAATTTAATATTACATACCAAATAACTATGTGTAAATATAAACATGCTGTATGTGCTATGGTTTATTATAGGAAGGTAGTAACAGGAGCACTCACTTGTATATCTGGTAACTTGTGCGTATTTTAATGCCACCCTTAATGAAGCTGATCATGTTTTCATCCTGTAACCAGAAACAATACTGATACAGCAATATCAACAGAGAGAAGGGGGGAGGGGGAGAGAGAGAGGAGAGAGACAGAGAGGGGGAGAGAGGGGGGGGGGAGAGAGAGGGTGGGGTGGGGGGGAGAGAGAGAGGAGAGAGACAGAGAGGGGGAGAGAGGGGGGGGGGAGGAGAGAGAGAGAGATGGGGGAGAGAGAGATAAACAGACCTGTACGAATGTTAAGGTGGCTTTCTGTAGGAGGCACTCAGCATAGCAGATCTCGGCATGCATCTCCTCTGTAATGCACACACACACAGACACACACGCCGCACAGGCCCGCACACGCACACAAACGCGCACATACACACACACACACACACACACACACACACATGAGCACGCATGCACACACACATTAAATCTGTATTTAATACAGAGAGAATCAGGAAATAGACCTTCATAACACTACATAGACATCAGTAACAACACACACAGAGACATACACACACACCTATACACACACATACACACACACAGACACACCCACACTCACACACACACACACACACACACACAGACACACACATACACACACTCACACACTTATACACACACACACACACCTATACACACACACACACACACACACACCTATACACACACACACACCTATACACACACACACACACATGCGCACACACACACACACACACACACACACACACACACCTATATATACACACACACACACACACACACATACACACACACATACACACACACACACGCACACAAACGCGCACATACACACACACACACGCACATGAGCACGCATGCACACACACATTAAATCTGTATTTAATACAGAGAGAATCAGGAAATAGACCCTAATAACACTACATAGACATCAGTAACAACACACACACACACACACAGACACACACACACACACACACACACACACACACACAGACACACACACACACACACACACACACACACACACACACACACACACACACACATACACACACACACACACCTATACACACACACACACACATACACACACACACACACACACACACACACACCTATACACACACACACACCTATACACACACACACACATGCGCACACACACACACACACACACACACACACACACACCTATATATACACACACACACACACACACATACACACACACACACACCTATACACACACACACACATGCACACACACACACACACACACACAGACACACATGAGCACGCATGCACACACACATTAAATCTGTATTTAATACAGAGAGAATCAGGAAATAGACCTTCATAACACTACATAGACATCAGTAACAACACACACAGAGACACACACACACACACACACACACAGACACACACAGACACACACAAATATACAGACACACAGACACACACACACACAGACACACACACATACACACACACACACACACACATATAAACACACACACACACACACACACACACACACACACACACACATACACATACACATACACACACACACATACACACACACACACCTATACACACACATATAAACACACACACACACACACACACAGACACACACACACACACACACACACACACACACACACATATACACACATATACACACACAGACACACACAGACACCTATACACACACACATATAAACACACACATACACACACACACCTATACACACACATATAAACACACACACAGACACACACACACACACATACACACATATACACACATATACACACACAGACACACACAGACACCTATACACACACATATAAACACACACACCTATATACACACACACACACACACACACTCACACACACACACACACACACCTATACACACACACATATACACTCACACACATAGACAGACAGGCAGACCTGCTTTCAGGCTATCAGAGGACTGTTTAGAGACCAAGCTGGAGAGAGATTCCACCACCGAGTTCCTCTTCCTGAACCTGCAGACACAACACACGTACAGTCATCCCCCCTGGACAAACAGACCCCCTAACACACACTGTACACACACTGTGTCTAACGGTTAGAGCCTAAACACGCGTAAATATCCCACACATGCTAATTACCTAATAACTAGGAGTGATTAACCCGGAGGACGCCGTTCAGTGACAGTAACAAGATAAGGGTCTGTGTACTGTAGGCACTCAGGTGGTCCTTCCTGGATACTACAACAGAGGGGGTCTCACAACTCAACATCTACAGTACTGCCTGAGTTACTGTAACACCACCCCATCTTCTATCATCAAATATACATCCTCAACAGAGCAGCAGCAACACTGCAGATGGGAGTGCGAAGTAAAGGGTGGATCAATAACTGATGATAAATTTAGACTGATATGATCAATATTTATTGAGACACATACAGTCTGTCCAGTATGGCGTTGGGCCGCCGTGTTGCTAACCCAACACGCCAGACGTCTCGGTATGGAGCTGTAGAGGTTCCTAATGGGTCCTGTGATAATCCATCCCATGCAGCTTGAAACATCCTCACACAGTTCCTGCAGATGGTGCGTAGGGGTGGAGGTGGGAGGGACTCAGGCCTTCTGGACTGACGTTCATCTGGTGCTGACCACGGTGCCTCCACACACGGAGTGGGCACTCCACCAAGACTAAAGCGGGACTCGTCACTGAAGATGACCCGCTGCCATTCTGAGTCACTCCATGACAGTCTGGTACGACACCACTGCAGTCTTTGGTGACGGTGACGTGGTGTTAAGGACAGTCGTGGTAACGGTCTGTGTGCATGTAGTCCTGCGTGGTGCAGCCGTCTGCCGATGGTGCTGCACAACAGGAGGACTCATGGAGGACAGTCTGCTCAGTCCGGTACAGCGATGAAGCCCGTCCTTGCTCCCGTCAGATGCGCGGTCGAGCCTGAAACGTGTCTGTCTCATGATGTCACACCCACCACCAGTTTCATTCCTGTGGGTTGATTCTTTCTGGGTGCAGCTATTTGTGCAGCTGTTCTTCTGATAGCGGGTGTAGTTTCCAGCCCCCCCTGGTTAGTTCTGAATGAGACCCAGTCCTGTCCACGAAGACCCCAGAGCTCAGACACGCGTCTCCTGCTCTTCATATTTTTAGGGCTGTAATCTCTAAAAAGCTCTGAGCTCAGAAAGGGCTTTAGGATGTATTCTAGAGAGTCCAGCTTAGGAGGTCTGTTTCTGAACTCACCCACACACACACACGCCCGCACCCATGCACACACACACACTCTCGGAGTAGGTCACTGTAGCGTCAGAGCAGCTGCACCACACAGTAAATAAAGCCCCCCCCCTCCGTTCAGTCTGTCAGAGCCGTCGGCATCCCATAATACCTCTGGCAGGTGTGCAGGGCTTCCTTGATGGTTGCCATGGCAGTCTGGATGTCTTTGTGCTCGAAGGTCATGGCCGCCTGCATCACCAGAATGCTGCTGTAGCCCAACGCGTGGTACATACTGTCCTTAGACCTGCAACATGTCCAAACACCGTCATGGTGGGGGTCATACACATGTAGTTCACATACATACACCCTTCAGCCACAACATCAGCTCCACCAGCTTCTATACATACCCAACATCCGCCCTACCAGCTCCACTGACCATACAGACTGTAGTCCGTCTGTTTCTCTGTGTACTGTATTACCCTGTTCTTCAATGGTCCGGACCCCCACAGGACCACCACAGAGCAGGTATGATGTGGGTGGAGGATCATTCTCAGCACTGCAGTGACACTGACGTGGTGGTGGTGTGTTAGTGAGTGTGGTGCTGGTGTGAGTGGACAGCTCAGCGTCACTGCTGGCCTGAGAGTCGTCCACCAGCCAAAACTGTCCTGTGGGCAGCGCCGTGTGGGAGCAGTGAGTGGACAGTGAGTGGACACAGTGTCTAAACACTCCAGGAGCACTGCTGTGTCTGATCCACTCACACCAGCACCACCCACACTAACACACCACCACCACGTCAGTGTCACTGCAGTGCTGAGAATGATCCACCACCCACATCCTACCTGCCCTGTGGGGGTCCTGTGGGGGTCCTGACCATTGAAGAGCAGGGTAATACAGTACACAGAGAAACAGATGGACTACAGTCTGGACCTGTACACCTACAGAGTGTCCTGTAGGGTCAGTGGAGCTGATAAGATGGACGCTGAGGTGTATATATATATATATACACACACACAGTCATGTACCATGGTTTGAGCAGGTCCAGAGCTTCAGAGAACTTGTTGTTGAGGACGAGGTTCAGAGCCATGCTGCACTCCTCGATGGACGTCTGGAGATCCATCTTAGAGGCCCTGCACACACACACACACACACACACACACACACACACACATACACATACACATACACACACACACACACACGTAAAGCTCAAGGACATACAACCATCCTCACACCTTCAGAGCTGTTACTGGTGGACGTCTGGTTCCATTCACCCCCACTGTAAACGACTCAGACTCAATAGGTCCCTCTAGAACGGAGTGTCTCACATCAAACTGCTCTGACTGACTGTTTATACACACGGTCATAACTGTCCTTCACTGTCCCGACCCACAGAGGACCTCACACTAACCACAGCCGAGCGTCAGCCTGGGACGTCAGGGCCACCAGCCAACTACACCCTACACATACACATGCTTGTCTGGTGGAGGTG
>JAMWET010002130.1:262500-285000 GCA_024036415.1 Prochilodus magdalenae
GACAGATAGACAGACAGACAGACAGACAGAGGGACAGACAGACAGAGGGACAGACAGACAGACAGACAGACAGAGGGACAGGCCGTTCTGTCTCTTTCCGGTTCACCTGCGACAGATAACACCTGACATTTCCCAATAATAACACGTGCTGGAATGCTGATTAACCAGTGAGATGATTATAATACCTAGATTACATAAGCGTTAGCGTTAGCATTAGCATACCAGGCGTTCCTTTCCACAGGAAGCAGCTTCTCAGCAGGCATCTCCATTTCCCTCTAATGCAGGGAAAGAGCCTGAGTGCTCGTAATGAATTGATGCTGGTGACATTAATAATGGAAAACATGTTACCCACAATGCACTTGGGCAGACATTCTACTACCCCACCCCGTGCCCTTGGGCTCTTAGCTGCTTTGTGAGAGACAGTAGTAAGACAATAGGAGGCGGTGGTGGAGGTGAAGAATCTGCTGAAGTAGGGCTGTCTGATGTCACGGTCCTGTTCTCCCTGATCCGACACTCAGGCCAGGCCCGGTCAGTGATGTAGAGCACAGTGTAAGGTGATCAGCCATTAGGTATAATAGAGTGGACAGTGTCTGATCCACTCACACCAGCACAGCACACACTAACGCCACTAATAGATCAGATAAACGAATCAGCTATGCTTCTGGATCTCCCCTGTGGTGAGAAAGAGATCAGCTGATGAGCGGAGTTCCAGTGCCTAGAGCAATGAAGGCCTGAGCTCTGAAGTTAGCTAGTTAGCTAACCAAGCTAATGTTAGCGCCTACTGACAACTAAAGACCCTTCACACTACCAGGCTGTAGTGACTCAGATCTGATTCATTCAGGACTGTCTGATCACACCACACAGCCCATCTTTCCAAGTCAGATCTGAGTGGCCTCCGTATGTGGTCCTAGATCGGAAACGTATCTGTTGAGTTCAGATCAAATCTCACATAGCTGTCTTCGCCACTGTGCCCACGCCATCGTCCAGCATTAGCGAGCGTGAGGTTAGAGCCAGCACATGGTGGAAATGAAGCACCACTGACTCGTTTACCTCCGTCTGACTCTAATAATGATCAGCTGAGGGCAGTGAAGGCTTGTTCTGTTTTTCATGACGCACGTCGTTCAGTCACATGACGTTACTGATTAGGAAGTGGGCATGCTTCAGGACGCCGGTCTGTTCCCATTAACGACAGACTAGACACTCTTGGGTATGAACGTGAACCATCACGCTGAGCAGCGAGGCTGGAGACGTGGAGGTGGGCTTTATAGGGTGGTCCCTGCTGTTAGCCCATGTTTCAGCCTTAGCTAGCTTACCAACTAAGCACAAAGGCTCCATGAACCCCCTGTACAACCCACAGCCCGTATCAGGGGCGCCCCCGAGAGCCAGTCTGGCTTTTCCCACTGGGTGCTTACGCTAGCTGTATTAGCTTGGGTCGCTAGCTAGCTAACATTACAGCCCACTGGCACCAATCTGTGCCAGTACTTTAACTTCTCACCACACGGAACGTTCTAGACTGGTAACTGAGGTCTGTTTGGACCCTGTGTGAACAGTGAGAACCCCAGCGAGCGGAGCAGAGGCCTGGATGTGAAGGTGGAAGGTGAACCCTAACGAGTGGAGGAGCTCAGATACTCCAGCGAGAGAATCTGGGTGATCAGACGGGGTACTCAGACTCACCAGGCTGTCTGAGTACAGGCCTCTCTGTGCAGCGCGGATCGGTTGCCCCGCCGGCGGGGAGTAGGGGAGTGTTCTGTCTGGTATTAACTAAAGTGGATTAGTGTCATTACCGCACCGATCACACGCTCCTACAAACACACTCGCTCTCGCACGCTCGCTTTACACGCGCTCTTTGGTCTGGACAGGGTCACTGACCGCTGTAACCCAGCAGCGAGCTTAGAGGCTCTCATTCAGGCACAATGCAGTCTGTACTCTCCTTTCTCTTCCTTCCTTCCTTCCTTCCTCTACCTCTCTCTCTCTCTCTCTCTCTCTCTCCTCTCCAGTGGAAAATCAGAAGGTCAGGGTGTGTAAGCAGATCCGAGGCATGGAGCCGGAGGACCCACTCATACACACAGTAACAAACAGAGACGTGAGGTCCGTGTTGACGGCGCCCGGGTGTGCGGATACTCACGCGTGTCATCTCCTCTCACTGTCATCAATAAATCAACACGGCGCGCTCCGCCAGCCTGGACGCCACTCACGCGCCGCGGTCTAAACCCCTTTACCAGGTGATCCCGGCCCGGCGATTATCAGGCCTTGACCTCCTTCTGCAGGAGCCGTGAGGCACAGCTACCGCCTGCTTTGGAGGTTTAACGTTGATGGAACACGTACCAGTGGAAATGTGTATAACACACAGTTTAACACACAAACAGAGAGAGCTAGAAATGAAACAGGCCTCCTAACAACCACCCGGGAGACCAGGTAGATCCGCCAACACTGTCGCCATCAGATAAACATTACAGCTTTCGTCTCTGAGAGAGAGGACAACATCAAACTCTGCTCCTGCTTCAGATCTGAGAACCTCCACAGGGGCTTCTGTCCATCCTTTTTGTCCCACTAGCTGCTGCTGGTGTTGGACCACCCCAGAGTCCAGAACCTCAACACCACTGGATGTGTTTGGTGTTATTGGGATGGTGAGAAGCAGAAGATCCTGAACCAGCTTCTCTGAGACTTTAGAGCGGCTGGTATTGGGTTTAGCTGCTGGAACGTCTGTGAGATTTCCAGTTAAGTACTTTATGGTGGCACAGCACTACGTAGATCACATCCGGCCGGTTTATCAGAAACACCTGCGCCTGCCCTGTTACTGTAAACCTAGAAACTGCACCTGTGAGGTGGGACTTTCTGATAAGACGGTCGGTGTGTGCGGGTACACGGCCTGTGAGCCTCGTAAACAGGGCACTCAGCACTTTAACCAACACCTTGACCTCGTCTGGCTGTACATTAGACCCCTTCTAGAGCTGGCGTTAGTCATTAAACAGCGCGTCTGGATCCGGCCGGGTCCGGGTGGACCCTTTCCAGCCACAGGCCTGGCCATGAGCGCTCAGAGGGCCTGTAGGTCCTGGTCTACTGCAGGGACACTGTTACATGCACAGCCTGCATGAACAACCACATACAACACCACCAGTCACGGGAGACGCTGACTCTGTTCCTATTACCCAATCCTCTAACCAAACGACTGACCAGCCTGCCGTCTGGTGACTTCAAACCCGCACCCAGACTCCACCTTCCCCTCGGGCCAGAGGTCTCGTCTGGCCCATCCCTGACCACACCAGCAAGCCCCACTGAATCCACAGGTAGGAGCTCGGACAGAGGGAGGAACAACGGGGGGGGGCTTCTCCATCCAGCTGCTACCCAGCAGAGGGAAGCTATTACATCATCTGTGCACATGATGGCATAATGGTAGTGTATATGAGAGCCTATAGGCTAATATATGGGCATGCTATTCATATACTGCATATATATACATACACACTGAACGCTGCATACACAGCACAGATCACAGACAGGTTTATGTAATGCTACACAGGCACCACACACTGCACAGAGCGCCAGGTGTGTTTATACATGCTGTATATTAATGTATACAGGTTATATAGATATAGTGGTATATAGGCTGCCTGTAGATACAGATTCCACTCAGGTCCCTCAGTCACACTATGGTCCTCAGTCACGCATCCCTACTGAAGGTCTCCTGTATGGGTCTCCGGTATAGGAGCTCCACTCACCTCGTCCATCTCGCAGTTTTCAGCCATAATCACTCCCCCCGGTGAACCACCACCGAGACCCCTCCGCGCTTCCGAACCAGAGCAGCGGCTGCGCAGCCCGCACCGGCGTTAACACCAGCGGACAGACCTCAGCATTGCCGCGGCACTGGAGCTCTTTCAGTCCGGTTTCTGAAGGTGCCTGCTCCCGAGCGTACACGTCCTCAGCTCTCCTCCGCCGGATTCAGCCAGTCGGTTTCCCGTTGAGCTGCGCCACGTTTAACATGACAGACTCGGCTCGGCTTCCGCGGTGTGAGGTTCATTCTCCACCCGCATTCGGGAAGGGCCCGCCCCCAGCGCACTGGGACTGGCCGGTAACCCAGCCATGTAAACAATCCGACTAGCCAATCATGGCGCAGGACGTGTGAACGTAGTGGCCAGTCAAGAAGAGCAGCCGGGATACTACAAGCCAATCGTAACACAGGGGTGGGGTCTGTCTGACAAAGGGTGTGAAAAAAACTAACCCCAGTGTTCTCGCGCTGCTAGCTTTCACAGATCAGTTACAGGAGCGGGAGACTGACCCCGACCCCGAACCGGAGCCTCCGCATCACTTCTCCAACACAGCACGGGCTCATTTCAGACTTAGGCAGAGGGATAGATTACTATTATATATTATAAATATAAAATTAAATATTAATCTATCCATCTGAAAAAAAAAATCCCCTGCATGTATTCCTCCACCACTGATGTGTTTAAAATTAAGAAGCGTGTTCCAAATGTTTTTTTTTTTGGTGTACGTGTTGTAACACATTTTAGTCTAAAATTACATTAAGATCCTCGAAGCAGATGTTACAGAGCTATTGTAATAACTTTCACTTTGTTAGCATCTTAGCTAAGCCGAATTAGCCACACAAGCTAGCGCGCCTTCACTCGAGCGTTCTTTATGAGTTCCGGACAGTCTAGTATTAGTATGGTGTTACTAGTTTAATATTAGTGCTGGTGTAGTTATTACACACTGTAATACACTAAAAGAGCTTTAGTTGTAAATTCGGCTTTGGCGGTTGCGTTGCCAACCAACAGCCGGCTTCCCTCGCAATGCATCATGGGAGTTGTAGTTCTTAGTGATTCGCACCTACCGCTAAGTCATGCCTTGATCTCATAATACAGGTAAATTCTCGTCATCATGCATTTACATCCCATACTAATAAGTTACTATGAAAAACATGACTCATCTATATGATATCTCATAACTATGACAAAATATTTAGGTTTCTGTAACCAGCCTGACGGTTCAACGGAGTGCTCAGGCTTCATGCTGCCCTCTAGTGGTGGAGCTGTAGTAATACACCCACATCCTCAGACCTCATTACTGATTGGTCCGTTTCTATGTAATCACACACCCTCCCTATTTACCTGACTACAGTGCAGGCTGGTCCAGCTCTTATTCTAAAAGATTACTGATGTAAAAATGAAATTTGGATAATATTAAACATAAGAGTTATTCTACATAGAGATTAAATCCTCACCTGTAAAACCAGTTCTAATTTTACAAGCATCCATAACCTCAGTGTAATTTTTACCTATAGGAACATGCCAATGAAGGAATTTCACTTTTGAATTTTCTGACAGGTTCTGTTGTATATAACTCAGGTGGGGAATAAAGTCCTCCGAGGGTCCGGTACAGAAATATCACACTTTTAATCACAACAAGCAGTAAGAGCACAGCTTTACATCAGAACTGTCCAAACCAGAGAACTATTTACACAACAGTCTGTTAAAATCCATTAAAAACAAATAACCGAAAGGAAACGGCCTGATAAAGACGGTATAAAGTACTGTACTGAGCACGAGGCCTGGCGTTCAGCAGCCCCCATGCACACACCAAGGCAGACCCCTTAAATATCAAGACAGGACCGAACAGCAAGCTTATGAGAGGTGTAGGTGAGAGTGTAATGCTTGGTGTTCAGCACTCAGGCATGTGCGGTAGCAGTGACGGAGGACGTGACAGCCGAGGCGATGCAGTGATCCAGACAGTGTTCGGGTATTAATGCGGAGTATTACTGTTAGTGCGGGTTACCGTGAGGAGAGAAGGAGCAGGCTGATAGACAGTCAGAGGCCGAGCACACACACTACGCCGCCTTCCTCCACCCGGTCTCTACTGCGGACTTAACACAGGTCAAAACCAGAACCTCATAAAGCGCCAGCTCCGCCCTTTATTACACGTTCAGGAAGGACCAAAGTGACGCGTGTGCAAAACAAGCTTCCATCAATACTTAATGCTAAAACACGGCGGCCAGGTGGCCCCCCCTCTCGAGCTACAGGGCTCTGGAGTGGCCCCTCCAGGGTTCTATAGGGAGATAATGGTTCTACATAGCTGGCTCTGCGCATGGTGAAACGCTGTGGCTGATACGGTGGGTGGGTAAGCGCCCAGGGTTCTGCTACTGTAATAAATCCAAGCCCGTAACGATGGAGGAACCGTTTCTGGTGCTGTATGTACACAGCCCATTCTCCATCATTCTGAAGAACGCTTTCACCATGCTAAGCTGATCTATATAGAAATGAGAACCCTTGAGGAACCACATTTCTAGAACCACCCGGAAGTGAATGTTTTTTGGCCTGTTTCTCCATCAATACCATAAGAGGACCCGGGAAGGTTCTGGGTTCCGGGAGAGGGGACGTGGCGATATGCTGTAGTGAGTTTAACACTGCTGACTTAGTGTAAAAAAAAAACCAACATAAATAAATAAGTCGGATTTCGTCCATCCGAAATGCCAAACGCAGTCCGCTCTATCTAGAACCGAACACCTTAATGCTTCATATGAAATGTAAAAATACTACAGCCGTCGTGTGAAAACCTTCCTCCGGACGATAATGCTCCACCTTCTTCCACACGGAAACATTCTGATCGTAGAGTTTTCCATTCTAGCTTCATGCACTCGTAAAGTGGCAGCAGCAGCAGTGATGCTCTCCAGCGTCCCACCAGACTTCCAGACTGTAACCGCAGTGTACTGTAAGAGAGGTTTAAGAAGCTCACAGTGGAACCAGACGTCCCCTCTTAAAGCTCTCTCACAGAAAGTTACTACATGAGGTGGTTCAGAATACGCGGCCTGGCACCTCCTTAGGATAGTTACTCCTTTAAACCCGCATCATACCCACAGAAACGATCAGACTTACTGGCAGTGTTACATACAAGATGCTCCAGTACCGGATACCACCGAGCCAGAGGCATTTTCTCCCATGATCACATGATCACATGACTTCTGGTTGCTCTTTAGCAGACTACGATATAATTCTGAAAATTTGGTGGAGTTTCCCTTTAATGCTGTGTGTCCTACTCCTACCTCCAGATATATGACTGCCCGGCGCTAAAAGGCCACTGATCCACTAAACGTGAAGGCAGACTTGTGAGTGACAGATGGTGGGGGGGGGGCTGATAAGTGTGTTTTTCCGACTGCACCCAGAGTTCAGCAGCACCAATGAAACTGATGCAGAGCCGGAAAGATGTTAGAGACAAAAGACAAAAACTAAACAAACAAAAAGGTTAAAACTCCAGCGGCGTTCGTCAGCTCCTCTCCACAGCGCCGGCACTAGGGAGAAACACACACACCCAGTCACTACAGACAGACAGGCAGACAGGCAGGTACAGAACACATCCAGTGACCAGGTCTGTAATCACCAGGGGGAGCCTGGTGCACAACTGGGCCTGACTACTCTACTCCAGTACTGACTAGTGAACAGCTGGAAAACAGTGAACATCTCTTTCTGGCACATTGACAACCGGCCAGAAGCAGACTAATGATCAGCGTCAGGGCTAGCTCTGTTAGCTCATCTGAAGAGGCAGCGTCTGTGACTCACTCAGCATGAAAAGCCCCGCCCCCCTCGCCCACACGTTAATAATAATTGAAACGGAACCGCCCCTTCTGTGCAGCACCAGTGCCCTCCACCGAACAGCCAACAGGTCCAGCACTACCCGTAACCCCTTATACCACCCTTACAGACCCTCAACACGCTCATCCCCAATACACACCTGTGCTGTATCAGGTTGCTGCTTTGTACATGGGTGGGTGACGTCTCTGCATCGGTCCCCTCAGCTGCGGACCCTGCATACACACACACACACACACACACACACACACGAAGACACTTTAACATAAAGTCCACCAAAGTAAAACCATCTGTAGTTTATGTAAACCCCATGATCTGTTCCATACAGGTTCCTTCTGTCCTTCTGGTTCATGCATCTGATTAAACCCAACTGATGAACCCAGTTTAGCTGCTGTCTGTTGAGACATGCATTTATAATCATGGAAGGTAGCAGCAGTGATAATTACTCAGATTAATGAACTCATCAGCTTTATGACAGACCTAGATGCCACATCGGACAGGCTGAAAACAACAAGGTGAAAAAGAGGAGTTCTGATTTTATACGGACTTTCAGATAAAACACTACAAAGTGTGTGTGTGAGAGTGTGTGGTGTGAGAGAGTGTGTGTGTGTGTACGCACGTGTGTGTGTGTGTGTGTGTGTGTGTGTGTGTGGTGAGAGAGAGAGTGAGTGTGTGTGTGTGTGTGTGTGTGTGTGAGTGTGTGGTGTGAGAGTGTGTGTGTGTGTGTACGCACGTGTGTGTGTGTGTGTGTGTGTGTGGTGAGAGAGAGAGTGTGTGTGTGGTGAGAGAGTGAGTGTGTGTGTGTGTGTGTGTGTGTGTGTGTGTGTGTGTGTGTGTGTGTGGTGAGAGAGAGTGTGTGTGTGGTGAGAGAGAGAGTGTGTGTGCGTGTGTGTTGATGGAACAGAGTTACCTGTAGCAGGCTGAGACGCTGGTGATGAGGTCTCCTCTCCTGTTCTCTCCCTCTCGGCTCGCTGCCTCTCCTCTCTCTCCTTGTCCTCCTGCAGCGTGTTTAGGTACTCCTGGCTGAGCGTCTCGTCCGAGTCCCCGATGAGGTAGATGTTTTTAAAGCGGTAATACAGCATGGAGGCTTTAAACATGATGGCTTCACTGCCCCGGAACCAGCGCATCTGCCCACCACACAGACAGGTGGTATCAGCCAAACGCACACACACACAGACAGGCACTAAGACCACTCAGATCCCCCCAAACAAGCTTCATCACTTTATCAAGACAGGATCGTCTTCCTGAAGAAGGACTTCCTGCTCCCTCTTGTTTACAGCCTGAGGGATGCGTCTGAACGCCTCTGCTCTAATGAGATCTTTAGTCCATTTTCTAAGTGTGAGTAAGTTATCACATCCTCTACAGAGAACACACTGAAATATGGCATTTCATATTTACAACATAGGAGGTACAAAACACCTGTCCAGGCCATAACTGATACAATCCATAATCACAGCTACCTTTCTGAGCGTGTCGATGAGTTCACTGTGGTTCTGTATGTGACGAGAGGAGACGGACACAGTGCTCAACTCGTCCAGCGCTAACAAACACTTACTCACATCCTACAGACAGACAGAGAGGGGGGGGGGGGGAAATAATACAATACTTAAAAAAAACAGAACTCAAAACATGATTTAAAACAAACAAACAAACAAATTAATTAATTTAAAAAACGGCTGCCTTAATTAAAACATCATTTATTGTTGGGTGAACTAAGGGGAGAGGAGGAGCTTACTGGATTATCGAGGGTCATGGAGATTCTAATATCACCATGCAGTCTGTAGAGCAGAGAGTCAGTCACTGACAGAGCAGGACCTGAGAGAGAGAGATAGAGAGAGACAGAGAGAGAGAGATAGAGAGAGAGAGAGAGATAGAGAGAGAGATAGAGAGAGAGAGAGACAGAGAGAGAGAGAGAGAGATAGAGAGAGGGAGGGATGAACAAATGACCATGTACAGTATGAGTTAATCCTAAACACTTCTACTGTATGTGGAATCCTAAGCCGTGGTTGAGCTGATGCGCTGTTCAGTTAACCCTGCAGCTGGACTAGGAGGACCTTGGCTCTCCGGTGTGCGTTTCTCCTTTTCGCTGGCTTGTGAACGCAGTAGGAGCTAGAAAGCTAACATGACTGCTAAGGAGCTTTCCAACAGCCCGCCCCTCAAAAAGGTGGGCACTCCCACCTTCTAGACCCCGCATCACAAGGGGGTTCTCCATTCAGTTATCAAGAGATATACTGATTTAGTCTTTTACCTCTCCGGACGTCCGCTTTCTCCTCCTCACCCTTCTTCTTACTCCACCTGCAGAGAAGCCACACACATCGGGTCATTAGCCTTCAGTCTGGCGCGCGTGTGAGAGTATTTACATGACCAGCTTCCAGACTCTGCGTCCCCTACAATTACAGGCTACCTTGTTAATGTGGCTTTGAAACTGCAATATGCAAATGAGCTCCACTCTGACTGGCTGCTGTGTATTACAGCTCATATAAAAAGGAAGCAGGGTGCCATGGCACCGCAGTGGGTAACGTCATCGCCTCACAGCGGACCCCATGCTTTATGATTTAGACACACAGTTAGCATCATGCTAACTGGTGGAGCATAAGCTTCTGGAACTCACTCTGTAACTCCTCCCACAAGCAGAACGAAACCTCAGACACCCAACACGTCAAACTGTCTCCCCTAGGTTCACACGTTTCACCCACACCGAGGGGCTCGGTGTAAGAGCTGCAGCTGCTCACTCACTCTGATATCCTGCTCTCCTCCCTCTGTGGTGTCTCTCCGCTCTGCTCTGAGGCAGTCTTCTCACTCGTTTCTTCTCTCCCCTCCTCTTCTGCTCTAACGCCCGGCCTGCTGTCGTCCTTGCCCAGGCGGTTCCTCTCGGTGCGTATCGGGGTGTCGGGTTTGGACTCTTCGTTCGCCGTCCTGCTCTTTGCTGGGGTTTCATCTGCAGCTCCGTCGTTTTTCTGCATTTCCCGCTTCCCCCTGGTGGAGGTGACCAGTCCCTGCAGAGACTTCAGCACACTCAGCCTCCTCTCAGCCAACACCTTACTCCTCTGAGTGAGTGAGTGAGAGAGAGAGAGAGAGGGGGAGAGAGAGAGAGAGAGAGAGAGAGAGAGAGAGAGAGAGAGAGAGAGAGAGAGAGAGAGAGAGAGAGAGAGAGAGAGAGAGAGAGAGAGAGAGAGAGAGAGAGAGAGAGAGAGAGAGAGAGAGAGAGAGAGAGAGAGGGAGAGAGAGAGGAGAGAGAGAGGAGAGAGAGAGAGAGAGAGAGAGAGAGAGAGAGAGAGAGAGAGAGAGAGAGAGAGAGAGAGAGAGAGAGAGAGAGAGAGAGAGAGAGAGAGAGAGAGAGAGAGAGAAGGGGAGAGAGAGAGAGAGAGAGAGAGAGAGAGAGAGTGTGAGTCAGAGGGAGGGGAGATTCTCCAATAGATCAAAGTCAGTAAAAGTAAATAACCAACTATACTTGAGTGGGTGGGGCTAAACTTCTATGGTTTTGTGGGTGGGGCTAACCTGCTATAGGCTGAGGGGGCGGGGCTAAACTGTTCTCTACTGAATAAATGATCTCCTACCTGCTCCTTCTTCTGGTCCACTTCATCTCTCTCTCCAGCAGACTCTTCTTTCTCTGCTGCCTTATCCTGCACCGTCTCTTCTTTCTCCTGCTGCTGCTTCGTTTGCTCCTCCTCCTCCTCCTCCTCTTCTCTCGTCTTCGTCAGTCCCTTGTCCTCTGCTCTCTTCAGTTTATCCACATCTTCCTTATTTTCCTGAGTTTCTTCTTCCTGCTTCTTCTTCTCCAGTTTCTCCGTTACCCGTTCTCCTCTCCTGGTCTGTCTCTGGTCCTCCTTCAGCTGATCCTTCTCCTCTTTCTTTTTCTGGAGTTCTCTTTCTTTCTTCTTTTCCTCTCTATTCTCCATCACTTGTTCTCCTCTCTTCTCTTGTCTCTGGTCCTCCTTCTCTTTCGGTTTATCCACCTCTCCTCTCTGTGCTACTTCTTCCTGTTCCTCCTTTTTCTGCAGTGTTTCTTCTTGTCTTCTCTTCTTCTTTGGTTCATCATCCTTCTCCATCACCTTCTCTGCTTTTCTCTTTTGTCTCTGGTCCTCTTTTTCTTTCAGTTGGTCCATCTCTTCCATCTTCTTCTGTGCCACTTCTTTTTCCTGCTGTCCCTTCTTTTCCTCCATCTCCTGCTCTTTCCTCTTCTGTTTATTTCCCCCCAGTTGGTCTGCCTCTTCCTCTGGTTTGTTTTTTTGTTCCTCTCCTTTCTCCGTTCCCTTCGCCGATTTCCTCCTCCGTCTCTGGTCCTCTGCTTCAGTCGGTTCATCCGTCTGTTCTTTGCTTTTCTGCACCTCTTCTTTCTTCAGTGGCTTGTTCTTTTTTTGCTCCTCCTCCAGTGTTGTCTTCTTCTCTACCTCCTTCTTTTCTTCTCTCCTCTTTCGTCGATCTTCCGCTCTCATTTCTCTCGTGTTTCTCTGGGCGTCATTCCTCAGCCGTTTACCTTCCTCCCCTTCTTCTCTCCTATCACTTTTCCTCTTTCTTCCCTCACTCTTTTCCACTTGAGAAGTGGCAGATTTCTCCCTCAACCTATCGCTTCGCAAGTCTTCCACCTGTTCGGCATCACGCGCCTCTTTCTTCTCTCGCCTTCTCTTCGACCCTTCGTTCTTCGAGGCTGAAATGAACAGAGACAGGGACGTGTATATTAGGAGTGAGCGATAAGACGGGACTTCCCCTACTCAGTGGCCGATGTGCCATCATGGTACAGATCCAGCTAAGAACACAAACACCACACCTGAGTCCAGTACTCAGGTAAAGTCCTTCATTAATGTCCCCACCTGGAGAGCAGAGGGTAACACTCACCCGTCTGCGGCAGAGCTTACCTGTAGGGCCTGAAGGAGCAAGCTTGGGAGCTGGAATGTTTTCCTTCAGGTCAGAAGAAGCTTCTTCCAGCTTTCGCTTCTGGCCGCCTGCTTTGGCTGGAGCCTCGGCGACCGGTGGGTCTGCAGTGGGGTCTCCGGGCTTCAGAACCTACAGTACAGCACACAGCACGCCTTACACAGGTCAATATACATCAAAAGGCCCTGCGTCTCCAGCACAGCTCAGTTCTAGCCGCTAACGTGCTAACGTTCAGCTGTTAGCTAAGGTCCAACAACCGTCCACAGTACTCCTCCAAGACTCAGTCACACTTCCGGGTTTCCAAAGGGCATACTAACGTGGATTTAAATTAATAGGACTAGATATACAGACAGCCTCACAGAGTTAGACCTGACCAGAGAGGGCATCCGAGGACAACCTCGAGAAAATCTGGGCTAATGTGTGGAAACAAACCGAGTGTGAAATTCTGAACCCAACTCGACATTTCATGAGGGCAGAGGTCAGAGCAGGGGGTGCTGGTGCACTCATTAACATGCCTGTCATTAGCATGTGGAAACGGGTTAGCATGAGTTGGCATGGCTGGAAAGAAACCAACTCTGGTTCAGTATGTAGATGTGATGATGCGCGGTGTGCAGACAACACAGAGCATCCAACAGAAACCAATACTAGCTCAGCTCCAGATTTCACTGTGTCTTTAGAAGACAGCGGTGATTAACAAACGCGGTGCGTCCCCAGCCTCTAGCGTTCACAGTTACCATGGGCTTCATGATCCAACCTTCACTTCTTATTTAGCATCTTCTTTTCAGAAACCCATATGAGGTGCTGCTGGTGACAAGGTAAACTGAACTAGAGAAGTGTATTTCCTGAAGAAAATCCAAAGAGACTGCACAGCTTCAGTTTGCTGCTAGCTGGATGGGAGGAACGAGGGACGAATAAACAACACATGGAGGAGTGTGGGTCAGTATGTTCGGGGATCTGCCCTGAGTCAGTACATGCAGTTTGGTGGCTGTAGGTTAGAGGAAATAGTAGAGTTGGAAAGGGCTAAAAATGAACAGGACTCTATTTGAGACATGAGGGATGGAAAAAAAAAAAGAAGAGACAAACAGGAAAAAAAAAAAACACTTCTCTCGACCAAGAAGAAGGAGGAAGAGAAGGAGGAGGAGGAGGAGGAGAATATAAAACAGCTAACACATCTGGCCAGCAGTCCGGCGTTATCTGGAGACCGTATCTACAGCGTGTTTGTATTCGCAGTGCTCAGGGCTTTAACGGGCGGTACACTCAGGGCACTTACTGTTACCTCCTTCCTGGGCGTAAACAGCGGAAGCTTTACCCTCAGCTTACTCCCTGGAGTCTTCTTCCTCCCGACGTTCATCTTCCTGGCCTTTGCGAGGATTTTGTTCTTTGCAGTGCTCTTCCTCACGGCGCCCACTTTCCTGGCGAGGACGGCCTTCTTGGCCAGCACAGCTTTGTTGTTCTGGATGATCTTTGTCGCAGGGCTAGCTTTTCGCGGCGTGGAAACGCTGCTAGCCTTTCTGGAGGGCTGGACAGTCTTGTTTGCCCTCTTAGCTTTAACAGCGACCCCTGCAGGCAGTCTCCTCCTGGTCGGGGTGTCGGGCGGCGCAGGTTTCTTCGGAGTCGTGCTCGTTTTCACCGGTGTTTCTTTCTTCATGGGCGTGCTGGGTTTAGAGGGAGCTGGTGAGGAGGTATCTGGAGAAGCAGCCACTTCGCTCTTCTTCTGCGGTTTGGTTTCTTCTGCTGCTCTTTGTTTTTTCTGTGCAGATCGGTTCTCCTGGAATTTCTTCAGCAGCACGGCTTTCTGTCCGAGAGGAAGGAGAGGAGAGACAGAATGATGAGAGGAGGAGGGAAAACTTTGTCTGACATATCGACCCTCCAGATAAGACAGCAAGTGGAATTAACAACTGCTCTGGCTTTATTTTCCAGTACAGAAGCATGCTGGGAGCTGACCTTATGACCTTTGAGGCAGATCCCGGGGTCATTTTCAATCTCCCACATGGCCTTATCGAAGCCCCCTCGTGTGATGGATTTGCCGTACTTCTCTTTGTTGGGCCAGTAGTGGGCAATGTCTTTGGGGGCCAACGTCGTCCTATAGAAACATGACAGCTCATTAGCTCCTTACACTGTACACTGCACAAACCACATCATCCCCGTCAGGACGAGAGCTTGCGCCTCCATTCCGGGACTTGATCTGAATGTACCTGCGGCCCTTCAAAACCCCAAATTGAAATTTCATGGTGAGCTGACCCAGTTAAGGAGGTCTGTTTTCTATTCTGGCCAGGTTTCCTCAAGCCCCATCGTCCTAATGCAGCGCCCTCTGCAGGAGCCTGAAGGTACTACCACCTTAAACAGACCTGACTGTGTCTGGGGAGCTTATATACATGCTAGATATGTGGTATTTACATAAACGAACAGATAAAACAATAGACGTCTTATAGCTGTACTCAAACCCTCTTACAGTAAACATGATTACATGCAGCCGCCCCGTGTTACTCACGTTTGGTGGGTTCCGTAGAAGAAGATGGGGATCTTGTTTTTAGGGGCCTTCCCGTCAGCGATCTACAAAGTCCATAAAAAACATCATTCTGTTTTCATTAGTCCATAAACACAGGGACTAAAACACTGAGCACGGCTTTATTAGCTTACTGAACACACAACACAACCTGCAGTCTTTACCTACATCAACACCTCACAGGCTTAGTCTGTCCTACAGGCACAGCTACCGATAAAATACAGACGAGCCCCAGACGAGCCCCAGACGAGCCCCAGACGAGCCCCAGACGAGCCCCAGACGAGCCCGCGCTGCTCTGCTGAAGAGCCGCCTGATGTCTGATTCACACATGCTACCGCGCGAGTGAGGCTGCAGCGTGGCTACAGCTCACACTTCCGCGTGTACCGCAGCAAACTACTGATGTCCTGATAGATAGCCAAATCAGCAGCTCAGCTCAGTGAAAAGACCAGTTCTAGATCAGCAGGTACACGTGTTCACCCGCCACAGAGCAGAACCGGAGTTCTCACGGTCAAAGAACCGTACTGCAACACACGCCAACGTGGTGTTAGTCTTACCGTAGGACTCGTACTGGCGTAGCGCCCCATAGTCACCTAGAGCGGGCATCAAACCCCCGTCTCACACATGGCAGGTAGTGGTGTTATCTCCTGACGCACACCACCCACACCACCCACACCAGCATTTACATACGTGTTTATATGAAGCGTGTTGACAGAGCCGGCTGTGTTCAGTACTCACCCTGGCAGGCCAGAAGGGATAGCCCTTCATCTTAGCGAACACCACGTCCCCCGGGTTAAAGTCGTGCTTAAACGCCTCGGTCTTCATCTTCACCTGAGAGAGCCAACAGAGGAACACACAGAGTCACTGACCGGCCCAGTCCTACACAACACAGAGTCACGGACCGGTCCAGTTCAACACAGAGTCACCGACCGGTCCAGTTCAACACAGAGTCACCGACCGGTCCAGTTCAACACAGAGTCACTGACCGGTCCAGTCCTACACAACACAACACAGAGTCACCGACTGGTCCAGTCCTACACAACACAGAGTCACCGACTGGTCCAGTCCTACACAACACAGGGTCACCGACCGGTCCAGTTCAACACAGAGTCACCGACCGGTCCAGTTCAACACAGAGTCACCGACCGGTCCAGTTCAACACAGAGTCACTGACCGGTCCAGTCCTACACAACACAACACAGAGTCACCGACCGGTCCAGTTCAACACAGAGTCACCGACCGGTCCAGTTCAACACAGAGTCACCGACCGGTCCAGTCCTACACAACACAGAGTCACCGACCGGTCCAGTTCAACACAGAGTCACCGACCGGTCCAGTTCAACACAGAGTCACCGACCGGTCCAGTTCAACACAGAGTCACCGACCGGTCCAGTCCAACACAGAGTCACCGACCGGTCCAGTCCTACACAACACCGAGTCACTGACCGGTCCAGTCCTACACAACACAGAGTCACTGATCGGTCCAGTCCTACACAACACAGAGTCACAGACCGGTCCAGTTCAGCACCACACAACACAGAGTCACTGACCGGTCCAGTCCTACACAACACAGAGTCACTGACCGGTCCAGTCCTACACAACACAGAGTCACTGACCGGTCCAGTTCAGCACCACACAGACTCACCGACCGGTCCAGTTCAACACAACACAGTCTCACCGACCGGTCCAGTCCTACACAACGCAGACTCACCGACCGGTCCAGTTCAACACAACGCAGTCTCACCGACCGGTCCAGTCCTACACAACGCAGACTCACCGACCGGTCCAGTCCTACACAACACAGACTCACCGACCGGTCCAGTCCCACACAACACAGACTCACCGACCGGTCCAGTTCAGCACAACACAGACTCACCGACCGGTCCAGTCCTACACAACACAGACTCACCGACCGGTCCAGTTCAGCACAACACAGACTCACCGACCGGTCCAGTCCTACACAACACAGACTCACCGACCGGTCCAGTCCTACACAACACAGACTCACCGACCGGTCCAGTTCAACACAACGCAGTCTCACCGACCGGTCCAGTCCTACACAACGCAGACTCACCGACCGGTCCAGTCCTACACAACACAGACTCACCGACCGGTCCAGTCCCACACAACACAGACTCACCGACCGGTCCAGTCCTACACAACACAGACTCACCGACCGGTCCAGTCCTACACAACACAGACTCACCGACCGGTCCAGTCCTACACAACACAGACTCACCGACCAGTCCAGTTCAGCGCAACACAGACTCACCGACCGGTCCAGTTCAGCGCAACACAGACTCACCGACCGGTCCAGTTCAACACAACACAGACTCACCGACCGGTCCAGTTCAGCGCAACACAGCCTGACTTACTGAAGCTGGCTCCCCACTGTTACTTTCCTTTCCACCTTAAATGGGCAGCAGTCACATTTAGCGCAGCAGCGTGCGCCGGAATAGAGCGCTGCACATTTAAGGTGGACCGGATCATTCCAGTGCGGAGCTGGCCACAGACACGGTTAGCTAGCTAGCCGCACAACGTTTCTCCACACCGGGACCAGCCAAAGCGCATTAATCAGACTGTAAGAGACAGAGACACTAAACCCTCAGACAGAACCGTTCTAAACATCTAGAACCCAAAATGTAGGAGAACTTAAGGGTGTCCGTTACGGCTAACAGGCTAACTCACTTAGCTAGCAGCAGCAGCAACAACAACAACAACACAGCACCGGTCATTCTGGACACCAGCAAACATTTATTATCCGCCTGATAAACCGACACACAACTCACCAGGAGAGAGACCGCATACGCACTAAACCAGAGGAGTAACCGAGCCGTAACCTCCACACACCGAACTAAACCTCCCTCAGCACCTCCGCTCCTCAGCAGCGCTCCGCTCAAACACCAGCAGAACCGCTCTCCCGCTCAGCGGCGCCGGACTGTACCACCACGAGCTCAGTCAGGGGGGGGCGCAGCGCGCTGCTCTCTCAGACCTGCAGGGTTTACACCGCCCGGAGTATCTATAGATCTGCACTTCAGACATAGTCACTTACACGATCTACAAATCATAGACGTGTAGAGTTTACAAACAGCTTTATATGGAGATCAGCGAGTTAACCCACTCTGTGGCCTGTCTGTCTGTCTATCTGTCTATCTATCTATCTATCTATCTATCTATCTATCTATCTATCTATCTATCTATCTATCTATCTATCTATCTATCTATCTATCTAACTGTCTAATTAGCGCCGTCTGGTGGCCAAAAGCACAAACAGCAGCTGATCTGTGTTGTGGTTGCTGTCTGAAGGTCACCGGTATTTGTTGTGAGAACACGATCGTGTTTGGTTGAATATGTATTTATCGGTTTTTTCCTTTTTTACTCTGTAATCTATTTTATGTGTCTTCCGCCTTACCAGGTCCGGTTCTCCAGCACTGTTCTCCAGCAGAGGGCGCTGGGGATTTAAAACGCGACACGGTAACGTGACGAGGTTTCCTCTCTCAGGTTTATTTGCTTGATGTTGTTATTAATTATTATTTAATTATTTAGTAATTACTGATAAATGATGGGGTACTTCGTGTCGACATGATTAAATACAGACCATCACACAGACTTACAGAGCTGCCTGTTTAAACATTCTGACTGTAGCGGCCTGTTGTTGGACGCCTAAATCATCATGTCTCATTAGTGCCGCCTTGTGGTGAAAATACCGAACAGCAGCCAGTAATCCTCTGATCGTTTCTGTCCGTGGTCGCACGTATACACATCTTTAAATGTAAGTAATATAAACACACACACATTAATGCTTAATTTTTAATATTTAATTATTTATTTTAATAACAGCGTGTAAAATTCAGCAGTAAATTAGCTGTGCTCCGTTTCAGCACAGAATTAGAGCTGCAGTTTGATCATTCGACCACCAGACGGCACTGTTTCTTCATAACATGTATCATAATTACAGCAGCATCAAATTTAAATTACAAAACAGTATTTAATTATTTATATCATTATTCATATCATTATTCATATCGTTATTTATAATATTCATATCATTATTTACATTATTATTTATATCATTATTAATTTAATTATATATTTTATTATTTATGTCATTATTTATTTAATTATTATCATATAACACTCAGACACATATTGATTTTACCTTTTGGAAATTAGATCTGTTAGCTAGAGGTCAGCGTGGTGACCTTAGTGACCAGTAGTCTGATCCCGCTCAGCAGTAAAACTGTGGGGGTCTAATGTGGGCTCACTGTATTTGCATGTCTGTAGATGATCTCAGTGGTAGATACTCTGCTACTGTCATGGTGTCTGACTGTGTAACCACATGAGCCCATAACCCCCTCGTACTCTCGTCTCTGACCCGTGTATCATCCCTCTGTTTATTTAACCCCCTGACTCCACCCCCCGGTGACTGAACTGAACCTAACAGAGCCCGAGTCAGACTCGGCATTCCCGATCATATGTGGCTATTCTAGCTGTTCCCCCTCTCTCTCGTCACTCAGTGTTCAGGTAGAGTCAGCCCGATCCTTCTGAGTCAAGGCAGGAGGAAGTGGAGACTCAGGCTGCTTCAGTAATATTTATTTGGTATATAATAAACAGAGAACCCACAAAGACACACTGGAGAGCGGTACGGGTGGTGCTTATCACCCACAGCTGCCCAGCGTCGCCCATCTCTCCCCCTCTGACCTTCTGACCTTGGTCAGGTGAGGAGCTGGCTACATGCAGTATCATGACATCACATTAGACACACTAGTTAACCCACATGTACTCAGAGTCACACACAGAGAGGGGGCCACTGCTAGACTAGCTGTGCTCCTCCTCTGGCTCCTCCTCTGGCTCCTCCTCTGGCTCCTCCTCCTGATCAGAACAGGTGTTCGAGTCTCTTTGTAGGCCGTCTGTATGGAGTGATGTCATGGCCGCAGCCCCTCTCCTGGCCCAGATGCTGAAATCACAGTGTCGGCTCCACTGAAGGTCATAGCTGGGGTCATACGCCTCCTCTTTGACCTTGAGGAGCCGCCCTTCTCTTCCGCTTTGTATTCTCTCTCTCCATATATCCACCTCTCCCCCAGGTCCCTCTCTCGGTATCCTCTTCTCCATCACTCCCTCCTTCCTCTCGGAGCCCTCCTTCAGGCTGAGGCTCCAGCAGCTGATTGAGGTTCTGGGTGGTTTGTGGTCATTATGGCTGACCTGTTGGATCCTCTTCCTGTCCGTCAAATAAAGCTCACGCCCATCTCCTTCACGGCTGGGCCTTCTCCTGCAGGAGCCATGGTGGCTGTTGAAGCTGTGGCTCTGGTTGAGTCCATTAGACGGTTGTATGGGCGTTCGTGAGGTCACAAGGCCGTGCTCCGCATTATCATCGTCTCCATCGTCATCATCGCTGTCCTCGTATCGGTGGTCCTGCTCACTGAACATCTCCCTTCTGATCTTCACCGGCATGCTGGACTTGCGTGACTTCTTCTTGGGAACCGTGTCAATCATGCTGTTTAGCCTGGTGACGAGGTGAGCCACAGCTCCCCGCTCTGGTCGCAGTGTGTCACCAGCGTCACACGGGGGCGTATGGTGTTGTTTCAGAGGCTGATCGATCAGTGTGCCACTGTTGGTCTTGGGAACACCAGGACTGCTGGATACTGGAGAGCACCTGGAAGGTAGCACCGTGCTGTAGAAGGGTAGCACTGGCTGGACTGCCCTAACCGAGGGGAACAGGAGTGGGGCATGTGGGGCCTCCAGGACGGGTGAAGATAGAGAGGGGACCTGCAGAGGAGGTTTGACTCTGCTGGGCAGAACCGTGGCGCAGGGCTGGGTCGACGGTTGTTGATGTGGGGGGGAGTGTGTGTTGCGCAGTGCCGGAGTGTGTAGCCGCGGGTTGGGGTTAGCGCTGTGCCTGTTGCGGCTGCGCAGTGAGCTGAACACCATGTTGCAGCCCTCGATGGTGCAGCGGTGTTTAATCTTCAGGTGGACGGCGTTGTAGTGGATCTTCAGGGTTCCCTTGTCATAAAACGTTTTCCCACAGGAGCTGCAGCTCACGCGGCCTTTCCGCACGGTCACACCGAGGCCGCGGTCCCTAGGGCCTGAGGAGGAGGAGGAGGAGGACGAAGAGGGGGGTCCCGAAGTCTCTTCTTTCGATAACACCCCTTGGGGGTCTACATCGGTAACGTGCTGCGGTTTGTTGTACGGCTTTGCTAGCTCTGAGACGCTGGGGTCAGCTTCGCTCTCGTGGTACACCTTCTCAGCTGCGGAGCTGGAACCGGTCATGGCCCCTCTGCCGCCTCCGAAAGGAGCCACGTGCTCGCTGCTGTCTCCTCCACAGGCCTGTTTGGGCTGCTGTGGTCTACAGGCTACAGTAGAAGCGTCCTGGAGAAGTGTGGGTGGGGGGATTAGCGGAGAGGATGTGGACTGACTGCTGAACTGGAATGGCAGGAGGAAAGCCAGGTTACCCGCTGGGAGGTTTTCAAAGTGGTGCAGGCTGGGTGGGGTTTCACCTCTTGCCGGGTCGCTTTGGAAGCCGCAATGGTGGCTGCTGCTCTCGATGAACATCCTGATGTCGGAGTCAGCCTTAGGTGTTCTGGAGACCGTCCCCAGACGGTCCTGCTGTTGCTGGACAGCCATGAGCTCTACAATGGATTTAGTCTCGCCAAATCTCAAGAACTGCTGCAGGGTCACGACCTCATCCTCAGGGGTCATGGTCACCCAGCGATCCAGAACCTTCCCCATGGAGTCCTGCACAAACACAAACACAAACAAGCAGGAAGACAGTGGAGGAAAGGTTATTCAGTGGACAGAGACAGGCTCATTACAGTGGGGTCCCACAGGGAGCTGTATCTGGGCCCCTCCTATTGCTCTCTTTACATTGTGCTAGTTTTCATTTAAGGTCCCGAAAGATCCGCACACGACTTTATCCAGCACTCCCTAAGTGACCTCTACTGAACATCCTGAACGCAGTCATATGTCAGAGTATGGATTTCTGAACATGTGACCTCATTTACAGAACGGTGATGTGATTGGTTAGTGCACAAACAAACCAGCTCATTTTAACCGCATGTGTTTCTGTAAGGTCTTTTATAAGCCCATTTAACAGTTCTGGAGATGATCTGCTTCTGCTATCCAGAACCTTCCCTGGGGTTTGGATGGGCTCCTGGTTGGTCCGAATGGGAGTGGGATGGTATAATGAGAACTGGCTCAGGAAGCTCTCTGAGGCCTCATGTCCTGCAGGTATACACTCACAGCGTACACACACACACACTACCTGGCTCCTTTCTGTCTGACTGGACCGCGGTGTGAGAGCCCGAGGCCAGACCCACATACAGACTGATCCAGAACCAGGGTCCAGCCTTGTTATGGTGGGCTTACATAAAAACTGATGCACCAGATGTCTTAAAATGTGTAACCCTGCTGGACAGAGTTCTACACGGTGGCGGTTTAGATCACACGTCTGCTGGTTAAACCATACACCAGAACTGAAGAAGGCTGCAGCGCCTCCACCTTTATGGAGAGGGGTGAATAGTCTTACACTCCACCCCAACGCAGGGTCAC
>JAMWET010002130.1:292500-295000 GCA_024036415.1 Prochilodus magdalenae
ACACACACACACACACACACACACACACTAACATATACTCACACAGTGCTGTTAACTCTGTATACACAAGCAACACGATTACAGCACTCCCAACACTCAATACACACACACACACACTAAACACACACACACACACACACACACCACACACTACATTACACACACACACACACACACTAACATATACTCACACAGTGCTGTTAACTCTGTATACACAAGCAACACGATTACAGCACTCCCAACACACAAAACACACACACACACACTCCCAACACACTCACACACAAACACACACACTAACATATACTCACACAGTGCTGTTAACTCTGTATACACAGCAACACGGTTACAGCACATAGACACACACACACCACACACAATACACACTACACACTACACACACACACACTACACACACACACTAACATATACTCACACAGTGCTGTTAACTCTGTATAACTCTGTATACAGCACTCCCAACACTCAAGCAACACGATTACAGCACTCTGTATACACAAGCAAACACGATTACAGCACTCCCAACACTCACTACACACACACACACACTACACACACTACACACACACACTAACATATACTCACACAGTGCTTACTATGTATACACAACACCACAGCACTCCCAACACTTACTACACACACACACACACACACACCACATTACACACCACATTACACACTACACTCAACACACACTAACATATACTCACACAGTGCTGTTAACTCTGTATACACAAGCAACACGATTACAGCAGTCCCAACACTCAATACACACACACACACACCACATTACACACGACACTCAACACACACTAACATATACTCACACAGTGCTGTTAACTCTGTATACACGAGCAACACGATTACAGCACTCCCAACACTTACACTACACACACACCACACACACACTATACATACACACACTTACACACTACACACACACACACACTAACATATACTCACAAAGTGCTGTTAACTCTGTATACACTCACACAAGTGCACTCCCAACACTCAATCAATACACACACCACACAGTACACACACATTTAAACCACACACTGTATGACTGAGTGATCACACAGTGCTGGGGTATTGGTGTGGGGGGACACTCTGGTTACACTTCACACACACTAACTACTCAACGGTTTCTGACAAGTGCGTTTCACACCAAACTCGCTACACACACACACACCACACACTGAGAGGATGTGAAGAGAGACCACAAGAAGAGAAGATCAAACAGCGATGTAACTCTGTATACACAAACACGATTACAGCAGTCCCAACACTTACAGAGACACACACAGACACAGACAGAGAGAGAGAGACTCACACACTAACATATACTCACACAGTGCTGTTAACTCTGTATACACAAGCAACACGATTACAGCACTCCCAACACTCACTCAACACACACTACACACACCACACACACTACACACACACACACACACACTAACATATACTCACACAGTGCTGGCTTTGCAACATGAGATTAAGGGGTCACCAGTAGTAACTACGCTACAGGAGGGACAGACACACAGCTTTGGGCTCTGCACTCAACAGGACTACCTGATACTCACAAAGCACTAAAACACACCCACACAGTAGATTTAAAAATCTGTATGACTGAGTGATCAGACGTCACTTCACCACCACTGGGAACGGTTCTGACAGTGTGTTTCACACCAAACTCGCTCTGAGAGGATGTGAAGAGAGAACAAGAAGAGAAGATGAAAAAGCGATGTACAGTAAAACAGAGAGAGAGAGAGAGAGAGAGAGAGAGAGAGAGAGAGAGAGAGAGAGAGAGAGAGAGAGAGAGAGAGAGAGAGAGGGAGGCATCACCTGAGGGGCTTTGCAAGGATGAGATTAAGGGGTCCCAGTAGTAAACTGCTCAGGAGGGACAGACAGACAGCTTTGGGCTCTGCCTGCAGGACTACCTGATAGAAAACACCCCAGCATAGTTTCAAATCTGTTCATATCAGCACTTTATCACACAGAGAGAGCGAGAGAGAGAGAGAGAGAGAGAGAGAGAGAGAGAGAGAGAGAGAGAGAGAGAGGAAGAGATATCGAGGGGGAAGCAGAGAGAAAGATAGAGAGATATAGGGGAGAAGAGAGAGGTGTATATAGATGTATACAGAGAGCTCAGTGGAGTTCCCGTTTAGGAGAGAGATCAGAGAGAGAGAGGAGTAGCGAGTGTGAGAGAGGAGAGGAGAGCTCCCCTGACTCAGAGAGGACTGTCAGATAAAGACTCGCTTCCTCCACCTGGTTTCTGTCAGAGCGTCAGTGATGGAGTAATGGAGCTGACAGTGTCAGGGCTTCTCTGCTCAGTCACTGGCTCTGCCGCTGAACTCCAACACCTTCACACTGGTCTAGAGATCTCAGGTGCTGATCAGCTGAGGTGCTGATGCTCTGAGGTTAAGCTGAACTACACCCGTCTCAGAGAGACGGCGGGAGGTGGGAGGCGTATCCACACAGA
>JAMWET010002130.1:300000-327500 GCA_024036415.1 Prochilodus magdalenae
TGCACTCCCACACCTCCTTCTGGGTGCAGATAGTGTTCAGATGCTGAGGGTAAATACACAACCATCTTTAATAGAGGACTTTTATTGGGAGGTAACTGTCCCCGACACTAACCACAGAACTGGCACTCATGAAAATAATAATTTAATTTAATGTTTTGCTATTTTTAAACCTTGATATTAAATATATATTTGATGTTTTGTAAAGTGAACTTAAACTTGAAGTATTCAATTTTGTAATTTCAAACAATCAAACAATGTGAAGATTTGATGAGTCTGTAGGCGGAGCCTTACTTAACGCAGTATCCCCACATGGTGGGCAGTGAAGTTTCGCCTGAAGATGACTGGAATATTAAGAACCGTCACTACGGAAACAGATTCCTGGAGTTCAGTAAACGGTTTGGTGCTTTAATAATAATAATAATAATAATAATAATAATAATAATAATATGATGGTTTATATGATGTATATTAAATGTCCAGTAATGTGACTGGTGTACTGAATATTAATATAATAAACTAAATCTAAATCTAAATCTAAAGCTACTCCAGTCTGGAATGTGTTCTGGACTGTGACCCCTTTCAGTGGAATGACCTATAGGTCTATAAAGGGTTAGATCCAGGAGGAATAAATCAGACCTGCTGGTCAGTCTGCTCCTCCTGCCTCTGTGGGAGGAGGTCACGCCTCATTAAGCCTCTGAAATATGAAAACGCTGCGGTTATTATAGAGCGAGCAGACAGGCGCTCACAGACGGGCACTGAGCGCTTAAGTGGGGATACGAGGGAGGACATAATGACTCTAAGTACTGAGAGGAGGAGACGCAGCGTCTCTCTGATGCGCTCTGACAGGGAGATACAGGCCGCTCGAGTGAGAGCTGCACACGCGTGTTCAGTGGAGGAGCAGAGCTGACACTTCCGCACTCCCTCAGCTCTGGCTTAGGATTCTCACAGAGCGTCAGGACACACGGTACACACATACCGAGAGGAGACCGATCAGTCAGGAGCAGACCAGAGTGTACTGAGAAAGGGATGAAGGGGTGAAGGAACAGTGTTGGTGTACTGATAAAGGAATGAAGGGGTGAAGGAAGAGTGTTGGTGATGGGTAAAGGAATGAAGGGGTGAAGGAACAGTGCTGGTGATAAAGGGATGAAGGGATGAAGGAACAGTGTTGGTGTACTGATAAAGGAGTGAAGGGGTGAAGGAACAGTGCTGGTGATAAAGGGATGAAGGGGTGAAGGAAAAGTGTTGGTGATGGGTAAAGGGATGAAGGGGTGAAGGAACAGTGTTGGTGATAAAGGAATGAAGGGATGAAGGAACAGTGTTGGTGATGGGTAAAGGAATGAAGGGGTGAAGGAACCGTGTTGGTGTACTGATAAAGGAATGAAGGGGTGAAGGAACAGTGTTGGTGATAAAGGGATGAAGGGGTGAAGGAACAGTGTTGGTGATGGGTAAAGGGATGAAGGGGTGAAGGAACAGTGTTGGTGATGGGTAAAGGGATGAAGGGGTGAAGGAACAGTGTTGGTGATGGATAAAGGAATGAAGGGGTGAAGGAACAGTGTTGGTGATGGGTAAAGGAATGAAGGGATGAAGGAACAGTGTTGGTGATGGGTAAAGGGATGAAGGGGTGAAGGAACAGTGTTGGTGATGGGTAAAGGGATGAAGGGGTGAAGGAACAGTGTTGGTGTACTGATAAAGGGATGAAGGGATGAAGGAACAGTGTTGGTGATAAAGGGATGAAGGGGTGAAGGAACAGTGTTGGTGTACTGATAAAGGGATGAAGGGATGAAGGAACAGTGTTGGTGATAAAGGGATGAAGGGATGAAGGAACAGTGTTGGTGATAAAGGGATGAAGGGGTGAAGGAACAGTGTTGGTGTACTGATAAAGGAATGAAGGGGTGAAGGAACAGTGTTGGTGTACTGATAAAGGGATGAAGGGATGAAGGAACAGTGTTGGTGATAAAGGGATGAAGGGGTGAAGGAAGGCCCTGGTTGCCAGATGTCCCTGAGCTTGGGTCAGTGGTCCATGCCTGTGTCCTGGGTGAGGGGACAGCCCAGCGGTCTCAGTCCTACAGTACAAGCCTGGCTGATCCAGTGAGTAGTGTTCCACTAGCCGGGCGCTAACGGGGCCTGGATCGTTCGCGTCTCTGCATGCGGATCCCGGAGGGCTCGCCGTCACGCCGCTGGCTTCTTCCTCATCATCACCACCATCGTCCTCTCGTGAGGGTCCAGGATGTCCCCTGAGCCGTAACGCTCAGAGAGCTGCTGACAGCGCAGAAACTCCGCCTGTGCTGGAACGCTCTCCCTTTGTGTTTCCCTTGTGCCCCTGTGCCTGGTGGTCCCGGGGGGGTGGGTGTTTGATATGTTAACAGGCGTGTCTGGAGTTTTTAGTTAAACTGATGTTTCAGCAGGTTCGATCCAGAGCTGCGACCCAACGTTACGATCACTGAAGCACCATTCAGACGGTGTCCTACACGACCAAGAGCCCGAGGAGCCCACTTACTGCGAGCGTAAGCAAAAGCGGGTTGGGGCTTTCAACCACGCTTACCGGAGAAACGTTAAACCATCTGTGAGATACCTGGAACACACACAGCCTCTACCGCGTTAGGGGTCCGTATCCCCCACTCGTATCCATCTACACAGGAAGTTGCCTACACATCTACATAACTACACATACAGGACTACGACTGGGCAGGTCTGGTCTTGGACCCCAACTAAGAACCACTCCAGCATCCCCGGTCCACGCGTTCCAGTGAGAGCGAGTCCAGGGACATCAGGGGTGGGTGGTCTTCAGCTTTGTCTCTCTGTAGGAAACCCATAGCTGTGTCCCTCACAGCTCGTCTATCTGTGGTTTATCTGTGCCAGTCTCGGCTCAGACGCACCAGTGCAGTGCCAGTGTTCTCCATATGCCACCCACGGAGAGGAAGGGGGTGCCAGCTCCTGAGTGGTGCCACTTACTGCCGTTACAAAGCTTCTCAGTAATGGGCTAACCGCACCACGGGGCAACTCACTCGCCTGGACAGACCCTGGCGCTTACTGCCAGCAGCACAAACACCACCCTAATAACGTTATACTACCGCCAACTGCGCTAATGACGCAGAAACATCAACACGGGCAACAGCCACGCAGACCGCGCTAATCACTCGCCCTCGCCACAGCAAGGTCAGCTTCACCACGGTTACACGGATCTGGATCAGGACTCCTTCAGGATCCCGGTTATTCAGAGCTCTAAACAGACATGGAGCAACGCTGCTAATGATACAGAATTTTTTAATATCCATATTTACAGTGTACGTTAGTGGATCCCCTGATTTAACACCCTGCTCAGCTCTGAAAGGGCTTGTTACTGAGCTGACCAAATTCTCACTGAGGGCCATCCTGAATAGAGGAACAGGGTGACAATCAAAGCCCCGGGATTAGCGCTAATCTGTGGCCCCTGTGTGACGGCTCCCATTCACATCCACTGAAGAGCTCAGCCCAGTTTGAATAGGTCCGTCAGGAGTACAGCCTGACTGGCGGGTAATGATGCTTAATCCCGTGCTCAGTTCAGAGGGCTGCGCGTCCCTCTGTGGGTCATCACATACAACCTATTCTATCTCTGCTACCCTCCGGTCAAATTAAACCAGACTACAGATTAGAGGCTGCGGCTCTCTTTTCAGAGGGACTTTACACCACCACTTAATCTGCACACAAAAATGCTGACGGGGAATAAAAGCGCTCCGAGTCCGTCAGGTCTGAGATCAGACACATTAACAGGACGGGAGAGGACAGGTAAAGTGTTCTGATGACTGGCTGAGGACACACTGATGGCTGGAGATGACATCTCAGAGGTGAAGGAGTAATTGAGCAAGTGAGGTTTAGATGGGATGTAAGTGTATCACCCAGCCTCATTTAGAAAACATCAGAGAGCCTGTAGCACAGCAGCCCTACTTCTCAAAGCCTCACCGTGTCAGATTTGGGGATTTGGTGACGTCTCTGTTATAAACGTGTAATTACAAGAAGCATGTGATGTAGCGTTCGTTAGCGTGGGTTATGTTGGTGAATGTGCTGAAGGAGAATTCAAAGAGAACTCGGTCTAAACTTGGATAAGGTGGTGCCTTCTGAGGACCTGAGTCAATGATCTACTATTGATCATCAGCGAAGCCCCCCAGATAAATATGAGCCCCCTCGGTGATGTCCTGGGAGTTCTCTGGATGAGGTGACAGCTAATCTGAACCACAGTTCCCACACTGAGCTGCTGGCCAACCAGGTTTAGCCTTTTGCTCACCATCTTAATGAGGAACATAACATTCCTATCCCAGTATTCCAAGATGATGACATTCACAGGGCTGCAGATGTGACTGATGAACACTCAGGAGCGTTCACACATCTGGACTGGCCCATACAATGCCCAGATTTGGATCCTCTAGAAGATCTGTGGGATGACCTGGAACAACCAGTAAAACTCCAGGGACGGCATCCACCAAATCTGGAACCAACTGACCAATTCTCTGATCTAAGAGATCCTTAAACTTGTCCAGTACATGCCCAATCCAGTCCCAGCTGGTACTGGTCTTGGTGAAGAGGTTAGATCAGCAGTATAGTTCCTGACCTACTAGGAATCAGAATGGACAGTGTGGAACTATAACTGTTTATTACTGAAGCACATTGTCCCGGAAGTTTTCACAGTACGAGGCACTTCCTGGTTACAGCGTTCACGGTACTGTTTATTTCCGAGACTCCGTACAGGATGTTCTTTAACAGCAGCCGTTACAGCAGGGTATAAAACAAACTGTGTATAAAGGTATAAACTATAAATATTCTAATATCATATTTAATGCTAGGTGGAGGTCAGTGTTTATGGTGTGGAGGCACCTTTGAGTGTTTGAGTGTTTTAGAGTCTTTTTTCACAGCTTTGTTTTTCCTCAGGGGACCCGACTGGAGAGGACGCAGGTATCCAGGGACGTCTTTGGGTTTGACTCCAGCATCTGAGAGTGGGGGTGTCCCAGAATCCACTTCTACTTCAAGAAATGGAAACGCAGGGTCATCCGATCCCATCACCTGAAAACACACACATAGAATGAGCAAACACCACACCAGCAATCAAGAGTTTAAAAATCCCACGCTGCTGAGCGGTACATGAGAACTGGGTTAGGCATAAGGTCAGCACCGGTGGAATGTGCTGTGAGGGATACTGACCTCTGGAAGGGAGCGAGGAACACCAGGCAGCAAGGAACACAAACAAAAACAAACCATCTTACTTATGATACATGTGCTGTGATGTTTTAACTGCAACACTTTACCCAGGTCTCCAAACTAATCATCTGGATAATATCATATCTGAAACATGTGCCATCGTGTGCCATGGGAAATCAACTTTCCAACAATGTGAGGTAAGAGCAGAGTGCTAGTGTGATCTGTGAGCTCACAGGTACGTAGTTCTGGTTCTCTCTCAGGCAGGCGTCCTGTAGCTCCGCCTTCAGCGCTGTGATGTGGCTCTGATAGGAGGAAATCTCTCTCTCCAGAGACGCCATCCTGGAGCACGCCAGCTGATAGACTTCCAGAAAGCTTCCTACCAGAGTCTACACACGCAGAGAGAGACGCGCAGACACGCAGAGAGAGACGCGCAGACAGAGACACGCAGACACGCAGAGAGAGACGCGCAGACAGAGACACGCAGACACGCAGACAGAGACAAGAAGACAGAGACACAGACACGCAGACAGAGACACGCAGACAGAGACACGCAGACAGAGACACGCAGACAGAGACACGCAGACAGAGACACGCAGACAGAGACACGCAGACAGAGACAGGAAGACAGAGACACAGACACGCAGACAGAGACAGGAAGACAGAGACACAGACACGCAGACAGAGACAGGAAGACAGAGACACAGACAGAGACAGGAAGACAGAGACACAGACACGCAGACAGAGACAGGAAGACAGAGACACAGACAGAGACAGGAAGACAGAGACACAGACAGAGACAGGAAGACAGAGACACAGACACGCAGACAGAGACACGCAGACAGAGACACGCAGACACGCAGACAGAGACAGGAAGACAGAGACACGCAGACAGAGACACGCAGACAGAGACACAGACACGCAGACAGAGACAGGAAGACAGAGACACAGACACGCAGACAGAGACAGGAAGACAGAGACAGACACGCAGACAGAGACAGGAAGACAGAGACAGACACGCAGACAGAGACAGGAAGACGGAGACACGCAGACAGAGACACAGACATGCAGACAGAGAAAGGAAGACAGAGACACAGACAGACACAGAGACACAGACAGAGACACAGACAGAGACACAGACACACAGACTCATTAGCACAAACCAGCAGCCCAGTTTAACAGCTGATCTCCACCTGTACTACCTCCACCATGAACAGAGACAGAATGAACTCCTGAGTTCGACCCACCTGACAGGCAGCTACCTCTGATCCTCCCGTGTTCCACGCTGGTCCCGTCACATCCAGGAGGGTTTTGGGTAGGTGTAAGGTGAAGTCCTCTCGAGAGGTCGAGGAGCGAGAGAGAATACGATCCGTTAGCTGAAAAACAGAATCCAGGTTTTATTTCTAAACAGGAAGTTACATTAGAGAACCTCCACTACGGCCTCCTTCACAGGGGTACTCACCTCCCTCAGACTGCCCTCCACACTTTTCACATAGCTCGCCAAACAGTCCTTCTTCCTGTTCCACACAAACAACAACAACCAACACATTCAAGTGAGGATTACACAGGAGAGGATAAACATTAAAACCACATGTCCAGGTCGCTGGATATGTGGTGCATCCCTAATTATTACTACTAATATTACTACTATTATTACTATTATTGGTTGAGTTTAACATTTAGGGAAAATAAAACATACAACATACTATACATGTTGCACAGGCCACGTTTTGTGTTTTTTCCCCCAAATCCATAAATAAAACCCAAATAAAACAATAATGGGGCTTTAAAATCTGATTTACAATAACTCATTATAATAACATTAATTATAACAAAACAATTATAATAATTAATAAAAACAGTAAATCGAATTCAGTAAAATAACAATATTAAAATATAAAAAGGAAGATGAAATGAAATAAAAAGCTGAATGGAGCCGATTAGAAATAGCTTCCTGTACCGAGTTCCAGCTCACTGCTGCAATGAACTCAATATCACCTAGAGAATCAGAACCCGTGTCACGTGACCAGGGACGTCCAGGGACGACCTCGCTGACGGTTGATTCATGATGATGAGCAGTGTGTTCAGTATTGAGGCGTGTTTAGATGCATGTGTGCGTGTCGGTGTTACTTTGCTGCCAGGTGTAGCGCGTTCTCTGCGCTGCTGATGCTCTGCTGTAGCTGCTGCTTCTCCTGCTGTGACTGGCTCAGTCGCTTCCCCAACAGCCGCAGGGACTGCTCCTTTCTCCTCAGCTCCGCCTTCGCTTCCGACAGGCTCTGAGAGATGGACATCAGCACAGGTCACTGATAGCAGTGTGTGTCAGCGCCTGTGTTCACAGTGATCCGTTCAGACGTACCTGCACAGCCTGAGCCAGGGTGCGGTCCTTCTCCAGCTGGTCCCCTGTGTGCAGCTCCATGGTGAGACCCAGTTCCTGCAGCTGTGTGGCCTGCTGGTGCAGGAGAGCCTGAGCCTGCTGTTCTCTCTGCAGAGCAGAGCTCAGCTCCGCACACACACTCTGGAACTGATTCACAGGCACGCACGTCTACAACACACACACACCCCCACACACACACGCACGCACGCACCCACACACACACAGAACCATAAAAATAAGCATAAAAATCAAACAAACATGAAATTCTTCATTTAAACCATAATAATGTATTTTCTGCACACAGACCAGAACCAGACGTCCTGCACCATGTACTCTTCTACAGCGAGTACATGTGTAATGTAATGTAGGGCTGCGAGTGTGAGGGGCACTCACGGTGTGCGTGTCGTCTTTAGGTTTGTTGTGGGTGGGTGCGCTGCTGCGTTTGAGGCGGGACACCTCGAGTCTCAGCTCTCTCCGCTCCACCTCAGCAGAGTGCAGCCGCTGGGTGAACACCAGGAAGTGCTGCTGCAGGGAGGAGACCATGTACTGCACACACACGCGCGCACACACACACACACACACACATAATTCACATTTCTGAGATGCCGTATTATTTAATATCAGCCTAAATCATGTCTTTATACTGGTATTACACAATCAGAACTTACTAACAAAAATAATAAACCATGAACCTAAACTACATGTGAATGCTTCCCCACCACATCTGTGGGGGTTACCTTGATGTTGTATTGGTTTGATGGAACACGGCGGGTGGTGCGAAGCCTCTGCAGACCGTGACCAAGCCTCCGGGCCAACATTCCTACGCTTCCACAGCGCCCCCAGCAGTCAGGGTCCGATTCTGAAAGCAGTCTCTCCAGCAGTTTCCTGAAGCTGTCCTGAGCTGCGTCCAGCACACCAGAGCTGTGTTCTAACACAAACAACCACACACAAGACCACACACACAAACATGACACGTTACCCGGCTTGGTGAGACCTCATGTAATCCATGGGTTAATTCTTTGAGGGTTTTTATATCGTGTACAGTGAGAATCCTGTCTAACCCTGGACGAGTGGTCTAGACGAGCGTCTGTGGGTGTTTTATTGAATCAGGCCGAAAGTAAACCATTTTGGTCACCAAGTTCAGTTTATGTAAATAAACTATTAAAGAATATAAACTACATGATTCGTCTAAATGTGTTAATCCTAACTTGTGGAAACAGAGGCAGCATGTCCAAGATTTTACTCTCTCCAGAATATTTTAAAGGGCCCACTAGGGGGCACTGTTAGCACTGCACAGACAGCAGGCACAGCAGGGACTTCCTCATCCTCAGACCCAATGGTACACGGTTAAAGGTCCCGAGCCGAGGCTAGGTTTATAATATGGCCCTAGTCCTTATTCATCAATGCTCCCTTAAAACTGCTCTCCATCTGAGTCGTCAAACAATCCAACAACATGGAAACAGAGATCTGAGCACAAACGATTTTTTTAAAACATGGAGGAACGTTTAGATTTTGTAATATGATTATTTTTCTAAAATAATATGATCTCACTGGACAAACAACGAGTCCCCAGTGACTGAAATATACCTACAAGCCTACCCACTAAAAAAAGAACCAGTACCAGCTGGGTACTGGACGAGGTTCTGGATGTAGCCACATCAGTGTTCAGACACTCTATCATCAAAAGACTCAGTGCAGTCGGTCCAGATGTGGTGGAGGCCTTCCCTGGCACAGTTCCGAGGAGAATTCCCTGTAGACTGGGATTGTATCCACTGCTGGTAGACCCGTATGACCGTACGCTTCCACACACCTGCAGATTCAGCTACTTCCTTCACACTATGGTCTTTGGCCACGCCCACATGCAGTCCCTCCTTTGAGCCAATCATTAACATCTGCTCTGGAGCCATTTTCCACACATGGAACGAGACATTCCCTGCACTGTAGCACCTCTTCCCAATCTATGGATCCCGTCACCCTCACCCTGCAGGGGTCTATAGCCCCATCATCTTCGTGCAGCGCCATCTGCAGGAGCCTGAAGTTACTACCACCTTACACACACATGGTGACTCATTTTTTTGTCCAGTGAGCTTTTATTACTCTTTATTATTGCAGCGTATGAGAGTAAGGGTCATTATATATGTAAATTTGAGTTGGACATTTTCCTTTCCATTTATTAAATAACAGAAACTAAGGTTCCCCCTCACAGTGTACATATCTAGTCTAGTTCTGTTTTAACACAGGTTCATTTCTCCCTGCCCGTGTACCTACACTGCTGCTAAACCTACTATACAGGAGGTGAAGGGTTTGTGAAGGTCACTGCCCACCATGCGTCCACTCACCTGGTTTGTCCAGCTCCTGCTGCACTCCCTGCATGCAGCTGTGTATGAGCACGGCGAGCTCAGAGGATCTCAGCATCTTCATCACTCTGACAGCCCTCTCTTCCTCCTCCTCCTCTTCCCGGCCTCTCCCCTGTGATCCCTCTCTCAGACGAACCTCTTTCACACAAACACTGGGAGACCCCCCCGCACCGCTGGTGACACTAAAGAGCCCACGGGAGCTCTGCCGGAGTGCCCGGAGACGCAGAGTGGCCAGCACGGCGATCACACACCGTCGGAACGCCCACACGCCTCCTCTCACCTCAGCATGACCTTTGTCCTGGGGTTCACCAAGTGCATTGAGTAGGGCGCCCACCTCTCTCTCCAGAACCGCTCTGTCACACACTCGCGCCCAAAGCAGCGCTTTCTGATGCGCCAGCACGCAAACACGCCCGTACAGTTCACACACGCACCCTGCCAGCAGAGCGCAGGCCGCCAGCAGGGATGCCTCGTCACGGCGACACACACTCAGGAGGTCCTGCAGGCGGGTCACCTCCTGCTCGAGGTCAGACCGGCCACGCTCCAAAACACGGACACTCTCCTCGGTTTGATCCAGCTTCCTCCTTGCATCCTACACAGAGAGAGAGGAAGAGAGGGAAAGGGAGAGAAAGAGAGAGAGAGATAGGGAAAGGGAGAGAAACAGAAAGGGAGAGAAAGAAAAAGAGAGAGAGGGAAAGGGAGAGAAAGAGAGACAGAGAGAGACAGAGAGAGAGAGAGAGAGGCGTTATAAAGCCTGTCTAATAATTAATAACCAGAACGTCCCGTATTTAAAAAGGGGTCATGTGATCTTCAGAAACCCAGCTGGATAAGAAACGAATGCCAGTGTAAGGCGACAGTGTGTTATTCATCGTGAGCAGCTCTGAACCTGTGAAGGAGCAGGTAGGTTTACCTGAAGTCTAGCCTGCAGCTCACTGGTCAGCTGAGCGTGGTGTGTGTCCAGGTCTGTTCTCTGTCTGATCCAGCTCTCCTCCCTCTGCTTCAGCTGCTCACACACGCTCGCCAGCGCTGCCGCCTTCCCCTCACACACACTCTCCAGACCAGAGATCTGCTCCCACACACAAGCGCACAGTGGAGAGTTATTGACTCATAGCCAGGGAAGGCATCCACCAGATCTGGACCAACTGACCAGTTCTCTGATGTAAGAGAGTCTGAACAATGATGTGGCTACATCCAGAAACCCGTCCAGTACATGCCCAATCCAGTCCCAGCTGTACCTGGTGCTGGTGGAGGTGTTACAAGCTAACAGGTACTGTTCGGGGGGGCGGGTTTGCCGTCCGGTGGGCTTATATAACTAAATGAAACAGTTCTGCAGCCCATCAGTTAAAAGAGCAGTTTGTGGTAAAGGTGGCGCAGGTGAGGCCTTCATTTGTATGGTCAGGTTTTCATGGGTACATGACCCAGTACTGAAGAAGCAGTGATGGTGAACCTCCTGTTCACTGGTCAGGTTTTTTATGTCCAGTCTTATCCTCAAAGGGCCAGTGGTACCGGCTGCTGGCTGCCAGTGTGCTCCTGCTTGTTTGGATTGGAAAGCTGCAGCCACATTGGATAAGACTGGGCACCCCTGGGCTACAGAACACTACACACTCTCCCCTCTCACCTTCTGATTGGCTGAGCTGAGGTCAGAGGTCAGAGCTTCCACATGCTCCTGCAGCACAGCGCTAAGCTCCACCCATGAAAAACTCCCCAGCAAGCTCTGAGGCGGGGCCACCAGTACACACCCGGCAACGAGCTGCTGATACAGTGAGTGCAAGAACGCCAGCTTTTCCTGTAAGCACACACACAGACAGACAGACAGACAGACAGACACACACACACACAGATATACATTTTAAACAAAACACAGAGAGAGGTAAAAACTACTTCCAATTTTATTTGTGATGTTACAACTACAATGTGAACCAGACCAGCTGGTCTCTCTCGTGCTCCTGGGTGAGCGTGTGTATCTGTGCTCTGGTGTGTGTGTGGTGTGTGTGTGTGTGTGTGTGTGTGGTGTACCGTACCTGCTGGTCTCTCTCGTGCTCCTGAGTGAGTGTGTGTATCTGTGCTCTGGTGTGTGTGTGTGTGTGGTGTGTGGTGTGTGTGGTGTACCATACCTGCTGGTCTCTCTCATGCTCCTGAGTGAGTGTGTGTATCTGTGCTCTGGTGTGTGTGTGGTGTGTGGTGTGTGTGGTGTACCGTACCTGCTGGTCTCTCTCATGCTCCTGAGTGAGTGTGTGTATCTGTGCTCTGGTGTGTGTGTGTGTGTGTGTGGTGTGTGGTGTGTGTGGTGTACCGTACCTGCTGGTCTCTCTCGTGCTCCTGAGTGAGTGTGTGTATCTGTGCTCTGGTGTGTGTGTGTGTGTGTGTGTGGTGTGTGGTGTGTGTGGTGTACCGTACCTGCTGGTCTCTCTCGTGCTCCTGAGTGAGTGTGTGTATCTGTACTCTGGTGTGTGTGTGGTGTGTGGTGTGTGTGTGTGTGTGTGTGGTGTGTGGTGTACCGTACCTGCTGGTCTCTCTCGTGCTCCTGAGTGAGTGTGTGTATCTGTGCTCTGGTGTGTGTGTGTGGTGTGTGTGTGGTGTGTACCGTACCTGCTGGTCTCTCTCGTGCTCCTGAGTGAGTGTGTGTATCTGTGCTCTGGTGTGTGTGTGTGGTGTGTGGTGTACCGTACCTGCTGGTCTCTCTCGTGCTCCTGAGTGAGTGTGTGTATCTGTACTCTGGTGTGCGTGTGTGTGTGTGGTGTGTGGTGTGTGGCGTGTGTGGTGTACCGTACCTGCTGGTCTCTCTCGTGCTCCTGAGTGAGTGTGTGTATCTGTACTCTGGTGTGTGTGTGTGGTGTGTGTGTGTGTGTGTGTGTGTGGTGTGTACCGTACCTGCTGGTCTCTCTCGTGCTCCTGAGTGAGTGTGTGTATCTGTGCTCTGGTGTGTGTGGTGTGTGTGTGGTGTACCGTACCTGCTGGTCTCTCTCGTGCTCCTGAGTGAGTGTGTGTATCTGTGCTCTGGTGTGTGTGTGTGGTGTGTGTGTGGTGTGTACCGTACCTGCTGGTCTCTCTCGTGCTCCTGAGTGAGTGTGTGTATCTGTGCTCTGGTGTGTGTGTGTGGTGTGTGGTGTACCGTACCTGCTGGTCTCTCTCGTGCTCCTGAGTGAGTGTGTGTATCTGTACTCTGGTGTGCGTGTGTGTGTGTGGTGTGTGGTGTGTGGTGTGTGGCGTGTGTGGTGTACCGTACCTGCTGGTCTCTCTCGTGCTCCTGAGTGAGTGTGTGTATCTGTACTCTGGCGTGTGTGTGGTGTGTGTGTGTGTGTGTGGTGTACCGTACCTGCTGGTCTCTCTCGTGCTCCTGAGTGAGTGTGTGTATCTGTGCTCTGGTGTGTGTGGTGTGTGTGTGGTGTACCGTACCTGCTGGTCTCTCTCGTGCTCCTGAGTGAGTGTGTGTATCTGTGCTCTGGTGTGCGTGTGCCGCTCTCTCTCCTCCTCCCAGCGCTGTGTGACGCTGCGGTGCTCCTTCTGCGCTCGATCTGCAGCAGCCGCAGCTTCTGCACAACTCACACGTAGACGCTCCACTTCCTCACCCAAACACGCACACCTCTCCTCACACTCCTGCAGAGAAACCCACACAGATGACCTCTAAGAGTGCTTCACTGTTGGTGTTTAGAGGTAAGGTGTGATGTCTTTTAAAGAGACTGGATATTAAGACCACCCCCACCCCCCACACACGTACCTGGATGTTTCTCCTGTGTTCAGAGATGATGGTCTCTTTCTCTTTGCTCTCTTTGTTCAGTGTGTCCACCACGACCAGCAGGTCCTTCAGCTTCAAAAACACACACACAGTAATGCACACAGGACCCTTACACAGCTGGAGACGTGCTACATAGCGGAGCGGAAAGAGATTCTGTAAGCTGTGGTGTTAATACAGCTGGCGATATGACAGTGTGGAAGAATGGTCTGTTACTCAGACTAGAGACTTTACACACATTCCAGGCAAAGGAAACACCCTGACCCAACTATAAAATTACCAGTGATAATGTGAGTGTGGTGTGTGGTATGTGTGGTGTGTGTGGTGTGTGCGTGCGGGAGTGTATAGGTGTGTTTAACCCAGTGTTGGCTGCTTGTAATGATTTGCTTCTCTCCTCCAGACTGAAGGTTTGTCTCTGTTTGAATTCTTGATTAACCAGACAGCTTTTCATTATGAGTTTGCTTTGATGCCATGTGATCAATCACTGGGCTGAGCAATTTGAGGAAAATGTCTAATTGTGAATTTTCTGAATAGTATTTTTATTCTGAGATATATATATGTTTTCCTTCTTTCTTTATTTATTTTAAGTGAATTCATTAATTCTGATTAATTCTGAATAATAACTGTGATTTCTGCTAAGCATGCAGGCCGGAGGCTGGATGTAGTTTGCCAGGTTCGGTTGCCCCAGATAGGTCAAACTCATTTACCTGCAGTTCACAAGGTTTCTGTTGTAAGCTAAAACGTCCCAGACTGGACTCAGACTCAGAACCACAGTGTGTGGGTGTGTTTAAACTGCCTGTGCCAGCTGTGGAGAAAGTGTGTAATGTGTTTGCTGTGTGTATGTAAAGGCACCTCTGTATGATAGTGCTGTAGTGTTCTTCTCAGTACATCCATCAGAACAGAGGGGCTCCGTTTATCTCCCTCCTCTGTAACACACACGGAAAAGTTATGGAGTGTGTGTGTTCTCCAACTGAGAACATATAAGTGGCAACACAGGCACACACACGCACCTGTGCTGTTGATCTGTGGAGCCCCCAAGTGGTGATAATGCTGTAACAGCTGCTCCATCTCCTGTATAAGACCCTCGTGTGCCTCCTCCACCCACGCAAGCTTCTTCTGAACCTGCGATAGAACGTGATGAACACCACACATGATATTTAATAAAATCAGGTCACACTGGCCGTGACCTGTGAGAGACGTTAGACCGGAGGCTGGAATGACTGATTTAATGAGAGAGTGAAAGAACACAGGTGTGTGTGTACCTGGCTAAGCGCGTGGTGGCTCTCAGTCTGCCCTCTCTCCTGCTGCTGCAGTCTGAGGGACAGCTTTACTGACTCCGCCCTTTCCTGCTCCAACTGACCAATCAGCTCAGCTGATGCAGCCTTCTCTTTGTCCAGCTGACCAATCAGCTCTGTCTTAGTGCTCAGGTACTCCTTCTCCAGCCTACACACACACACCCAAGAATGTTACTAACTCACCAATCTGCACATGCAGCAGTCAGAAATCCATCTGGAAACAGAGTGTGTAAGAAGCGTAAAGTGTAAAAGTAAAACATCCCAGAACATCCCAGAACAATTTACATATTCCCCAAAACGTCTGTTCCGTTATAGTTTAGGATTTGGGAATCGGCCCGTGTACCTCTTTTGGGAACGCAGGATATGGATTTTAAGGAGGAACTAGTGTCTGCGCTTCACGGTATGTGGGTTCTATGTACTGAACTCTCCTTATTACACCATCACAGTGTACATACAGCTGTACAGTGAGGCATCTTTATAATGTCCTCTTGTTTGTGCCACTTCGCTTCTTCCTCTCGTGGCTGAGAGCTGACTTGGCACACGAGCTAACAAGAGCCGAGGGGGTCGTGCACAATGCACTGGGACTACTGGGGCACTGCTAGTCACCAATGCTAACGAACAATCTACCAGCACCCAGCTTGGTGTGTCCCAGATTAACGTTCTCAGCGGAGCCTCTCATGCCCTGATTTATCAGGAGTGTGGAGATAACGCAGGTGGGATTACTTTCCTGCAGCACGCAGAGCAGAGAGTCTGCACTCCAGGGCACTTTTAGACTTACAGTTTTACGTTACGTTTTTACATTGCTGTGATACCATAAAACAACCGACACAGTATTTCACAGAGGGCTTAAAAAAACAAGACGACCCCTAGCACATCTGTGACAGCTCCTGGATCAGTGTTTCCCTTTGTGGTGTGTGTGCGTGTTCAGTCTTACTGCCGGAGTTTCTGGTGTGCGTCCTTGGCTCTGTCTCTCTCCCTCGTGTACGCTTTCTCCACCTCTCCATACTGCTGTCTGAGCAGCTCCAGGTTAGACACCGTTTCAGCCTGACTCTTCTTCTCCACGCACAGAGCAGCCTCCAGATCCTTCAGCCGCAGCTACACACACACGCACACACACACATGCACGCATGCACACACACACTGCAGGTTTATTCTAGTCATATCCGTCATCACGCAGTCCAAGTCACAGTGAATCAAACCTGCAAACCTGTTATGACTGCCCACCCTAGCCCACCCCTGCCCATCCTAGCCCACCCCTGCCCACCCTTGCCCACCCTTGCCTGCCCTAGCCCACCCTTGCCTGCCCTAGCCCACCCCTGACCACCCTAGAGTGTCGAAGCCAGAACTGCACAATGATTTCTTCCATTACTTTGTATGGTTCTCTCTCTGCGGACCCTGACTCCAACTAACACAGCAGTACCTGGATGATCTCAGAGTTGAACTTGGACTCCAGATGAGCCGCTCTCTCTGACTCCACATTCTCCTCCAGAGACTTTATTCTCAGCATGGCTGACTGCACCAACGAAAGCACACACAGACAGAATTAAACTTAATTAATGAATTAAAATTAAATGGGCTATAAGAACACTAGATAAGATTTAATTCTGACCAAGGTCCCTTACCTCCACCTCCTTCCTCATCTTCTCCTCTCTCTCTGCACTGTGCTTCAGCTCTGACGTCCTCAGTCTCAGTTCCTCTGCAGTCTTCTCTCTGTCTTTCTGCACTCTGTCCATCTTGTCCTTAAGTTCTTTCAGAGTGTCATTCTGCTCCTGAGTCAGAGAGAGAGTGAGTGAGAAAATTTTGATCTGACTCATCGCAGTCATGTGATCATGTATTGCCTGTTTATATGATCATACAGCTCAAATGAACGTGGCTCAGAGTTCAGACAGCTCCATAATCACGTTAGCGTCACGTTTAAATCAGGTCTGTGCTGCTTCAGTCAGGCTATGTGAGCACAGCCACAGACCTGGTCAGACACAGGCACCCAGACACAGACAGTACCTGCAGCAGCACCTCCAGTCGCCCCTTCTCTGCCTGCAGCCGGTCACTTTCAGCGTTACTGCTCAGAAGCAGGCGGTCCCTCTCATGCAGCTCCGCCTGGAGGCCCTTCTGGTCCTCCTCTCGTGCCTGTCTAGTGATCTCAAGAGCCCTCTCCAGATCAGAAACCCTCTGACTCAGCTCCGCACTGAGGCCTACACAAACACAGGAACAGACACATCTCAGCTCATTACACCTCACAGACTGCAGCAGCATTAACACTGTAACCTTTACCATCCGCATCTCCGTGGTTACAGACATGACCTCTTCAGGAAAGACTGAATGACAGACCAAAGGAAACACGTCTATAAGAGAAGATACTGTGCGCTTGCTGAAACAAACACGGCATGGCGTCGGTTACTGCTGTGTTTGAGTCACCAGGTTCAGGGAAACACACTGTACTGTGACAGACGGTGTTCAGTAATGACAGCGTTAGGACTTCTTCAAGAAGCAAGAATCAAGAAGCAAGCTTTGCTGTGTACCCTAATTAGCTGTCATGACATCACACATGATGGCATCTGTCAGGATAAGAACGACACTGCTGATAATAATGACACTGCTGTTATATTACTGGACAAACATCCATCAAACTGAACTTTCTAAGGAACAACAATGGATGCTTACTGAGCTGAAAACCTTTTTGGAGGAATATTAAAATATTTATTATAAATATCTGAGGTATCTGCTTCTTCCTTTTTCCTTCCTGTCTCATAGAGTTCATAGAATAGGAGAATAAAACCACTGCTATGGTAATCTACTGCATCCAAAGCCTTCCTCACCATACCACACCACAGCACCCTTCCTCTCGTGTTCTACCGCTTACATAGAAAAGCAGACAAACATTATTTCAGAGTCGCTGAAGTACACTCACCCTTCAGCTGCTGGTTGTGTTTGAGCAGATCAGCAATTTTATACTCGTCTGAGGTTTTCTGCACAGTGGAGTCTCTCCTCACCACGGCAACCTCGTACTCCAGCGTCTGTCTGTGAGCCTCGCCTCTCTCCAGCAGGGCGCGTAGCCGAGCAAGCTGAGCCTCGTATGCAGACACCTGTATGACCATCCATAAGATCACTACAGAGCGACTGTACATGCTGCCAGACACAGTAACTCCACAGAGGAGACAACAGCTCAGTGTTTCCAGCATCGGGAAGATGTACAGCAGCAGAACAGAAAAACGCTCGGAGGCTTACTTACATGGGTAGAGGGAAGACTGACATACAGCGTAGAGGGAAGACTGACATACAGGGTAGAGGGAAGACTGGCGTACAGGATAGAGGGAAGACTGACGTACAGGATAGAGGGAAGACTGACGTACAGGATAGAGGGAAGACTGACGTAGAGGGAAGACTGACATACAGGGTAGAGGGAAGACTGTCATACAGGGTAGAGGGAAGACTGACGTACAGGGTAGAGGGAAGACTGACATACAGGGTAGAGGGAAGACTGACATACAGGGCAGAGGGAAGACTGACATACAGGGCAGAGGGAAGACCATCATACAGGGTAGAGGGAAGACGGACATACAGGGTAGAGGGAAGACTGACATACAGGGTAGAGGGGAGACTGACATACAGGGTAGAGGGAAGACTGACATACAGGGTAGAGGGAAGACTGACATACAGGGTAGAGGGAAGACTGACATACAGGGTAGAGGGAAGACTGACATACAGGGTAGAGGGAAGACTGACATACAGGGTAGAGGGAAGACTGACATACAGAATAGAGGGACGGACATACAGGGTAGAGGGAAGACTGACATACAGGATAGAGGGAAGACTGACATACAGGATAGAGGGAAGACTGTCATACAGGGTAGAGGGAAGACTGTCATACAGGGTAGAGGGAAGACTGACATACAGGGTAGAGGGAAGACTGACATACAGGGTAGAGGGAAGACTGTCATACAGGGTAGAGGGAAGACTGACATACAGGGTAGAGGGAAGACTGTCATGCAGGGTAGAGGGAAGACTGTCATGCAGGGTAGAGGGACGGACATACAGGGTAGAGGGAAGACTGACATACAGGGTAGAGGGAAGACTGACATACAGAATAGAGGGATGGACATACAGGATAGAGGGAAGACTGACATACAGGATAGAGGGAAGACTGTCATACAGGATAGAGGGAAGACCGACATACAGGGTAGAGGGAAGACTGACATACAGGGTAGAGGGAAGACTGACATACAGAATAGAGGGATGGACATACAGGATAGAGGGAAGACTGACATACAGGATAGAGGGAAGACTGTCATACAGGGTAGAGGGAAGACTGACATACAGGATAGAGAGAAGACTGACATACAGGATAGAGGGAAGACGGACATGTCCTTTAAATCAGGTTAGAGTGGACAGAACTGTACAGGACAGAGCACCTCCTGGTTGTACTTGGAGGCGAGTTTGAGCTTGTCTCTCTCCAGCTGGTTGATCTTCCATCTCAGCTCCTCCTCTCTCTCACTGCTGCTCTCCTCTCTGTGCAGCTGTCCGGTCGCCTCTCTCAGCCTGCAGAAGGACCGGGGTTGGAGTTGGTCAGATGTAACAACACTGTCACTCTGGAAGGTTAGGCGAATACACATAGACAGCAAACACCACAGTGTGTTCACTTCGTCACATGCAGCTGAACTTCAGCCTAAGCGGCTTGACCTTTTTACTGACCGGCTGATTTCCTCCACTGGGCTTCGAGTGGACTGGTTAGCAGGCGGAGGGTGAGATGTTTTAGACCGGCTCTTCCGGGGCTTTGTCTGAACACAGACATGGTTATCTTCCCGAGCAGACGCAGTTCTGGTGGACATGGCCTCGGTGTGACGTAAGTGAGCTGATCATCTGAAACACAGGGAACACCACAGCAGGTAACGACTGATCGTCACCCGAGTCAAAGTCTGGGGTTGAGTCCTTCATGCCCCAGTCACCAGAGTGCACACACGGCTACTGCAAGAATAGCCCGTGTTCAGATTCACTGTTTCCATGACAGCACAAAAACAAACACACACGTATACCTCTACCTATCAGGGCTACAGCAGTTTAGCAGTTTAGTGAAGATGAGCTCCAACACAGTCTGTTCAGATAACTGGGATTACACAGGCACAGTAACGGAAACAGGCTGTTTGACTCTGAGAGGCTGGAAATGGTCCTGCATAGTAAAGACTGATTCCAGTACATGCACCCACACTGATAAACTGATCTCTGAACTCAACTGAGGACAGTTTATAGCAGTTTAATGTCCCTTATCTTATTAAAACTGTGTGTGTGTGTGTGTGTAAACATAGCCGCTGCTCCCCTGAGAGACACACACAGCTCACCTCAGCGTGTTACTATAGAACTCAACACCAACACAGCCGGCTAGCGTTAGCTTAGCTACCGTTAGCCTAGCAGCGACCGAACAGGAGTCCGTGTCAGTAATACTACACAGTCTTAAACACAGGACACAGACCGACCACCCGTTGCAGGTAACTTAGACCCACACACAGCACAAAGACCAACACTAACCTGCAGCTCTGGGTCCGTTTGAATCTGACGCCGTTTCTACTTCCGAAACATTCCCGCTTACGTCACTTCCTCTTTCTTACACGGTGGCGTCATTCACAAAACCAGGCGCTGAGAGAGAGAGGAGGAAACCGGAGGGTGGTCTGCAACACGTCACCATACCGGGGGGGGTTATCTGATTATAGACGATAGATGATCATAGATATGATAATAAATATTTACCACAGACGGTCTCCGGAGAATCTCATCCCTTAGTTATTAAATAACTGACTCATTTACAAAGGGGTCCCACCGTTAGAACTAGATATTTTTCATTTCCTGTTCTACCCAAGGCCCAAGAAGAGGTTACATGTTAAATGATGTCTAACCCTCAAATGAAATCCTGAGGTTAAAATTTAATATTGAAAACAATAAGGGTAGATTTTGAATCTGATATTTAAAAATTAGAACGTATTCTCTTTAGCTGTACATACTCTCAAACCTTCCGGAATGATCTTCTGTACTGGTCTCTTTAAAGACTGTTGATTTGATATTACCAAATTTGGTTTGACTGACCTGGAAACTGAATGTAGAGATGTATTTTTGGTCAATAAGGTCATTTATATTGGCCAAATATCATTTTCTTGAAACTGTTTTTGTTTTTTTAAACCACTTTTTTTTCCCTTTAAACAGGGAATGTGTCTGTAGCAGTCTTTAACATTAAAGAAAAGCAAAATAGCTGTAAACCTCTTTCCTTTTTCCAAATACACACATACATACATATGTGTGTGTGTTTGTTTGTGAGTGAGTGTGTGTATGGGTGTGTGTGTGTGTATATATGTGTGTGTGTTTGTGTGTGAGTGAGTGTGTGTATGTGTGTGTGTATGTATGTGTGTGTGTTTGTTTGTGAGTGAGTGTGTGTATGTGTGTGTGTTTGTTTGTGAGTGAGTGTATATATGTGTGTGTGTTTGTTTGTAAGTGAGTGTGTGTATGTGTGTGTGTTTGTTTGTGAGTGAGTGTATATATGTGTGTGTGTTTGTTTGTGAGTGAGTGTGTGTATGTGTGTGTGTTTGTTTGTGAGTGAGTGTATATATGTGTGTGTGTTTGTTTGTAAGTGAGTGTGTGTATGTGTGTGTGTTTGTTTGTGAGTGAGTGTATATATGTGTGTGTGTTTGTTTGTAAGTGAGTGTGTGTATGTGTGTGTGTTTGTTTGTGAGTAAGTGTGTGTATGTATGTGTGTGTGTTTGTTTGTGAGTGAGTGTGTGTATGTGCGTGTGTTATTAATCTAGGGTCTCATTACTCTTTGCTGGAAACTGTGAAAATAACCACTGAATGTCCAGATTGTCGGTAAAATCCACCAATTCTTTCTCCAATTCATGTATTTAATATTAAACAGGATCTGGATGAAATGATAATAATAAATCCCAGAGAAGGCTGTCGGCTGTCTCATGATCATCAGTAAAAGTAATTATAGTACAGGTATTTATACAGAACGTCGTTAAACTCCTACACGCTGTGTGGTGTGGAAAACCCTCCGGTCACAAGGCTGGTTCCCTAACCTCAAGCCCACGACTGCCCCACCAGCCCACAACTGCTCCATGACTGCCCCACTGTTAGGTGCGTAGGCTGTTGTACATCCTCAGAAATGAAGACTTCAGTTTTACACATCAATCAGTCTAACGAGTCACCCAATGAACAAGAGCACAAACTCACATCATGTGACTTCAAAGAGGCGGATGAGCGTTATTTATTATCCCCACCCAGAATTCTTCAGTGACATGAAGCTTTTTAATCTCCAGCTTTATGATCGAATATACCCGTTCCAACTTAAATGCTGTACCAGCCTCAGGTACCAGAACTTAACTGCTGCACCTTTAAGGTGGAACAGGGAAATTTTGCAAGGCAGTGACTGAGGCATTAGCGTATGGGGCTCTTTGGTGGCTTGTGCAGCCATCTTGCTGTTGATTTTTGGGCATTCTGGGAAATTTCTCGTAACACTCCTTTTGGAATGTGCCTCTGAAAAATCTCCATTTGAAGGGCCATTTTGCCCTAAGGCTTCGCCCTGCCCCTCCACCTCAACAACAATCGGGACAACCCTACACCTAGACATGAACGCACAAAACGGAGGGCTAGGGCCAAGTTTTAGGGGCAAGGGGTGAAATGGGATTGGGCCAGTCAATATGGAAACAAATGGAGTGGAGTGTATTTATGTAAGTTCCATTAAGCTAAGCTAACTAATTCTGTGATTATTGTTGGGGTTAAAACCAGGTGTGATATTGTCAGCGAGATGCATCAATCTATCCATGAAATAAACTGTAATTATGTGGAAAAAATAATTGTAAAAATAAAAGGATCTTAATTTCCTTATACTCCTAACACGTATATTTTGTGTAGTGTATTTTTCAGTAGAGGTATAGGCTGTAGCAGTATTAAGAGAAAAGGAATCAGATTTGTCGTTTAGATGTTTATTGTCTTTTCAGTCTTCACTTGTGCTGAAGTGTTTGACTGTCGGAGGTAAAGCTTGATTTGGGCTTCTGTTAACTTTGAGAAAACGGGTGGCCTTTTTTTTCTCACTCCTGAGTTTATGTTGTGTGTGAAAGGACTCAGCCAGGTCCAGTTCAGTTTTAATGACAACCATCATAATGTTGACCTCCAGTTTCCTCTCCTCCACTGAAGCTTATAGGGCAGCAGCTGATCTCTGAGAAATAAGAAGTTTCATATTGTAAGCTTAGCCTTAGATTGGAAATGTTCCCATCTTAGTTATGCCTTAGAGAAAAACACGTTGTGTGGTAATCATTGATAGATGCCAGATATCGATATATATTATTGTATTAAATGTAAATACTCTTGGTACTAGACTAAAAAATACAGTGTCTCTGAGTAAATCAGGAAGATGCTGAATACTAAAAACTAAAACTGGTCATAGCTGGATTACTGCAACACCCTGGTCATGTGATGCCCACCACAAGGTGGAACTCAGTTGCTGTGAAAGGGGGTAACCATGCCTGGCCTTACTGCTTCATGTGTAGCTCTGTGTTAGTGAGCTGAAGGAGACTAGCGCTAGCTAGCTGTTCTCTCCATGTGTCCTATAAGCGCTGACAGTGACGTTTTGTACTATCCTTATAGACTCTATATATTATAGACTCTACCCTTATAGAGGAGCTCGTTACTGATCCAGACCTCAGAACTGAACCTGTGTTCCAGGTGTTCTCACTGAACTGATGGTTAGGACTGAGAGCTCCTCCAGCAGCCAGAGTTTAGAGAGCAGGTGTTGTACCATGCCCGTTATCTCTAACTGATTTAAATATCTACCATGAGTCTACACGTTTAATTTAAACACCGGTGGCACGTCTCTGATTTCAGTCTCCGGTGCAGACAGCTTTGTTCTTCTGCTGACCAATAACAGCTTGGTGCCATCTAGTGGACTGAAGATGTGTTTGATCTGTTTTAGTACTAAAGAGATTAATCTGTACCTGCAGTTTATATAGACTCATTAAATACTGATAACTGGTCTCCACTGTACTGATCCAGTACTGCCAGGTGAAGTACCACAGTACTATGGTGTATTACCTTCCTCCACCCTTAATAATACAGTATGTCATTTGTTGCCAACAGGTCCTTATTCTTGATGTTGTCAGTAATGGCAGCCCATAAACATGTTGCCATGGTAACACTGTATTTTATTCCCTTAAAGAATCCTTATTTGAAAGGTCGGTGTGGTTCTTCTACGACATCACACTTTATTTTAAAATGAGCTATTAAAGATCAGGTGTCTGTTCTCCACCATGTGTTATTACATAGTTATACCATAGCTACTCTCACTGCTGCAGCGGTAGGAGCTCATGTCCCCGTATACACAGAAGTCACATGTCTCTGTGTCCTACAGAGTCAGAGGTGCAGCCTCATCCACATCAGCAGCAGCAGAGTCACAGACTGTTACAGAGGAGCATCAGGCTCCACAGGCTTCAGAGAGGACTGTTACAGAGTCGAGGGAGCTGAGTGAGGGAGCCCTCAGGTATATATCCTGATCTTCCAGACACGAACAAGCATAAGCAAGCCTGTACAAATGAATCTGAGGTTGAACTGAAGTGAGTAAAGTCATTAAGTGCTCCTGCCCGTGTGAGGCAGTGTGTTAGGTTTAGCGGTAGTTCAGGTTGGTGTGTGTGAAGAGCTGTGCTCAGAGAATTCTGATCTTGTTTGTTTCAGGAATGAAGAGTGTTGGGGTGCTGATTCTGTTCCTCCATGGAGCTCTTTCAGGTACAGTAACTCTGTTACAGACATTAACACCTGAACATTCTACAGTACTGCACATATTAGAGAACTACCAAACACTTCTGAAACCAAACACCTCTAACTAAACAGCTGAAATTATCTGTGGTGTGTGTGAGAGTAGATTATCTGTGGTGTGTGGGAGTAGATTATCTGTGGTGTGTGTGAGTAGATTATCTGTGGTGTGTGTGTGTGAGTAGATTATCTGTGGTGTGTGGGAGTAGATTATCTGTGGTGTGTGTGGGAGTAGATTATCTGTGGTGTGTGTGGGAGTAGATTATCTGTGGTGTGTGTGGGAGTAGATTATCTGTGGTGTGTGTGAGTAGATTATCTGTGGTGTGTGTGAGTAGATTATCTGTGGTGTGTGGGAGTAGATTATCTGTGGTGTGTGGGAGTAGATTATCTGTGGTGTGTGTGGGAGTAGATTATCTGTGGTGTGTGTGGGAGTAGATTATCTGTGGTGTGTGTGGGAGTAGATTATCTGTGGTGTGTGTGAGTAGATTATCTGTGGTGTGTGTGGGAGTAGATTATCTGTGGTGTGTGTGGGAGTAGATTATCTGTGGTGTGTGGGAGTAGATTATCTGTGGTGTGTGTGTGTAGATTATCTGTGGTGTGTGGGAGTAGATTATCTGGGATCAACTGAATGTAGAGTCAGGAACATTAAGAATTATGATAAATGGAGCTCACACATTGACCAGTGGGATGCCCTGGGGGGATTTTGGCTGGTGCCTCAGCTGGATGGTGAACCCCAGGTAATAACAGCACCTGGGCCACATTACAGCCTTCTAACATTCTAACCACAGTCAGGAGGATGTTCCAGCTAGCACTCATACACAGAACATGTAGTCAGTGAGAACCTCCCTCACATGGTGCTGCTGTGTATGGTACATATCAAACCCAGTAATGAGCTGAAGATGAAGATCCAGAGTCTGATACCAGTTACTGACTCAGTCTAATCAACTGGTATTAGCAGGGCTAACGCTGGCTAGCTAACTAGGCAGGTACTAGCTGTACCTGGGGTGGTGGAGTGATGTAGTTTTACTGCAGGACGTCTGTATTTATAACCGTTCAGACGGCCATAAATGACTATGGTGGGAGTAACTACTCCATTTACACACGTCACCACCTCCAGAACACGTGTATAATGTGGGGTATAGTACAATGTGTATGTGGGCTGTGCAGGGTGTTTAAACACCTCAGTGTCACTGCTGGACTGAGAATCAAACACCAAACTAACTGTCCAGCCAACAGCGTCCTGTGACCAGTGTCCTGTGACCACTGATGAAGTACACGTGAAGTACTGCACGTTTATAATACGTATGTAGACTACAGGCTACGCTACAAAGTCATACCAAAAGCTGTCAGAAGCGCTGCGCTTCTGAGGAGACCTTTATCTTGTCTGATGGACAGTGCTGTACGTCACACAATAGTTTAGGAACAGACCTGAACGACCCGTGGTAACTGTACCATGCTCAACAAAACTAAATGCCTCCTCAAGCACCTCCATACTTTAGAAAAAGCTTCAGGCTAACAGTGGATGGTTTGTGCAGGTAGCACACTTGCAAGTGTTGAAGAAGAAGTTATCAAGAGAATAGAGGGTTAACCTCTAAACCTCACAGTTTGTCTGTTCTTTCTGCTCCTAACTTAAAAATCACAGCTGAACTTTCACCACACACACTGGTTAACATCACTGACTTTCCCCATCAGCTTTTTGACTGATTACATATCCATGTATCATGTTACTACTCAACACTGCAAGTGTGTGTGTGTGTGCTTCCGTGTGCGTCCGTGTGTGTGTGTTCTGTAAGTGTAACAATGTTGTTATTCTCTCTGCAGACTGGCCAACTGCAGTATTACAGCAGAAGGCTGTTCTGCTCTGTTTACAGCACTGCAATCAAACCCCTCACAGCTGAGAGAGCTCAACCTGAACAGCAATAAACCTGGAGATTCAGTGAAGGAGCTCTCAGATCTACTAAAGAAAGAAAACTGTACACTGGAGAAACTACAGTGAGTTACTGGTTCACACTCTCACACACACACCTCTAGAAGTCGACGATTCGAATCGTCAGTCCGCGACCCTTTAAGTCGACTGAGACCCTTCAAGTCGACTGACAACAGTGACCTTTTTTCCCCCCCGTAAACCAGACTAAAGCTTACTAAAATACACAAGAATGTAAAAAGACATGTTAATTATTAAAGGGGGATAATAAATATATGTGTAAGGTCTAGCTGGGCCGTGACGCAGGCTTGCTAAAATATCAAATCCATGTGACCCCGTGCGCTGGCGGTTCACCGCTGAAGGAAGCTAAGGCTGAGAAACACGAGGGAACGATTTCTCAGTGAAAGTCTGGAGGAGAGAATCCGAACAAATGAAACCGAATTCTGCTCGCCATTCAGTCAGACATCCAACACTGCTCCAAACGAGGGAGCTGACTTTCGTTTCAGACATAACGGCTGCTTGCGGTGAAGAAAAAACAAACTGAAGACATTTGTTTTATGATAATTCCATTATTTTAGACTAAAAGTTCAGATTTTCTGATAGAGGATATTGTGACTTTTACCTGTATGTGATTGAGAATGTGTTCATTACAGATCTACATTTCTTAATTCAGATCTACAGTATCAGTTTAGTTTTAATTCCATAAGAAGCAGTGAAAGAGAAAAAGTGCACAAATGTCAAAACAACTTTTTTTTAGATGAACCATGATGCTAAAATAAATGTAATGATATAAAGAAAATACTCCAGTAAACGGAAAAGAAAGACAGTCTAAAATGATCCTCGGTGGATTGCTGGTGTGAGAAGTCAAATTCTC
>JAMWET010002130.1:332500-352061 GCA_024036415.1 Prochilodus magdalenae
GGGGTGCAGGTGTGTTGGGAAGGAAGATAAAAGTGACCAGGATCAATAACTGATGATAAGATTCAAGAGTTTGTCATATGCACAGCATAACAAGCAGTTACATTGTACAATATAATTCTTACTTTGCAGTTCCTCCCATTCCCGACAGTAATAAATAAATAAAATAAATAAAGTAAAAAAATAAATATCAATATAAAAGGAGAGAGGAAAAATTAGAAGTATAATATGTATATGTACACTAAGTAAAGAAAACACTAAGTAAAGGAAGGGAGAGTACAGTACTGTATGGATGCAGGTAAGGTGCGTATGCCTGTGTAAAGTGCACTGTGCAGGTACAGGAGTAAACAGTATGGCGTAACAGGAGCAGCAGAATGTGTACTGCGCTCATATTAATGGGTGCATGTCAGAGTCAGAGTTCAGCCAGTTTCAGAGCGGAAAGGGGGAGGAGGTGTTCACCGCTTGTGGATAAAAACTGTCTGTCAGTCTGGCTGTTCTGGACTTCACACTCCTGTAGCGTCGGGCCGACGGTAGGAGCGTGAAGAGGCTGTGTTGGGGGTGTGTGGGCCCTCCTGATCTAAATGTAGACTGATATGATCAATATTTATTGAGCTACACATACAGAAGTCTGTTTCTCAGTATGGCATCGGGCCGCTGTGTTCGCTAACCCAACACGCCAGACGTCTCGGTATGGAGCTGTAGAGGTTCCTAATGGTGTCCTGTGATAATCCATCCCATGCAGCTTGAACATCCTCACACAGTTCCAGCAGATGGTGCGGTAGGGGATGTGTGAGAAAAAACGTCCATCTTGGTGCTGACCACGGTGCCTCCACACACGGACTCGTTGGGCGTCTCCACCAAGACTAAAGCGGGACTCGTCACTGAAGATGACCCGCTGCCATTCTGAGTCCCTCCATGACAGTCTGGTACGACACCACTGCAGTGTTTGGTGACGGTGACGTGGTGTTAGGGACAGTGGTCCTCTCTCTCTGTGGTTCCTGTAGGTCTCCCTGATCCTTCATGTCGCTGGTACATGCCTTGTTCTATCCACTGCCACCAGCTCACAGAATGGCCTTATATAGTCAGTCAGGTACAGAGATAAGACCCCTCCGTGCTTACCTCACATGTGCGGTCGAGTGTGAAGCTTGAATCATTAGCATGTCTCACCATGTCACACCTGCACCCCTGTTTCAGTCCTGTGGTGGACTCCTTCTGGGTGCAGCTGTGTTTAGATGAGTGTATAATGTAGATTAATGAGAAGAGGTTTACTAAACTGTAATAGAGTATGAAGTGTGTGTGAATTTTGCTTTATTGTTGCAGGGTTTTACTGTTATCTGTTATTTTACTATTATTTTTACTAACATCAGATTATAATCTGTGACCTGTATAAAGCCAATAAAGGGGTGTTAAGGTCGCCTGCTGAACTGTGTTTTATCTCTTCGTTTTTACTGTCTGTACACTCTCAGTCCATCCTTTTACTCTGCCCAGCTCCTTCATACCCTCTCATAAAAACCCAGAGGAAGAGCAGTCAGACAGACTGAGCAGGGTGGGGGGATTTTACAGAGGGTGTTTGGAGAAGGTCAGTCTCTGCAGGTCTAAGATCATAAACAGACCTTCAGGAGACTAGAACCAGAACTTTAAACCCTATACTGAAGGATCCAGACAGTCCCTGTGCCGGGTTCTGAAACGGGGGTTGATATGAGTCTCTCTTCTCCTTCGGAATGTACATGGATCTGATACGGGAAGAAACTCCTAATATATTTCCAATTATAACAAAATACAATATAAATAAATAAAAATAAAGATTCTATAACGGAGTAAATGCTGTTTTGGAGAGACTCAGATTGAATATAGATTATAGCTGATCGATCTGTAACACAAAGCTCAGGAGCAGTATATAGGACTTTTAGTTTAAAACGAACTAAACTCTGTTTCTAGTACCGCTCTGTACCTGAGGAGGCGATAGTGAGTCACTGTAGTGCTGTAGGAGTGGAATCAGTCCAACATGAGAGGATGAAGAAGAAGAGCTGCTGTCCCGACGGCGTATTCCAACCTCTTATCAGTGATGGTGGAGGCGCTGCTCCCAGTTAAAACATTTAAGGGCAGGTATGCAATGAGAGGATCAGAAAAAACACAACCATGGCTGAAAGCTCCTGGCGAAGCGATCACCGCCACCGCCACCACCACCGCCACTGCTGCCCACATCTCCAGTAAAGGAACCCACGTTCAGCAGCAGACAGAAAGAAAGGTGTTAATAAAAAGTAGAAGAGTTTACCACTGGTGTTTCCATGCTGCCTGGCGTTACTCACCCGCTGACCCCGTGTGGTCTCTGTGTGTAACAGAACAGGGATGGTCGTCACCATGTGTATGTATATTTTCTCAGTTCACTTATTCAGGAACACACAGCTCACCCGTGGAGGGAAGGCACGTATGTCAGGGCCGCTTTCAAGGTATTTGGGTGGGGGCCCCAAGCAAAGACACCAACCGGGGCCCCCCCCAACCTCCCACACCAGAAATCTTCATGCCCAAAACCCCCTCCGGCCAAAAAAAAAAACATATCTGGCCGCGGTCCACCTTCAAGAACACACAGCAATATACCACACAGTTTAGGTCCAACACAACTTTATGTAAAAAAACACAGCAATAGTATCCCATAACAACAATTATAAAAAATAAAGTGCAAATTGCATAGTAAGTATAAATACACACAAGGTAAATTTGAAACAGCTGAAACAAAAACACTCCCATATGCAAAAAGAACACATTCTTCACACACAACGAACCTATAGTGCAAGTTGCATAGTCTTTTTTAAAATCCAACATAAATAAAAGAATAACCTTTAAGGGCCATTGTGTGCAAAATATCTAGAACTTTCTGTTTGCGAACCTTTGCTTCAGCAAAGGCAACCACAATGTCCTCCATGTCAAAGATCGACAAACTTCACGCTCAATTGACATAAGTGCCAATCCTGTGAGTCTCTCTTGACCCATGGTGGACCTCATGTTTGTTTTTTATCAGCTTCAAAGCTGAAAAGCTCCTCTCACCTGAGGCCACTGACACAGGCAGTGTCAGGTGTAGACGCAAGGCAATGCTTAAATTTACTGTACAGATTATCCAACAGCTTCTCACTGTATATGTAATTAAGCATGTCAAATGGACAGGTGGCTACGTGTCTGGAAAAGTGTGCGAGATGATGATTGATCTCAAGTGCCAAGTCATCTGCATCAATGTCATGGAGGGTTTGTTCCAATTTCTTGCATCGCGTCATGAAGCTTGCCCCTTCTTTATTGTTTGCTTCATGATTTATCCTTTGAGAAGAGAAAGTCATAAAGGGTCTATACAACACCTTTCAACCTTGAAAACCTGTCACCCAGGCTTCTGAGGGCTGTATCAACCTAAGGGCAGAAAGAAGTCTCTTCTGAAAGTCTCATCTGGAGTGGACTTGAGTTTTCCTCTGTGCCTTCATAATTGAAACTGTCTTTTCTTTTTACGTCTGGCCTTTTTTCAGGAAGGTTCATTTCCATATCCAGATTTTCTGCAATATCTTTTGCATCGGTTTGGCAGGAAAGGCAAGCCCGTTTTCCCTGAAGTCTTCAAGGTACTCTCTTACTCCTTCTGTTTCTGCTCTAAGTGTTCCCATGGACACATTTGGACTTTGTAGCAGCTTGCTGACATGATTGACCTGGTACAAAACATTGTACCAGATTATTGTGCAAAGCAGAAAAGACCATGTCTTCAATTCATCATGTAAGCTTTTGGCAGAGGACACTGGTCTCTGAGTCCCCTTCTCCCATACCAAATGTCTGGAGAGCAGACAATGCTTCCAGGATCTCTGGCAACTGGTATCGCACCACCTTCACAGAGTCAATTCGAGCCTCCCATCTTGTTGCTGACAAAGGTTTTAAAGTGAAGGCTGCTTTACATGTTTTCCTTAGAACTGCAGCGTTCCCCAGCGTTGTACAGAAGAACTGAACAAAGTTGTACAGATCTTTGCAACACACCAAAGAAGGAGGTGGACAGCACTGAGGACTTGGCAGCATCTGCCACAACCAGATTAAGTGTATGGGACTGACTGCATGGGATGCACAATGCTTTGTTTATTCAAATTGCAAAATTCTTGCCTGAACACCCTGTTTTTTGGCCCATCATATTGCTGCCATTGTCATAAGATTGACCACGGCAGTCAGAAATGCTCAGGTTTGTGTTTTCTGCAGATGGTCAAGCAGGACTTCAGTCAGGCCCTTACCAGATGTGTCTTCAACATCTATAAATCCAAAAAAAATGTTCTGCAATAGACACAGATGGATCGCAATTGACAAGTCTCAAAACAACGGAAAGCTGTTCTTTGTGGCTGATATCAGGCGTGCAATCCATAATAACAGAGTAATACTTTGCTCTTTGTGCTCTTCTCACAATTTCTTCAAGTACTTTGTTTCCAATTAGTGCAATTATTTCATTTTGAATGGTTCCACTCAAGTAATGCACGTTTTTGCCTCTTGGTTTTTGTATCTTTCTTGGAGTTCTCTAGTGTTCATTCATAACTGGATCGAACTTTGCCATCAGTTTCAACTTGTTGCCAGAAAATTCCCATTGTGAGGGTTCATGCAAACTCACTTGTGTGGTCCCTCTTTAAAGCCTGGTTTGCGTTTTTCTGCTAAGTGACAAATGTTATGGAAATCACTCTCCTTTATGACAGCTTTGCCAATGCTCAATCTCAATCTGCATCAAGGTTTGCTGTCTTTGTCTATAGTTGTCTTTGTTTTGCAGTCCTCCTCTGCAGCTCATGCCAGTTTCTCATATTGTCACAGTGCCCCTTTGAATATTCGTAGTTCTTTTTAAGTGATAAGTTAGGTTCTTCCATTTTTATGGAACCCACAGTTGCTTTAGGGCATTGTCCACGCTTCCCAAAAACAGTGCAAGGGAAACAGAACAACTGAGTCTGTGCTCATGGAATATACCAGCCATGATCGAAGAATTTTCTCACCATTTTTCATGGTTCTTCTGTAATTCTCTTTTGTGAATCTCCGAGGTGGATTTTCAGAATTTTGGGGGAATTCTATATCTGTGATTTTGCACTGGTCCTTTCCTAAACAATTTGACAGCGCTCACTATCAGTTTAGGACTTTTTGGCCACTGCGACAGGGTCATCATCTATAATGAAAGTGCTTGTGGTACCGTTGTGCTGTAGAGGTATCACCAGTGCTGAGATGTGGTGGAGATGCAATTTGTGTGATGATGTTGAGGCCATGGGTACCACTGGATGTAGTTCCTCCCATATCTTTCTTCTCCCATGTTGTCTTCCTCATCAATGAGAGTTGCTGTTGATGATACAGCCAGGGGAAATAAGAAAAACATTATTGACATAACACACTTTTCATGTACAGAGTGCATCACTGAGTGTCTGATGCCTAGACAAAGTACAGGCCCCATATTCAGAAATCTGACAATTTTCCATGGGCAAGACTGACTGATTTTCACAGTTTTGGGGGGAATTCAATATCTGTGATTTGCACTGGTCCTTTTCTAACAATGTTATAGTGCACACTATGAGTTAAGACTATGGGAAAACTGTGCAGGATATCAGCTATAATTGACAGTGCTTGTGGTACCTTGTGCTGTTGAGGTAACACCAGTGCTGAGATGTAGTGCAGACTCAATGTATGTTGATGTTGAGGGCCATGGCACCAGTGGATGTAGTTTCTTCCATGTCTTCTTCTTGCTCATTGTCTTTCTCATCAATGAGAGATGCTGCTGTTGATGGTACAGCTGGGAAAAGAACGTTTTTATTAATATAACACACTTTTCAGGTACAGCGTGCATCACATAGACATGAGGAGGGGCCGTATTTTAAAAATCTGAAATGTCCAGCAAAAAATATGCATGACCATTTTATAACAATATTAACAAATTGTAAAAGGTCAGTAATAACAGCTTAGTGAGAGAAATTCATTCTACCTTCATCAGAGGCATCTTTAGGAAGAGGGCTTAGAAATTTTAAGCAAAGCACACCGAGGATATTGAGGTAGAAAGAAAAGAATATGGTTCAGAGATAGCATTACAATATTTTTTTTCTGATTTTGATATTTAGATGGATCCCAGCTGCATTGATATAGCTACCAATGCTAAACANCTCAAACTAACTACTTTACAAATTTACTACTTGTAGCTGAACATAGCAGATTTAAGTATGCTGTTGTCTGAGAATTAGACAGATGCACCTGATGCTTTAAAGACAGTGAACAGCTGGCATAGTGCATGCATGGATACTACTAGACACGTACTCACCATTTGGTACACATAGATTAGAATAGCTAGCTCGCACCTCAGAGAAGCTAGCCTACGCAACCTTAATCTCAACTGAATATAAGAACGGTAGGCTGACATACAATAAGCAGTGACTCTGGAACAGTCCTGTGGTTTCCTGTTAATATAATATATTACATTATGGAGCTATATTATCAGCCTGTTCGAGCCTGTATACTGCACTAACCTCTAACCTAATTGGTTAGCTAACTTATTCCTAGCTTTGACTGCCAGGCACGTAGCTAGCTAGCTAACATAAACATTACCCGGGACGTATATATTGTTTTTAGCCTACCTGCTGCTAAATTACACCATTTGTTAGGCCTAATTTATCCAGTGTAAATCATCACTTACCACTGTCTTGTGTTTTTTTGTGTTCCTCTTCCTTCTTTTGTTTTCTCTTTTGGCTTCCTGATGGATAAATTCGCTTCATGGTTAAGTTTCATATTTGCCGGCGTCTAAAACTTGGCTGTCTGCCAGGACAGTGTCTGCCTGCCTTCAGCAGCTGGTGGGAGGGGCCCCCTTGAGGGGGATTCTGAGAACAGTGTCATTGCTCATTGACTTTGAGAATGTAAAGGGGGGCTCACACAGTTTGTCGCTGCATTTAATTCTTAACCTGTTGTTGTCTGGGGGCCCCAGGCCAGCTTGGGGCCCCAAGCAATTGCCTGGTTTGCCTGCCCCATCGCGACGGGCCTGCACGTATGGATCAGATTCACTAATCCATTAATGAGGGAATACAGTAATAGAGAGGAACAAAAGACAGAGGGACACGTCACACTCACATCATCAGACTGACTGAGGTTAGAATTCTGGAATTCAGCTTTATTTTTTTTATTTTGTGCATGCAAACTCTACACATGTCCCAATGCTCCTTCCTGAAATTAGCTTTTGCAGGCTGGGTCTACGTCTGTGAAAACAACAAACGGAGTTTATACACATCCCTCTTCACCTCAGCATTTAGATCCGGGGGTGGGGGTGGGGGGGGGGGGGGTGTCCTGGAGAGCTGGATCTCAGTGTGGTGAATCCCCTGCTCATCCAACTCAGCAATAGTTACCAGGTTTGGTAGGTGTATAAAGCAGCTCTCAGGTGTCTATGCACCCAACACTGAGCTTATTAAATGGCTGTTGTAGTTTATTAGCTCCCTGCCTCTTTCAGTTCTGGTGCTGAAGTTAAAGCACTCGTCCACCAGACCACTGGAAAGCAGCCTTAAACCAGGGAATCATAGAACTGTGACTCTCGGTTCCCACTTCCAGCAGAAATCTGACATCATGTGACATTCTGTCATGCCCACAGCAGGGATTCTGGATCTATGCTTGATTTCAACGAACTATTTTAAAATAAATCCTGTGGGGTTGTGAGTGACGGGATCCATAGATTGGGAAGAGGTGCTACAGTGCAGGGAGTGTCTCGTTCCAGAGCAGATGTTAATGATTGGCTAAAAGGAGGGACTGCATGTGGGCGTGGCCAAAGACCATAGTGTGAAGGAGGTAGCGTATGTGTAGTTCTACATACTTGCTGTATATAACACCTTTATGTTGTATGGGGTCCTGTTGTTGCGAGGCTGCTCCTGCATTCCTTTACTCTTATATGGAGGCCAGAGACAAATACCATCCTTCACCCAGAGGGCAGGGAAAACTTCTACTTCTTCTGTTTCCACAAAGCTCACTATCTGGTACATACTTCGTGCTAACAAATGGGGAAGATACACTTCCTGTCCTATTACTGCAAATGCAGAAGCGGGAAAACAACAAACCTACCCTGAATCTCGAGTGGCATCCTAAAATATTTGGTCACACGCACATCATTCTCAAGCCTTGCGTGTTTGAGATCTGAGGACAAATGTGAAACAACAAAAACTCCCAATTCACAAGAATCAATGGGGTAATCAAAATATGTCCCTTTTCTTCTATATTCCTTATAAATAACGTACACTCTGTCCTGATAAAGAATTATGTTTTGTACTAAAACAACTGCACTGTTACGCTTAATCTCCTACTGACGTCCTGATAACAACACCATCAGTAACTAATTTTCTAAACTGACACACTCTTCCTGTAAACCACTGTGGCACTGGCTCATCTCTATGCTCCAAGCTAGTCTGAGTCTTGTGGTCTTGTGTTTCACTGGTGCTTTTCAGATTTTGCTTTCCATTTCAGAAACGCTGAAAAACGAGTGATTTGAGTTAAAGAACTGTGTGGTTTTCTGACCATTTTCTTTCATTTCTGAAGAACATTTTCAAGTGGGAATCCTGAAATAAGGTCCAAGTGTCCATGAAGCCTGACATCATCACTGAGGTGAATTAATTCATGTACATTGTACACTACAGACTCAGGACCATATAACTGACCGAAGTGCTCAACGAATGAGACAAGCAATGTGTTGGCAAAGTCATTCAACACAAGACAAAATGAGGGATTTGCCAAAATGCTAATAGCAACTGATAACAACATAAAATTGCTACTTCATTAGCCAACACACCTCGAAGAACACCTGGGCCAGTGCTACAGAAGAAACAGTCTCAGTTCTGTTGCTTTTCCATTTTAATCTTTCTGAAGGACTCCTTGGTTTTCTTGTAAATTCAACTGGGACAAAGCTTTTCAAAGCCATTATTATTTCAGAAACTGGTACTACTGTCACGTGTGGACATACGACAACATAGAGGCCCTAGCACTGCCATAACAGGAGATCCAGACAGTTTTCCGGATCCACTCCAAGACATACCAAATACATATAATCATGAGGAAAAAAACTAACCATATCCAACGTCTGTTTACAACAAAGGTGAGCGCTCTAAATGGTGGGTCTTCCAATCAGCATTGATCCTAAAAGGACTCTATCAGGTCCTGACGTGCAGCATGATTTCTCGGGGAAGGTCATGCGGTGATTCAAGTAAACACCTGACTGAACACACTTGTTCACATCCGGCATAACCTGTGTGAGATTCGACAACTCTTAATGCTCAAAAGCTCTAGCTGGAGCGTCACACAATAACAGAAAATGGCTACCTTCACAAAAACAAACCCTTTCCACCCATGCTTGGACCCATTCACTCAGTGTTTTTAACTCTCCTACAAGAGGGACACCAGGTCTTCTGGACGTGTGACAACAAACCATTCATCTCGGTGCTGACCACGGGTTTGCCTCCACACACGGAGTCGTTTGGGCGTCTCCACCAAGTGACTAAAGCGGGAAACTTGTCACTGAAGATGACCCGCTGCCATTTCTGAGTCACTCCATGACAGTCTGGTACGACACCACTGCAGTCTTTGGTGACGTGACGTGTGTTTAAGGACAGTCGTTGTAACGGTCTGGTGTGCATGTAGTCTTCCTGCGTGGTGCAGCCGTCTGCCAATGGTGCTGCAACTAACTCCTGTTAATTTCAAATCATTATGCATAATACAGCTAGCCTAAGCGATGGCTGATAGGGGTGGGCCAGGTTGTACCATCTTTAAAAAATACTATACAACTAGGAAAACTTTCTTTGATTTTATAATGTTATAGGAATGCTTAATCAGTGGAACAGGGCCTGCTGAGCCTGCTCTCCCAGGGCAACATTCATGTGCCACTATTGTTGATTAACATACAGATGTTGTTTTTAATAGATCTACATGTTCATTATACGGGTACACTGTAGTAGAGTGTTCATTAACCATCCTACTGTACAACATCCCACGCTCGCACTGACTCCTCCAATCAAACAGGAATCAAAAAGTGTTTTCTGAGTCAGTGAGAGCGAGGCATGGTTCCAGCTTGCTTTTTTATATGCTGTGATGGTGACTTGTGTGGCTTGCCTCGGCACGGCGTTGTCCTGATAGTTATCATTGTTTTTGTCTGTTTTCTGTGTGTTCGGAAATCTGAAATGGATGTGACCTCAGCCTCTTCTTGAAACAAAAAGACCAGGAACGCACCAGGTCCAGGACACAACCCAGAAATTCAGGCAGATCATTGGAGCTGTGTGAGGTCCCTCCTGCTTCAAACGCTCCACCATCATCCCGGTTCCCAAGAAAACCACTGCCACAGAACTGAATGACTACAGGCCAGTCGCTCTGACATCTGTGGTCATGAAGTCATTTGAACGACTGGTGTTGGCCCACCTGAAAAACATCACTGGACACCTACTGGACCCCCTACAGTTGGCCTACTGAGCAAACAGGACAGTAGAGGATGCAGTCAACATGGGACTGCACTACATCCTCCAACATCTGGACCACCCTGGTACATACACTAGGATCCTGTTTGTGGACTTCAGCTTGGTGTTCAACGCGACCATCCCAGAAGTCCTCTCTTCTAAGCTCTCCCGGCTCACTGTACCCACCCTATGTCAGTGGATCACCAGCTTCCTGACAGATGCGAAACAGCAGGTGTGCTTGGTGGGAGTCACTTCCAGTATACGGACTATCAGTACTGGTGCTCCTCGAGGGTTCGTTCTCCTTCCACAGCTCTACTCACCTCTGCACCTCTAAAGACCGCTCTGTTATACTCCTAGTCCAGACCACACTGTTCTCACCGGACTCATCCAAGACGCTGACGAGTCTGCTTATCGGAGGGAGGTCAAACAGCTGGTTCTCTGGTGCAGTCAGAACAATCTAGAACTGAACACGCTGAAGACTGTGGAGATGACTATAGACTTTCTGTGGCTGCTGAGGAAGTTGGGTCTGCCACAGGAACTGGTGATCCAGTTCTACACTTCAGTCATTGAATCGGTCCTTTTTTTTACACATGCAGGTGATTATTAAATGGTTTGCATGTGAATCTGCACTCTCTTCTTTTAAGCCAGTTCAAACTGGTTAACATCCCACTGAAACCGAAAGGAGAAATGCCCCACAGAGCTGAACAGCAAGAGCCTTTTGTGAAGGAGCAGAACGGAGTGGATGTGTTGGTGTTGGACAGACAGAAACATTTGATTTTTAATAAAACAGTAAGTACTGCGCTCTGGATGAGAGCTGGAGTATTTCTGCTGAGGCAGAGCCGCTTCTGAGAGCGCAGTGAGTAGAACCTAATACTGTTTAACTGTTAAACTAAATAAGACACCGTTACTTCTGATCTGCGAAAGAGTGCGGGTTCCCGGAGCAGCTGGGGGTCAGGTAGTCCTCTGCTCTGAACAGGTCAGTGTTATTTCTCACTTCAAGCTGACCGTTGTTTTAGTAAAGCTGTAGAAAACAGAATAACATGCTCTAACCAAGTTCACTTCTGAGGACATGAGATAAGGGTAGTTTGACATCAGCAGGGGACGAAATGAAATCGCATAGCAGGTTCCCCTTCTGTGTGCCTTAATGCCTTACCGTAGAGTAGAAGTGAAGACTATACACTAGCACTCCTGGGATTACACAGTCCCCCTTAAAACCCTCCGGAGTGGACCTTTACAGGAGGAGGAACCAGCTTTCTTGGAACAAGGTTTATTACTAAGCAGGTTTGGAGCGATTCTATCTACATCCATTTAAATAGGTGTACCTAAACTTTTGACTGGTAGTGTTTCTAGATTTGTCCTAACTAGAACTCACTAAGCTTTAGAAACAAGCTAGGGTCAACGGTTGCACAATGACTTCCTCACTGAAAGAGAAATGAAATTGATGTTACAGCTGGCATTGTTCAGACGGACTCAGTGTTATATTCAGTGAAATGAAATCTGTCTAGATGGGTGCTGCTGTTTCACGGTTTGTACATAGACCTGTAGGAGGTGTAATATCAGTATGTATAAAGATACTGACTGCTAATAACGGACAAGTAAGGGCTAACAGTTTCACAAGGACCTCTCCTACACCTCATTTAAAGAGAACTGAAAGTTAGACTGCCCAGTAAAGATGGGAAAGTAGTCACAGGCTGAGATAAACACACTTGAAAGCTAAGCTAATGGATAACGGTGAATTAAAGGGGGGAACGATATCAGAGCTGCTTTCAGTCTTCAGCTAACAGACTTTCACCACAGCTGAATTCATCTCACAGCATGGCTAGAAAAGATCTGAGTTTTAATCAGCAGGTCTGGCAGACTGCAGCCTCCTTACAGCTTGTACATTTCTGTGAGTTAGCCATATGATGTAACGATCCTCCTGGTCACAATGCTGTTTCCTTAACCTCCATCCCACAGTCATGAAATCTACCAGGTTGTATAAAGTTACAGTGTAACTATGGAAACCTATGGGAACCTATGGAAACCTATGGGAACCTAGGGTAACCTATGGAAATCTATGGAAACCTATGGAACCTATGGGAACCTAGGGTAACCTATGGAACCTATGGAAACCTAGGGGAACCTATGGAACCTATGGAACCTATGGGAACCTATGAAAACGTATGGAAACCTATGGGAACCTATGAGAACCTATGGAAACCTATGGAAACCTATGGGGACCTATGGAAACCTATGGAAACCTATGGGAACCTGTGGAAATCTGTGGAACCTATGGGAACCTATGGAAACCTAAGAAAACCTATGGGAACCTAGGGTAACCTATGGAAACCTATGGGAACCTAGGGTAACCTATGGGAACCTAGGGTAACCTATGGAAACCTATGGGAACCTATGGGAACCTAGGGTAACTTATGGAAACCTATGGGAACCCTATGGGAACCTATAGAAACCTATGGGAACCTAGGGTAACCTATGGGAACCTAGGGTAACCTATGGGAACCTATGGGAACCTAGGGTAACCTATGGAAACCTATGGAACCCTATGGGAACCCTATGGGAACCTAGGGTAACCTATGGAAACCTATGGAACCCTATGGAACCCTATGGGAACCTATGGAAACCTATGGGAACTTTCCATGCTTGCTGTTGTTTTGCAGTTTGTTCTTGACGCTGCACTAACAGACTCTTTAAAACCATACCGGCCTGCCAATGAAAATTATCTGAGGCATGCAGCTGCTGCGTAAACACACGCAGCCAAGCCCCTCCTCCAACCCGCCACATAAACAGGTCCCCTGATAAAAGTCCTCCCGCGTGAAGCAGAGTCACATTCTGCAGGGGAGACTGGACACAGCACTGGAGTTCACACTGCGGCACTGCCGGCCTCAGATACCCAGCAGCTGAATATGATAGTCTGTGTTTACTGATTCCCGTAAATCGTTCCATACCGTGTTATTGCTCTGTTCGTCATACTAACAACTTCATACTGCTTAGGAAATTGTGTTATTTAATAAAATAGAGACGTTATTTTAGAAGATAAACCATAAACCATAAACCATCTCTCACAGACTTAAATACTCAGGCAAACAATTAGAGACGGAGAGAAGGAGAGAGAGACACTGAGATGTGTATATATATATATTTATATAAAATTATATAGGTGTATTTAAAATTTAAAATAATTTATATAGGTGTATTTAAAATTAGAGAGAGAGAGAAAAGAGAGACTTGTCTTTTTGTCTTATGTCACAAAAGATCCTTCTTTAGTTATGATATTATTTTGGGATGTTCTTTATTGTTTATGATCGTGTAGCTCATGTCATGACGAGGTTCTAGGTTACTTACCGCCGTGGTTAGTTCTGTAGCCCAGCAGGAACCTTGTTAGACCTGTATACAGTTTATTTTATTTATGTTAAATTAAATACTGATCACGGTTCTAGTGTGAGTGTGTGTGATTACTTGTGCTCACTGGAACTTTGTTCTTGTGTTTCAGATATGAAGGTCGTTTGGGTGGTGATTCTGTTCCTCCATGGCGTTCTCCCAGGTGCAGTAACTTCAGTAAAACACCTGAACAGTTCCGGTCTGCTCACTTTGTGTGAAATAAGAACCTTGGTGCTTTTATAAAATTACTCAGAGGGACCCAACAACAAACACTAGTACTGGTATAGAGGGTCTTATGGTACAGAGTACATGGGCTATGTATTCTTTCACCAGGGGTAGATTCAAACCTTCCAAATTATCTGTGGTGTGTGTGTGTGAGTAGATTATCTGTGGTGTGTGTGGGAGTAGATTATCTGTGGTGTGTGTGTGAGTAGATTATCTGTGGTGTGTGTGTGTAGATTATCTGTGGTGTGTGTGGGAGTAGATTATCTGTGGTGTGTGTGTGTGAGTAGATTATCTGTGGTGTGTGTTTAAGTAGATTATCTGTTGTGTGTGTGTGAGTAGATTATCTGTGGTGTGTGGGAGTAGATTATCTGTGGTGTGTGGGAGTAGATTATCTGTGGTGTGTGTGTGTGAGTAGATTATCTGTGGTGTGTGTGAGTAGACTATCTGTGGTGTGTGTGTGTGTGTGTGAGTAGATTATCTGTGGTGTGTGGGTGTGAGTAGATTATCTGTGGTGTGTGTGTGAGTAGATTATCTGTGGTGTGTGTGAGTAGATTATCTGTGGTGTCTGTGAGTAGATTATCTGTGGTGTGTGTGTGAGTAGATTATCTGTGGTGTGTGTGATACAGTAGATTATCTGTGGTGTGTGTGTAGATTATCTGTGGTGTGTGTGTGGGAGTAGATTATCTGTGGTGTGTGTGTGGAAGTAGATTATCTGTGGTGTGTGTGTGTGAGTAGATTATCTGTGGTGTGTGAGTAGATTTTCTGTGGTGTGTGTGTGAGTAGATTATCTGTGGTGTGTGTGTGAGTAGATTATCTGTGGTGTGTGTGAGTAGATTATCTGTGGTGTGTGTGTGAGTAGATTATCTGTGGTGTGTGTGAGTAGATTATCTGTGGTGTCTGTGAGTAGATTATCTGTGGTGTCTGTGATACAGTAGATTATCTGTGGTGTGTGTGTGTGAGTAGATTATCTGTGGTGTGTGTGTGAGTAGATTATCTGTGGTGTGTGTGGAAGTAGATTATCTGTGGTGTGTGTGTGTGAGTAGATTATCTGTGGTGTGTGTGAGTAGATTATCTGTGGTGTGTGTGAGAAGATTATCTGTGGTGTGTGTGTGAGTAGATTATCTGTGGTGTGTGTGTGTGAGTAGATTATCTGTGGTGTGTGTGTGAGTAGATTATCTGTGGTGTGTGTGAGTAGATTATCTGTGGTGTGTGTGTGAGTAGATTATCTGTGGTGTGTGTCAGTAGATTATCTGTGGTGTGTGTGTGTGGGAGTAGATTATCTGTGGTGTGTGTGAGTAGATTATCTGTGGTGTGTGTGTGAGTAGATTATCTGTGGTGTGTGTGAGTAGATTATCTGTGGTGTGTGTGTGAGTAGATTATCTGTGGTGTGTGTGTGAGTAGATTATATGTGGTGTGTGTGTTAGTAGATTAGGGGTGGTGGGTGTGTGTGTGAGTAGATTATCTTTGGTGTGTGGTGTGTGTGAGTAGATTATCTGTGGTCTGTGGGAGTAGATTATCTGTGGTGTGTGTGTGAGTAGATTATCTGTGGTCTGTGGGAGTAGATTATCTGTGGTGTGTGGGAGTAGATTATCTGTGGGGTGTGTGTGTGGGAGTAGATTATCTGTGGTGTGTGTGAGTAGATTATCTGTGGTGTGTGTGTGAGTAGATTATCTGTGGTGTGTGTGTGAGTAGATTATCTGTGGTGTGTGTGTGAGTAGATTATCTGTGGTGTGTGTGTGAGTAGATTATCTGTGGTGTGTGTGTGAGTAGATTATCTGTGGTGTGTGTGTGTGAGTATTTTATCTGTGGTGTGTGTGAGTAGATTATCTGTGGTGTGTGTGTGTGTGAGTAGATTATCTTTGGTGTTTGTGAGTAGATTATTTGTGGTGTGTGTGAGTAGATTATCTGTGGTGTGTGTGAGTAGATTATCTGTGCTGTGTGTGAGTAGATTATCTGTGGTGCGTGTGAGTAGATTATCTGTGGTGTGTGTGAGTAGATTATCTGTGGTGTGTGTATGTGAGTAGATTATCTGTGGTGGTGTGTGTTTGAGAATAGTGTCTGTGGTGTGTTTGTGAGTAGATTATCGGTGGTGTGTGTGTGTGAGTAGATTATCTGTGGTGTGTGTGAGTAGATTATCTGTGGTGTGTGTGTGTGAGTAGATTATCTGTGGTGTGTGTCAGTAGATTATCTGTGGTGTGTGTGTGTGGGAGTAGATTATCTGTGGTGTGTGTGAGTAGATTATCTGTGGTGTGTGTGTGAGTAGATTATCTGTGGTGTGTGTCAGTAGATTATCTGTGGTGTGTGTGTGTGGGAGTAGATTATCTGTGGTGTGTGTGAGTAGATTATCTGTAGTGTGTGGGAGTAGATTATCTGTGGCGTGTGTGAGTAGATTATCTGTGGTGTGTGTGTGAGTAGATTATCTGTGGTGTGTGTGTGAGTAGATTATCTGTGGTGTGTGTGTGAGTAGATTATCTGTGGTGTGTGTGTGAGTAGATTATCTGTCGTGTGTGTGTGTGTAGATTATCTGTGGTGCGTGTGTGTGAGTAGATTATCTGTGGTGTGTGTGAGTAGATTATCTGTGGTGTGTGTGTGAGTAGATTATCTGTGGTGTGTGTGTGTGTAAATTATCTGTAGTGTATGTGAGTAGATTATCTGTGGTGTGTGTGAGTAGATTATCTGTGGTGTGTGTATGAGTAGATTATCTGTGGTGTGTGTGTGTGTGTAGATTATCTGTGGTGTGTGAGTAGATTATCTGTGGTGTGTGAGTAGATTATCTGTGGTGTGTTCTGAGTTATTGTTTGTTTCTCGTTTCAGAGAGGTTTAAGCTGGTGGGTCCAGATACTCCTGTTGTAGGTACAGCTGGCTCGGACATAGTTCTGCCGTGTTCTGTTAAACGAGAGGGTGATGGGACCAGTTTGAGCGCTGTGGACATGGAGATTAAGTGGACCAGACCAGACCTGGAAGGCGCTCTGGTTCATTTCTATACAGATTATGAAGATGTTTACACCAAGCAGATTTCGTACTTCAGAGGGAGAACGTCTCTGTTTAAGGAGGAGCTGCAGAAGGGCAACACCTCTCTGAGACTGAGTAACGTTAATCTTCATGATGAGGGAGAGTACAGATGTCTGGTTGAGTCCGTATTTTGGCACAGCTACATCTCTGTTGAACTTACCGTGAAAGGTAAAAGATTAGATTTCCATTTCAGGTTTAATGATGCCACACTGGATGACGTTTTGACTCTAATCGACTTTAATCCACAGTCATTGGAGAACATCCGGTGATCACCGTGGAGAGCTATGATGATAACTCTAAAGAGTTCAGCCTACTGTGTGAATCTAAAGGCTGGAGGCCTCATCCTGATCTTCAGGTGGCAGGAGGACAGTAAAAGGAGATCTGCGTCAGGTGGAATTTACAGAGCTCGACAGTGACGAATGTGCTAGAGCTTGTTCATATGTGATACACAGCATCCACCTTTACATTACAGTGACCATCGGACACGGTCTAAAAAATCTGAAGAGTGCACTGGGGCGACTCACATGATGCGTGACAAGATCAAGCCTAGTGCCATCTATGTAAGTTATACCTGCTGTATAGCAAGGGAACACTCTGGATCACCATCAAAAAGCATCTTTTGACAATGGTATCCAAGTACCTAGCTATCTTGATGTATTTATAGCCCCCACGCATCCTCACGCAGCTCCTCTGGCAGGAGCCTGAATTACTACCCGGAATACCATTAAACAATACGGCAAAGGGGGAATCATTGTCTTGCCGTGGCAAGGCTCACGTATGTAGTGGCATGTGGAAAATACGCTATCCTCTGTGTTCGTACCAGGTGTGTCCAGCCATCTCTGGCTCGTCTGAAACTGTACTTGGGAGTCCTGCCCTTGAGCAAAATTCAGTAAGGCTTCTAGGGGGAATGTGCTGCAGGAGGGCCACACTCGTGTGGGAGGTGCTCGGTAGAATAATCCAATGTAGCTTCGTCACCCGAGTAAACTGGTTGCTAAGAGTCACATAATTCACACAGCAAACTGTTGCCTGTTGTAAGAACAAACAGCATGTAACAGGGATCTTCTGTCAACATCCCTACTAAAGCCCCCTGTGAATGTTTATTTCCTTCCACAATGTCGTATAACTAAAATATAGTTTTCCTGTTATATTTGACTGGTTGCTTTCAGATCGCGCCTTGCCAAAGCCCTCACACCCCCTGGATTGTGTTCGGTGTACTGGCGCTTCTTCTGCTCCTCGTGTCTGGGATTTTATACATATGCGCAGGTAAGGCACTCACAATTATAAATATGAAGAAGTATGGACCTGTAAGCTCCTATCCATAGACACCGAGCCAGACACTTTAAGGACCTCTTCAACGATGTCCACGCACAGAAATAATAGCACGGAGAAAACCAGAAGTAGAGGAACTGGGAAAAGGTAAAAAGGTTTTTTACTTTTCTGAATCTGAATGTTCTGAAACAGGTCACTAGTATACGCAGTACTGTGCTGATACAGAGCCTGCAGTGCTAGCAGCTCCTGGAGCTTATACCCACATGCTAGGCTTAGGACCAGGCAGATTTTTAGATTTCAGTGCCATCAAATACTGAACACAGAATCAGTAATGCATTCCATTACAATACGTAATAGTACTAGAACAGTACCTACATACGTCAGTCAGAATAGATAGGGCGGGGTTACGCTTTATTATGCGTTCTGCTTTTATTTATGCATGGAAAGTTTGTGTGTTGGAAGTTTAGATTTCCTTTAGTACATAGTTATTGTTTTAATAATGCTAATAATGCTAAAAAGATCTAAAATTAAACAGCACTGTTGTAGTGTTCTGAAGCATACACACATTTATTAATTAATCTGATTTTTCTGATCGCCCCATCAGTGAGGTCTGCTTTGTTGAAGTCAGAAGAGACGCAGCATAATGGCTCATCAGTGTGGACTCGTTTGCAGAGCCGCCTAAATGACTCTCTAAGGGATTTGAAGACAGAGTTGCACGACATCGTCAGATCTCAATCTAGCATTTTGTAAGTAATTTCCATATTAGGTTTTTGTTCACCGCCATCTTCAGGAGCGGACCACCTTAAACAGAACTATTTTAATTCTGTATAGTTTGTATTTTTTTAGACCAGATCACTTTGTCTTTGTGTTTTTACAGAAGGAAACACAGACATCACATTCATACATCAAACAAGCATATCACATAGACCATTCCAGACCTTCACAGAGTTTATGCGTATAAACTACCTAGTTATAGTATATTGTATGGAGTATACACTATAGTATCCGCATACCTGCGAGTTAATTGAATTTATTAGGTCTTATTTGTGAAATGCAGGCTGAATAAACATGACACCACAGTCTGATAGAACATCTGCAGGAGCTTCCTACAGATGTTAAAGGACCCCAGTCTCCTCAGGAAGTAGAATCATCTTCCACCAACACCTTTCTGTACAGGAATGTCTGTGTTTAGCTGACCAGGGGTCGCAACCTATACATCTAGGTGCAGTCGGAAAAATATTATTAAA
>JAMWET010002131.1:0-17514 GCA_024036415.1 Prochilodus magdalenae
GTCTAGGAAAAAGCTAATTAAATGTTAGCCTGTAAACAACAGGGTTAGGTTAGCTAACAGGATAGAGGTAAGAAAACACTTTATTGATCCGAAGGAGGAAATTGCACAGATAGAGGTACTGTTTGTTGGGGCCTGGACTTATTGCAGCAGGTGGGCTACTAGTTAGCTTGAATTCTCGGTTTAGGAAGTTATTAAAATATTCACAATGACATTAATTAGTATCATGTTGGACAGAGACGATCAGAGAAGTTCCAAGTGTTTTACCACAATTAACAGTGGACAGATGGTTGGAGAATTCACTACCAAATGATTCAATAAGGAAGGTTTACAACATGTCAGAATATCACTTCCGGGCCCACTGGTTAGGATGTCACACTGACAAGAAGCACCTGACAGGTCCACTCATCTACCACTAATTTCCTAGATTTTTCCCCTACAGTGATGGGTGATTGTTGTCGGCTATGATATAATTGTTTGCCGCTAAATGGTTGCAGGGATTTGGGACCTAATGGCTATAAACCAGGCAGGGTATTCTTCTTCAATGCTATTATATTGTCAAGACCTTGGAATTTGTACATTACCTTAATTACACCAATGCTTTTTATCCCAAAAATGCGGGTGGCAATGCACTAAGGCGCAAAGTACCCGGATGTGTTAGTATGTCTAGGGTTTGATTTGAAACCGTTGTAATAGAGAAAAGCTCAGAAAACTTTTCTCTATTTTTTCTCCCCTCATCCCTCTTACACCCACTACAGGTTTCAGCTCATGGGATTGGGGGATTGAGTGGAGTCAAAGTAAGATTCAAAGTTAAATCAATAGGACTGTACGATAAGTTGCATCATTGTCGCGATATTGCGATTCCCATGTTAAACACATCATAGCTTCTCTGTGTAGAGATTGAACTCTGCTTTCCCATGCACTAGAAAGTGTAACTAAACTATTCAGGCAAAACATTAAATTACCAAACACATGCAGACATTAGTTTTACATCAACAATTCACTTTAATGACAACTTAACTGAAAACCGCATGTAGCACAGGGAAACGCAGCACACTCTGCTCTGCTCTTAATAAACCAGTTACAACAGCACGTCTGATAGCACAATATTGAATAACAAAATAAAAAAATAGAATGATACAAGAATGCATTTTTTGGGTCTCCTTATTAAAATAAGTGGAGATTTAATAAATAGATAACTCGTGTATATTTGGATGTTTGTTTGAGCAGATTTGCTTTTTCCCCTGATACAGCCCTGATCACTTCTCATATCACTGTGAACTTTTTTGACCTCCATGTTAACACTCTTTACCAGGTATGAAGTGATACCACATGGCAGTGCATGACAGTACCAGTGAAAAACACCTCTGCAAACCCTTCATATGGGTTATATAAAATGTCTATGCATTAAGATATTCAAATTGTGTAGGATGCAAAAAAAAAAAACAGCAGATCACTTCTGCTCCCACATTCTCCAGTGAACATTTAACTATTGGCATTTTAACGCACCACCACATTCTACAACCTCTAGTTTCTAGTTCACCACTATACAGTGATAGGTAGCGTGGTAGTGTGATATGCGCTTTGAATAAATGATGTGTATTTGTTAGTAGTTACTGGACCAATGACTGCAGTGCCCACATTTTAAAATGTCCAATCAGCTATGACACAGGGCTGGTATTTCCACAGAACAGACCTCCTCACCTCACTGCCTCTAAACAGTCGGTGTCTAAGCAGCAACTATGATCAGGCTCCTCACCACTCTTAGCCTGCTTACAACAGGTGAGTGAGATTTTCAATGCCTCCATATAAAACACTGATACTATAGACTATATATCTTTAATGCTAATGAAATTACTTAACACTTTTTCAGTGAAATGTGACGCTGCTGAACTTCAAGTACAAACTGTGAGGAGTGGAGATGATGTCACCTTAATATGTGGACACTACATGGACAAAAATGAGAAAAACCAGTATTTTTCTTGGTACAAGCAGAGTTTAGGTAAAGTGCCAGATCATGTTGTGAGATTGTTTAGAGATGGAAGGGAACCCAGATTTACTGCAGGTTTTAGTGACGGCCGTTTCACTGTTGATGAAGAAGTATTTGATCTCAGTATTAAAGAAATAAAGAAGGAGGATGCTGGAACATATTTCTGTGGAAAAGTAAAGACAAACTTCATAGACTTTGGATCTGGAACTCTGTTGTTATTTGAAGGTATGGAGCACACTCTCTAACTTCACTGCCATATCTGAAACTTTTACTCCTGTTTTATTCCAGTTCAGTGTTTTATGTTTCTATCCGTTTATTGTTTTTATAAAATATTTTTAAAGCTGAGAAGAACTTCCGTCCTCTGACTGAAATGATTATAAAGACCGGAGAGTCAGTTACACTCCAGTGTTCTGTACAGTCTCTTACTTCAGACTGTTCAGAAGAACACAGTGTGTACTGGTTCAGACACGGATCAGGAGAATCCCATCCAGGAATCATTTACACTCATGGAAACAGGAGTGATCAGTGTAAGAGCAGCTCTGAGACTGATTCTTCTACACAGAGCTGTGTCTACAAACTCCCCAAGAGGAAGCTCAGCCTCTCTGATGCTGGAACTTACTACTGTGCTGTGGCTGCATGTGGACAGATACTGTTCGGAAATGGAACTGAAGTTAATGTACAAGGTGAGAACACTGATAGAGCTTCAGTTTACTAGAAACAACCTGTTTATGATACATAATCGCTTATTAATCCATGGTATAACTTTTCTATTATTTCAGAAAACAACAATTGGCTTGTTACCATCTTGCTATCATCAAATTTAGTATGTGTCACTGCGATCATGGTTCTGCTTGGAGTTCTACTTAAGACTAAACGAAAGGGTTAGTTATTGTATTTTAGAGCAACTGTATATCTATTTCACTATGACTTAAACCACTTACTACATGCAACCATCATTAAGGCCATTATTTTTCTGCCAAGGTGCTACAAATGAACACCAAAGCCACAATACTCAGGTAATCATGTCCATCATGCTACTGCACATAAATATGTTCTGTCCTAGAATCTGCAGTATATGTATTGTTAGAATTGTCTGTATTATGCATATATAAATTTTTAAATATTACAGATTTTTAAAAATGTACTTATAACGCCTGCTCTCTGTGGTCTGTAATGGATTGTAATGACTCTTCTTGTATCTCAGGCTGAGGACACAGATGTCTTAAACTATGCTGCCCTGAAATTTGTTAAGAAATCTGCCCCTCCCCGTTCCAGGCCTCTGGAAAGTCAAGATCTGTATTCACAGGTCAAACACAGCTGAGGGGTAATGGGTGCAGGTAGGGTCACCATTATGGAATTATCGTCATAATAGGCCATTCATGTTTAAAATACAGCTCAATCATGTTCAACAAGCAAGTCTTGAAGGAAAGGTAGATATGGGGCAGGGGCTGGGGTCAAATGCATCTTTGTGACATTAAAAGTGTAGTGATTGTTTTTTGTTCATATGTAACTGTTATCTTTATATGCACTGTAAATACAACCAAGCAGAACTAACTCAACTAGTAATGCAATACATGTAACAGTATTATATAATCATAATCACAAAAAACATGTATTCCATTACAGTTGCAGAAAAACACCATCCTTACACCAGCAGAACATTATAAAATACCATGATTATCAACCACATTACATTAAATCCAAACTCATCTCCTTTGCTCAAATTTGCTGTTACACTTTTCTTTTTGGAAAGCTAAAAAGGAAATGGAGAAGCCCTACTGTCATGCGTCATTTCTAAAGAACCCCGCTCACAAGCGGCTGTTATATTATTCAGACAATTTGTAGAAATTTAGGTATTTATATTGTGTTATATTATATTATATAATTCATATCGGGAGAACTGACTGTCTGTAGCATTTTCCAAATATAGTTGAATCAGGCATATAACCTGGTTTACTATAATGTCTAATTATGAATTCAACAAACTCAGTCTAGTCACAGAACCAAGATAGTACAATAGATGGGCAAACTAACATTGAACTAACAATGATTTCCCAAAACCTTTTTTGGAATCACTATTAGTTTGATCTGCAATGGTTTGACTTCTACCTTTAATAGACTTTGCCATGAGTAAACTGCCACAATACTTATGAACAGTAGTCTCCTTTGTGCAAACAATAAGTTCATAAACCATAATTAACCTCATTAAAATTTAATTTTACAGCATACATGTCAAAAAAGTTATAGCATTGAGGTTGGGCTACATTTTTCTTATTTTAGTAGCTTCCTTTTAGCAGAACACAAATGATGGTCATTCATAGTTAATAGAATGCTCCTTGTTGATCATTACCGTTGATGAGAGGTCTCAAAAGATTTCTACCAGACTGATTTTTTGGCCTGAGTGGTAAACAAATATTTAACAAATAAAGCAAATAGGTAAACAAAGAAAAGTTGCAGGACAACATTTAAGTTTTTAACTACAATGAAATTGTTCCATGACTGGACCATTAATTACTTTGTTTTATTTTTATCTTTGTGTTTTTTGTTCATGAGAGCTCCCTTGTTTCTGAGTAAGTCATCTTTTTTACTGCTCATGAGTCTACATGTCAAAGAACTTGTAAAAATGTATGTTTTTGTGAGTAAATATTTTAAATAAAATGGTTCATGATTGATGAATAATACATGTTGAGTGGAAGTTTAATTACATTCATCATCAAAAGAATAGTTGCAATGGATCACAAAGAAGCAATTGATCACATAGTTCCTGTAGATGTTGCGGTAGAGGTGGAGGTGAAGAGGCACCAGGCCTTCTTGACATGTGACGTGTAACAATATCTTGTAACAGCATCTTGCTGCTGACCACAGTGCCTCCACACATGGATTCGTTGATTGTCTCCCCTCGTCACTGAAGACACACTGTTTTATGTTTGTGTGGCAGCCTAGCCGATATAACCATCGCTGTAAACACTTCAGAGTCTTGCCCTAAGCCAGTTGCACCACATACCTTCTTTGTGCCTGGTCACCATCCAGGTGTTCTCGGCTGTGGTCATCCAAGCATCCCAGTTGCTCTGGAAAGCCTCCTCAGAGAGCAGCCAGGTTACTTCAAGCCTATACTTCCACTTGACAGTACAACACTACTACCACACAAAAACTCATTTGCATGATCTTATTTACATCATTCACTGTTTTTATTATGAGACCTTTTAGACTGTTCAAGTTGTTTTTGTTGTTTCTCCAGGGAGACTTTGATTCTGAACTTCTGATTCTGAACGCCTTCTTCACTGCTCATGAGTGTACATGTTAAAACTCAAACAAACTGTACAGTACAATTTTGTCAACTGTAAATTGGGAGGGCAGGTCACTTGCATACACTTCCACTTCCACATGATGGGTACCTATATAGCAGTATTACTCCATAGCCTGCCGATAAACCTCTGTATGCTAACAGTAACAGTGTATTTACGTGATCTTCTACCAGTGCAGTGGTCTAAAGAGGCTCTATATGGAGAGTGAGCCAGGGGTGCGATGCTGACACAACAGTCCCTTGCTGACCGTTGGTTGAAGAGTGTGGGCCATACACTGAATGCCTTTCAGATCACCTTGTTCCATAGTTTTGGCCATATGTCATGCATTGTCACTGACTAAACATGTTGGTGAATGCCTCTAAGAGTGCTGCAGCTTTATGGGACCCCAAACTCTTGCGAGTAAGCTCTCAGATGTGAGTTTATTAATCAACAATCACCTCAGGACAACACAGGTCTGAGAAATGGCGTCTATCTGAGATGGTGTAATTGGGCCTACGAAGGCCTACGAAATCCTACGAAGGCCTACGAACTTCCTTGTCAACTGAGAATGGCTTTTCATCCAAGGTGATGAATTCCGTTTCTTTTAGGTGATGGCTTTTGCTTTGGCACCATCACTAGTAACCTTTCTTGCCTTTTCAACAAAGTCACAGATGGAGTGGATGCACTGGGACTGGAAGATGGAACTTTCCTTTTCATTGCTGCTGCTGCCACCACTGTGTCGTTTTCATACTCCACACACTGTTCAGGGTGTTTTGATTTCAGGTGAGAAATTACATCAGTAGTGCTGTAACTCTTGGCAGATCGACTCCCCTTGACAATTTAGCAGAGCAATGTCCGCAAACGAGCATTCTCAGAATAGTCTCTGACAGCTTAAAATGCTGTCACACCTCTGACATGTTTGCTGCATTTACATAGAGCGCCTCACTCCCTGCTGGCTGTGATTTATCACTGGGTTGTAAAATTGGGATTTGTGTCCGCACACTGAGAAGCTGCTGTCTTTACTCTTATGTAGTTTGGCTTAAATGCTTGAAACTGAAAAGCTGGGAAACTCCAGCGTGCTAATAGCTTAGGTTTTTTAAATGTCCTGTAAGCTATTTTTGTAGAGAGAGAGTGGGAATGCACATGGAACTGGCTGATGTCAAGGGGCATTGCTATAGCAATGTGTTCACTGCAATAGACACTCTATAAAACCCATAGTATAGTCTCCACAAAGGGCCAGTCTGGCATTTGCCAGTGCATGCTAATGCTAGCTAGGTCTGCTAGTTACTTAACATTAAGGCCCAGTGGTACCAAACTTTGTTTTTCTTTATTCAGCGATAACCAAGTAGTTTTACTTGGAATAAGTATAAGATTAGTTGGACTTTAAGTACAAGAGCCTTAGTGCAGCAGAGGCTCAGGACCAGACATGAAGGTGGATATGTTACAGCTTAAGATAAAATAATATGATATATTATATAACACTGATAATCCTGCCTATTTTTGTTGAATACATTTATCAATAAAGGGAAACATTCAGAGTTCTCAGGAAAAGCTTAGAACACCTGAGGTTACAGTTCATAACACAGCTCTATTGTTCATAGGCCCTTTTCACACTTCCGCATTCTTTTTTCCGGAAACACGCGCGGATGGGTAACGCTAGTTCCGCTAAACAGTAAACAGTGATGGCAGAGTTCAAGAACAAGAGATTTTGCAGTGTACCAAGGTGTTCGAACTCAAAACAAAAGCAGCCATATCTCAGTTTCCATGGCTTTCCGGCTGACGGCAAGCAAAAGAAAAAATGGGTGCCTGCGATAAGGAGAAATGAATGGGTAAACTTTTTTTATTCGGCGCGGAAGTACCTTTCTGTGCAGCCGGCACTTCACTGCTGCGGACTACATAGAGGGAAGCTCGCAGCTGAAACCGGGTGCTGTTCCCACTCGGTTTCAGTGGAACAATTTTTACGTCCCCCTCATAAGCTGTCAGCGTTTGAAAGAGCAAGCTTTCGCCGGGGAATAGACGGGAGTAGAAGCCAACCGGCAGACCATGTATAACCTCAAGTTTGTGTGGCTCCTCGTTCTTCCTCATCGATCGGTAGCATCTAGCTCTGACTATCACCTTGTTGTCGACTATATCGGACACCGAATAAACAATAACACTTAGCCTATCATTCCCGTGACGAGGATTAACTTGTTGTGCTAGCGTGTTAGCAGGCATAGATGTAAACAAAGCTTACGTTAGCTGACGTTACTTGGTTTGCTAGATAACCTAATCGGGAGCTGTGAATAAGTAGCTAACTTCAGCCTCGTAGATCACGTTAACTAAAGCAGTCAGTATCATTCATAATATTTACTATTTTCTTAAACTAGACATATTTAACATTAAACGCTAGTATATGATGCTTATACATTAAATGCTAGTTAGCTAGCTAGCACAGATGTAAACAAAGCTAACGTTAGCTGGCGTTTCCTTCCCTGATAGGTGTGAAGGAACTCAACAAAGAATTTGTAGCCTTTGTTCATCTTAGAGTCCTTTGTTGGGGAATATTTTCCAACAATCCTGGAAACATCCTCAAATTTCAGTCTTGACAGCGATGAAGTGAAATGTTTCATGGTCAGCCGGGAGTACAGGAACTTGTACTACCCAGCGTCAATGTACTTCCGCTTTTTTGTGAAAAGGGCCTATTTGCTGAACACAGCTGAACACAGACCCTCCAGCTCTGACTGCCGAAAACACAGCCCTCCGCCCATATTCAAATTCTTCAACATAAACGTCCTTGTAAACTCCCAGGCCTAAAAAAAAGCCTGAACCCCAAATTACTTGACCTATTAAATTCAGGCAATTGCTTACAGTTGTGAGCACAAGATGAATGTAATGAGCTGGAAAAAAAACCCAAACCCAAAAAGCCAAACATTAAGCTTTTAGAGCTCTATAAAAACATACAATTGTAGGAGCTAATTTTATTGAACTGTTTTATGTATTTTTGTTTAAGTATGTATTTTGTTATTTTCTGGACAGCTATGGAAAAAGAAAGTTACTTCAATGTCCATTTTAGTTACATCAGTATTTCAGTTCTTATGTATGGTTTTCTGAGGGACGAGTTTAAGGGGGAACCAAAAGAATATACACTGCTCAAAACAATTAAGGGAACACTTTTTAATCAGAGTACAGCTTCAACTCAGTTCAACTTCAGGGATATTGATCTGGTCAGTTAAATAGTAGGGAGGGCCGTTAATCAGTTTCAGCTGCTTTTGTGTTAATGAAATTAACAACAGGTGCAGTAGAGGAGCAACAATGAGACAACCCCCAAGACAGGAGTGGTTTAAAAGGACGAGGTCATTGACATTTTGTCCCTCCTCATCTTTTCCCACTGATTTTTCATTAGTTTTTGCAATATGTGCCATTGCCACAAGGTTTGCTGCGTCTCCCAGCACAGTCTTACGAGTACGGTGGAGATTCCAGGAGACAGGCAGTTACTCTAGGAGAGCTGGACAAGGCTGTAGAAGGTCCTTAACTCCTCAGCACGACCGGTATCTGCTCCTTTGTGCAAGGAGGAACAAGATGAGCACTGCCAGAGCCCTACTGCTGTGAATGTGTCTGACCAAACAATCAGAAACAGGCCTCATGAGGGCGGCCTGAGGGCCCGACGTCCTGTAGTGGGCCCTGTGCTCACTTGCCAGCACCGTAAAGCTCGATTGGCATTTGCCACAGAACACCAGAATTGGCAGATCCACCACAGGCGCCTTGTGCTTTTCACAGATGAGAGCAGGTTTTACCTGAGCACATGTGACAGACTCTGGAGAGCCTGTCACGTCTCCAGTAGAACACCATTGGGGCATTATGTTTCGGTCCATCCGACGCCATCAGGTTGCACTTCAGATCTGGATCAGGGTTGCTCCTTAAAGTAGCTACTAAATCTAGCACAATAACAGGAATGTAACAGTAAATGTGATTTCCACCACTGATTGAATTAATATCCAGTGTTACACATTTCCTGTTAGTAAGGCCTGCTGTTTAAACAGACAACAGAGAGAGAGAGAGGTAGAGAGAGAGCGAGAGAGAGATAGAGAGAGATCAGAAAAGTTCTCATCACCCCCTCTTCTCTCTTACACCCACTGCCTACCACCAACCACGCACTCTCTTGCACCCACAAGTTGCAGCTCATTACATGCACCTGGCCTGCAAAACTGAACACTTGCATGAATGTAATTGTTTCAGTAATTCATCATTAACACTCACAGCCATCTCAATAAAAATGAGCAGGAATTATACACTGCTGGAATGATCTTGAGAGCTGCTGTGAACTGTACCAGGTTCTCACTGTAACCACACTTAAAAAGTCTTGCATGTGGTCTCTCTGTTCTGTGTTCCACTGCACAGCACAGGGAGCCCAACCTCACACTCCTCCATACTGAGAGACAGTCAGTGACAGAATTAGCATATCGTTAGCATACAAACAAGAAAACAATCTTTATTCACAGAGGAGTAACTCACAGAGCCCAGTCTTAACACTCTGTGTCCAGTGTGAAACACTACTGACCGCATGATTGTGCCACACTTCAGCAACATGTTCATGCATAAAGATGATAGAAGTGTATTGCATACAGATTTAAACTGTCTCACAATCAGCATAAACAGGAATGTACCGCTAACTCTAACTTCTCTGCTGCATGAAACATTTAAACTGTCATTTTATGAACATAGCACATCATTCTACACGTCTGTTTCTAGTGAACATGGCTGTACATTGAATGTAATATAGAGGTATGTGGTTTAGTGTGAAAAGGACTGGATGATGTTTTCTTACGGCTACTGGACCAATGAGTGCAGCGCTCACCTTCAAAATGTCCAATCAGCTATGAGACTGGGCTGGAACTTACACTAAACAAGCAAGTTCAACAGACCCCATTACCTCACTGTCTCATCGCCTAAGCAGCAACAATGATCACGCTCCTCACCACTCTTACCCTGCTTACAACAGGTGAGTGTATAAAATACCATATACTGTACATCATACTAACACTTCTACCAGAGCTATAAAACCTGTTTACACCCTCTTCCAGTGCACACGGCCGTCTCTGGGCTTCAGGTACAGACAGTGAGGAGTGGAGATAACGTCACCATCAAATGTGATGAAAACATTATGAAAGATAAGAAAACTCATTATTTAGCTTGGTATAAGCAGAGCTTAGGAAAAGTGCCGGAGCTTATACTGAGACTGTTTGGAGATGAAAGGAAGAACAGATTTACACAAGGCTTTAGTGATGGCCGTTTTACTGTGGATGAAGAAGTATTTGATCTCAGTATTAAAGGAATAAAGGAGGAGGATGTTGGAACATATTTCTGTGGAAAAGTACAGATGAATTTTGTAGAGTTTGGATCTGGAACTCTGTTGTTTCTTCAAGGTAAACAGCGCTCTCTAACCTCACTGTTCTCTCTGTAAGCTTTAATTCTGATTATTTAATTCCGGCTCAAGATTTTATGTTCTCTTGTGTTTCACCCCACTCATCACTGTTAATGTTATTTCTGTCTGTTTATTATTTTTATGAAATCATTTTAAAGCTGAGAAGATGGACCCCCGTCCTCTGACTGAAATGGTTATCGAGACCGGAGAGTCTGTTACACTCCAGTGCTCAGTACAGTCGCTTACTTCAGACTGTTCAGGAGAACACAGTGTGTACTGGTTCAGACACGGATCAGGAGAATCCCATCCAGGAATCATTTACACTCATGGAAACAGGAGTGATCAGTGTAAGAGCAGCTCTGAGACTGATTCTTCTACACAGAGCTGTGTCTACAAACTGCCCAAGAGGAACCTCAGCCTCTCTGATGCTGGAACTTACTACTGTGCTGTGGCTGCATGTGGACAGATACTGTTTGGAAATGGAACTGAAGTTAATGTACAAGGTGAGAACTCTGATAGAGCTTCAGTTCAGTAATGGGATTCATTTACATGTAAAAGTTTAGCATCTCTTTACTCGTATTGCCTAATTTAATCCAGTGTGTATATATTTGATCTTCACAGAGAGTAACAGTTGGCTTGCTGTCAGCTTCACAATAAATATAATATCTGTTATTGTGATCGTGGTTCTGGTTGGATTTCTACTTAAGAGTCGACAAAATGGTTAGTATAACTTTTAGACCTACTGTAAATTAATTCCATTAAAATTTATATCACTTTCTACATGTAAAACATTAATTATCATCATTACTGTTCTGTAAAAGGTTCTTCTATCAGCTGCCCCAGCCGCACTGATCAGGTAATCATGTCTCTCATCTGTGTTCATATTGTTGATTATGAGGGTGTTACAGTATTTGTAACAGCTGCTCTCAGTGTGATCTGTAATGGATTATAAAGACTCTTATTGTGTCTCAGGTTGAAGACACAGAAGGTTTGAACTATGCTGCCCTGAGATTTTCTAAGAAACTCACCTCCAGAGCACCCAGAGCCCAGGAGAGTCCAGTCATGTATTCACAGGTCAAGCACAGCTCATGAGAAATGGATACAGACCGTCTCCATAATAGTAACAGCACCATGATGGATGTATTTTAAATACAACTGTGATCATCAGATATGGGCATATTTGAGAGGTGAGGTGTGCATGTGTCATGTGCATGTTTTTCTGGGGGGTAGATGTCAATTTCTGCGCCATCATTGCTTTTGTTCTACAGGCAACCCTTGTGCATGGAATATATACTGAAAGAGTAGTGTATATGCATAATTCCTTCTCCTACTACACTGATAGACTGAGCTAACTCAACTTTCTACTGCTTGAAAATAAGAAAGAAGAGTAGGACCCATGTGTATTTATGCTTATTTATATGATACCCATGTATGTTCTGTGATGCTATGAAGACAGCAGATCAGAGACGTGTGTGAGTGTAAGGAAATAAGTCATATACATTTATATCAGTTACTTCCTCTTTATCTTTGAACTCACATACAATAAGGATATACTGGTCTGTTAGAAGTATATTCTATTAAATATGAAAATAATAAAATTCATGGCATGACACAGTTTCCATTGCACTGTCTGGTGAACTATCCTACACAAAGACTCAGGTATATGAAATTAAGAAAGAAGCCTGTTACATTGCTGGATTAAAACTGAATATTGAGAGATTAACGTTTGTTTAACATATAATTATTGGAGCCCAATGTATAGTTTTACTATATAGTTATATGATATTATATTTCTTAAACGTATGTCTATATAATTTGTTTACATTTACATTCATTCACTTAATTCACAAAATTCATAACACAGCTTAAGAATGTTTGCATAATGAGTAACCCTTATTAGTACATTGGTAGTAACACACCCTTAACCATAGCTATATGGTGGGGTAGATGGTATGCGTCCTCACCCCCATGAAAAGGTAAATACATTAACATACAGCACTGAACTCAAACAAAGAGATACGCCTACACTGGAATAACTGCTGTAAGCCACGGCTCAGTCAGTCACAGCTGCATGTATTCAGATCTAGTGGTGAAGTCAGTACTGAATAGGTTTACAGTGTGGAATTTATTCTGTGTATAACTGAGAGATTTCATTTATAATCAGGGTACAGACTCATTTGCATTCCTGTTGCTAAAGTCATATTAATGTTTATGTGAATAAATATTTTAATAAAGTCACTCCTGCAGAACCTAATGAAATGTGTTGTGTGCAGTTTTAATCCTGATTAATATAAAATGATGATCCTGATTAACTTTAACCAGGACTGGAATGTTTTGTACAGTATGTAAAAGGGAATAAAACAGCTTGATCTAAATGAGTGTGGAAATGTCATTTCTGGGTGATGATGTTGTATGCTGGTGGCCTCTTATTGGCTGTCTAAGTAAAGGGGACAGGGAGGGGACGTGTAGGGGGTGGGGGTTACAGCAATGGCTGGTGCAGAGCACAGGATGAAGACACCATACATGTTCAACTGGTTTAAGCTTGTTACTGAGACACTCTTTATTGCCACATATAGTTTAGATGATTGGACTTTTTGGTGCATGTACAATAATGGATAATAAATGTAGCTATATTTTATATTTATACATGTTTGCAGACATGTTTATGATGCATTTGTTAAAGCATTATAAAGTCTTATGAATGTACTCATAGATTCTTATATACATGATATTCATAAAGAGTGTTATTGAAGTTATTGTAGCTAGAAACACTTTACTGGCCTGCAGGCCCATAATATAAACAGCACAGTTGCTATATCTCAGCTGCAGTAATGTTAGGCTTGGCTGGTTTTTATGGTTTATACTTTACAGTAATGATGTTCTTATAGAAGCTGTTTTGTGGCTGTTGTATCTGCATTTTTTGAACTTTTTTCTTTTTTACACATTATTTAAGAACCTCCACTGAAATTCAGTCACGTTTTTCTTTCCACTAAAGAGTTATCCCCAGTTCACGTTTTTTTCTTCTTCTAAAGAGTTATCATTTTAGAGCTGTGGGGTTTTAATATGGTGTGCATGGTTGCAGGCACTGTTGAGCTGAGCCCAATTCAGACAGTGAGAACAGTGGTCAATACAAAATCAGCACTCAGAAACTACAGAAGAATAAATGACAGGATAAAACAAACAAAGGCTGAATGAAGGTATTATGCTTTCCAACAAGCGACTTTACAAATTGGTGATGAAGCCGAACTTCACCTATCAGTAGAGCATGATGTGATCTTTCCATCAAGCCCTGCATCACAGTGCCAGTCTTCTGGGAACAGAATACATTACATGTAATAATATAATCAGGTTGGTTTGTTTTTTCTTTACAACACTTGAACCAATGACTGCAGTGCTCACTTTTAAAACGTCCAATCAGGTATGACACTGGGGTGGTATTTCCCCTGAACAGACCTCATTACCTCACTGCCTCGCTGTCTAAGCAGCAGCTATGATCAGGCTCCTCACCACTCTTAGCCTGCTTACAACAGGTGAGTGACATTTTCAGTGCCTCCATATACAGTATTAATACTATATGATTTATATTACTAAAGCTAGTAGTTTATAATACTAATGCTAATTAAAGTATTACACCCTCTTCCAGTGCACACTGGTGTCTCTGGGCTTCAGGTACAGACAGTGAGGAGTGGAGATAACGTCACCATCAAATGTGATGAAAACATTATGAAAGATAAGAAAACTCATTATTTAGCTTGGTATAAGCAGAGCTTAGGAAATGTGCCGGAGTTTATACTGAGACTGTTTGGAGATGGAAGGAAGATCAGATATTCCCCCAGCTTTACTGACGGCCGTTTCACTGCGGATGAAGAAGTATTTGTTCTCAGTATTAAAGGAATAAAGGAGGAGGATGCTGGAACATATTTCTGTGGAAAAGTACAGACGAATTTTGTAGAGTTTGGATCTGGAACTCTGTTGTTTCTTCAAGGTAAACAGCGCTCTCTAACCTCACTGTTCTCTCTGTAAGTTTTAATTCTGATTATTTAATTCCAGCTCCAGATTTTATGTTCTCTTATTTCACACCACTCATCACTGTTAGTGTTGTTTCTGTGTGTTTATTGTTTTTATGAATTAATTTTAAAGCTGAGAAGATGAACCCCCATCCTCTGACTGAAATGGTTATCGAGACCGGAGAGTCTGTTACACTCCAGTGCTCAGTACAGTCTCTTACTTCAGACTGTTCAGGAGAACACAGTGTGTACTGGTTCAGACACGGATCAGGAGAATCCCATCCAGGAATCATTTACACTCATGGAAACAGGAGTGATTAGTGTAAGAGCAGCTCTGAGACTGATTCTTCTACACAGAGCTGTGTCTACAAACTCCCCAAGAGCAACCTCAGCCTCTCTGATGCTGGAACTTACTACTGTGCTGTGGCTGCATGTGGACAGATACTGTTCGGAAATGGAACTAAAGTTTTTTTGAATCCTGAAGTTAATGTGCAAGGTGAGAACACTGATAGAGCTTCAGTTCAGTAATGGAATTTCTCTTCTCTTTGTTTATGAATACATCATCTGACATTAATACTAGAATTGCATATTTTATAATTTCAGAAAATAACAGTTGGATTATCATCACCTTGGTAACGTTGAATGTAACATCTGTTATTGTGATTTTAATTCTTCTTAAGAAGCGACACAAGGGTGAGTTTTATTTCTGGAGCCGCTATAAAACTATTTCACCAAATATTAAATAACTTTGTTGCATGTAAAAATTATATCAGTCTTATTTATTAGGTTTGATATTTTTATGCATACAGGTGCTGAGAATGTCCATCCAAGCCACATTAATCAGGTAATCACATCTACCATCTGCATTCTTCACATAAATGCACATTTGTTCTGTAATCTGTACATGTATTATTATAACCATGACTAAATTTCTGCAGAGCTGATGTGGACTTTACTCTACACTGATATTGTTTGTGGTCTTTAATGGATTGTAATGACTCCTGTTGTGTCTCAGGCTGAAAACACAGAGGTCTTAAAGTATGCTGCCCTGAGAGTCAAGGACAGTCAAGACCTGTATTCACAGGTGGAATATAGCTGATGGGAAATGGGTTCAAACTGCTGTGACCGCAGAACAATGAAATAATAATTTGTTTAGGGAAATCATTTGTATTTGAATAAAATGTAATAATGTCAACCAGACAAACAAAGAGAAACAGCTAAACAGGAATAACTATCATAGCTGTATGTAATCAGTCAGAACTGAATGTAGTAAAAGTGTTTACATGCCACTGTGGAACTGATTATGTGCCTAATTCAGAGTTCATCTATAAGCTGTCTTATATGTACATAATGTTTTCTAATGTTCTGTGATGTTTTCAATAAAATAATAATTGTATTGTGTGTGGGATGAATTCTGATTAACACAACATAATAACTTCATTTTTTTCAAATTTACATTTTTTTCAGTCATTATTACATTTAAGTATTTTATTCATATATATCGTCGCTGTCCAATGAAAAACATGTATCTCCATTTTTGATGATTTTCACTTTTATGCATCGTTTGATCACATGAGCTGCTGTTTACACTGTGTGTGAATTGATGAATGGACCAAAAAAATGGCCAAAAGATTGCTTGGAGAAAATCTGGTTCCATTGACTTGCATTAGAATTAAATTGGGGTTTGGTCTCTCCTGTAAAGTTGCTAATTTGAAGATACTTGTTTTTCTTTGGACAGCGACGATATGTTTTATATATTCTGTATCTTCATTAACATAGTACCAGACTACTGAGATTTTGAAATGGGTGAAAAAGTGGAACCATAGCTTTGTGAATCAGAAGGTAGCAGCAAATCTAGCTAGCTAGCAGAATCTATCTGTGTTCTTTGAGGGCCACCTGTGAAGATAATAAAAGGACTTGCTAGTTGTTGAAGGTCTGGCTGTCTTGTTTAATCCATGAGCTGGTGACAGTCTAACCAGTAAAGTAAACAAGGTACAAACAATGAACTGCTTAGTACAACTGGACATTCTGTAGTCGCTGAGCATGTGATCACACATGACAACAACCCCATGCTTCCGTTATATTCTGGTAGCACTGCAGGTCTCGAGGTCATGTCCACTACAGAGTACATTTATGAATGGAAATAAATAAGCTCAGCTCTGAAAACTCATTTAAATATTCCTGAGATGTTTAGTTACTTCAAACAATCAAACTATAAAACACAAATGTTTTAATTGTGACAGTCATAGTTACCTTTCTCTTTTCCATAAAATGAGATCAAATGCCTGCAGGGACCACCTCAACACCACAATGGTACCATGACCACAATCTTGCTGGCTCATCTCTGCCACAAAGCTGACAATATATAGATTCTGTGTAAGAATAATTTTGAGGGTCATTATAGCTTTAGACTTGTAATTATAATATATTGTAATATAATATGTCTAATAATTATATTTTGCACACTGTAAGTGGCATGAGGGTGCATGTGGCAAAAATGTGAGTGGCTGTGCACCTCTGAATTCCTCTAACTTGGCTGCACTCATCTCGTCAAATGATTGAATGATTGTAGATTGTGCTTCAAGAAGAGAGGTGCACCCAACGTCATTTGGTGTTCAAGTGGTTTGTTTTATGTGGGTGAAACTTCTCGGAAAGTGTTTGTGAACATTGCAGTGTCATACGGAGGTTCTGTCAGCAATCTGGTAGCGCAGCATTTTAAAGACGGGTCATTCGGTCTGTGAGTTTTTTATTTTGGTATTGAACAAGTAGTGGAAAATGATGGGAGGTAATACTAATACAAGTCTAGGAATGCTATAAATGACTTCACTTGGAACT
>JAMWET010002132.1:0-10000 GCA_024036415.1 Prochilodus magdalenae
AAAGCCGAAGCTTCTGTTCCATGAACGCGTGGTCAGCATAAGAGCGACCGACATACAGAAAAAAGATTCTACCGTTGAAGCCTCACAGTGAAACCTCTACAGTAATGAGAGTGCCGTAGAGACTGTGTGATTCTGTGCTTCTGGCTGTTCTGTAGTCATTTGTGTGGTGGTGGCTGCAAGTCGGTTCTGTGCTGTATGTAGTTTTCCGGTAACCGACTTTAGAAAAAAGGCTAACTCTACCCTTATAAAGGATGTAGAAATTGTTTTACTAATAGGTTACTACTGGTTGTTATTGAGGTACATAAGCACTTTACAAATGATTAATAAGCAGTTATAACACATTATTAAACAGAGCTCCTCCATATGATGCATGTGAATATGTATTGAAGCTGACAGGGTGATGTGGACTGATGGAAAAGACAAAGTAAGATTAGTAAACATCAAAATCTGAGCTTTAACAGTATAAAACTGTGTTCACTGTTAGGCTATAGCAAGTCACGGTTGTCCTCTTTATGTGTTGTAACCGCTTATTAATGATTAATGATGTGTTTATGGTCTTATTAATAACCATTAGTAAACTCATTTTAAACCGTCCATAGACTCTTTATAAAGGTAGCCTTATTTTAAAGTGGTACCCGTAGTTCTGCTCTACTTGTAGACCAAAGCTGCTCAGACTAGGCTTCCTTACCTCTTCCCTCAGCCTGGAGTCTGTTCAGCCTACCTCCAGAGCTTTAGTGCTTGTTGTATATTCAGATCAGTTTGTGGTTTCAGACGTCACTCCATCGTTGTTGCCAGTTCCAGATTTGTTTAAAAGGACATAGTTTTTGAGAACATGTGTTGGAAAAGAGCGGCTGGGTCCCAGTTACAGTACAGCTGTCAGTTCGACTGTACCGGCCTGATCCAAGCCCACTGGGTTGTTGTTTGGTTTAGTTATCATCAATAATGAGAGAAATAAAGAGGCAGTAAGTGGAAGACCTACTTATTAAAATTAATTCCTCCTTTCTTCTTGGTTGTTGACATGTTTATCTTTATTTTCATCATTTTGGAGGAATGTAAAGTGTGTTTGTTTTAGTGACACAGTGGAAACACCCTTACAAACAGCAACAGAATCTAATTTTTACACTGAATATGTTTAATATTAACCTGTAAAGGATGGGATATGTGTAACTGTAGTTATACGTCGTTTACCCATTGTTATATTTTCATTTCTATTAACGACAATGACAACCCCCCTCACTTCTGAGACCCCAGCAGTGATATCTTGCTTTAACTGATTTACATGTGATGCAAATTCCTTAAGCTGCTGACTGAAGACATGAATGATTGGCCTGTGGCACGGAGGCATCATATTGCCTATATGACTTATTTACCTAATGTAACTACAAAGCAAACTCGCGCTTTGGAGTAGCTGAGTTGCTTGTCTGCTTGTCGTACAGCTTGAAGGAATTATTGTTCCTAATTTTTACTTGTGGATTTTGGAATGTCAGGATAATGCATGCTTGGGAGGAACAGACTTCCCTTTGGACTTGTCCTTGCTGGGTGGGATGTTGATGTTCTTGTCTGAGCGCAGCAAGGTCAGGCCGTTTCTCACCTGTGCCTGAGTGTACAGTGAGGAGAAGCTATAGAAGGGTGCGTGGGCTGTGTTTTCCTCCAGCAGCGTTTATCTGACACCTGTTCAAACAGGAGGAGCTGCGGCACTCTCCACAGTCTGAGGGGAGCAGGCTGGATTCGGCCCTCAGCTGAGGCCAGTTGTGGAGTGGAGCAGGCTGCAGCAACAACTGTTCCTACGGCCAGTCGGATCAAATCAGTTGACTGTGATTATATTCATTTACCAGTTGGCTAATCATCATGGTCTAAGCCCAGTTCTCTGGACGGAGGATTTCTTGTTATGTAGTTTAGTGAAATGATACCAGCTCACTGTTTTCCCAGGAGGTTACTGCAGTCTGTCAGAATGACTACATGTGTACTATCGTCACTGTCCAAAGAAATACAAGGTTTAACTTTTATCATCTGAACAAACCAGCTGGAAATTTCATGATGAATGGGCCAAAAGAAATAGCCCACCAACGTCTGGTTCCATTAAGCTACATTAAAATGAAATGAAGTTATTGGCATTTTGGAGATTCGTGTTTTTCTTTGTATAGCTCCGGTATAAATGCTATGGAACATTATAAGGGGCTGTTTAGTAGTGTTGGTGGCTCCACACAGTTTTGGCCACTGTAGACTCTGCAGGACTATTTATATTTTTATTTTTTATATTAATACGAAAAAGATGGATCCTGGGGGTCAGATGGGTGTCATTCAAGCATATCTCTAGTGGAATGTGGTTGAGTGGGCTGGAGGTTAGGGAACCAACCTAGTGACGGAGGGCCGCCAATTCGATTCCAGTAACCATTGAGGTGCACTTGAGCAAGGCATCTAACCCTCTACTGCTCCCTGCCCGCCATGGATAGGGCTGCCCACATGCTCAGTGCAAATGTGCTCACTGCCCCCTAGTGTGTATGTTCACTAGTGTGGGTGTTTCACTTCACGGATGGGTTAAATGATGGGCTACGTGTGAACACAAGCCAAAAGCCACTCAGAGAATGATTGGCTTTGGCAAAGACATTTTGAAATATTTAGTTTAGGGTTTCTGTTAAATGATAAACTCAGTGAATGAAAATCTTGCCCAGACTGAATTCTGGGTTAATGAAAGAAGACAGACCATCTGTAGACGTATAGAGACATAAACACTTAACACTTCAGTCACTGATGCTTTTTAGCTGCGGTCATTCAGCAGCACTAGCCCACTGCCAGCCTGAGAAAGCTAGCTCTAATGAAGCTCCTGTTGATGGTTTCATCCTCATCTCCTTATTCACTGCCAAAGCTTTCTTGACCTGTCACTTCAGTAGTGCATGAATCTATCAGGAATGTCCGCATGTTATGAGCTTCAGATACATTTGACTTGCAGCCATGAACACAGTGGCATTAGCAGCCATGCCAGCAAAGGTTTTCTTTAGCATAGTCTTAGAGGATATGCGTAAAGTTAGATCACGTCATGTGATAACACACTACAGGTTCTCCACAAATATATGTTTGGAATTTTGATAATCTGCATCATATCCATACACCACGACTGGCACTGAAAATTCATAGCTCAACTTCCGATCATTTGAGTTTGAATTCTCTAAGCTCAAAGTCCGGATGATGAAATCTCTTAAGTAGCTGATCCACGTAGTGAGACGAGTTTTACAAGCAAGGGCAATACTTCCTTCCTATTTTCCGGAGGATGAAAGGAACACTGCATTGGAGAGGGCTGTATTCCTAAATAGATGATGATGTCCTCCGAGAACTCGTGTGTACCGCTCCGAAGCCCTCCACCGGTCTTGAAGAAGAAGTCTGGAAGATCTCCTTTACGTTTCCTTTACAAGGCGTCCGTTACCTAATTAAGCGACTCATCAACGGGTGGCCTTAGCTGAAAAACACAAGGAGGACGGGGGAAATGTTAATCCCTTTTCTGAAGTCTGCTTTGGTGAACAGGGATCCATTGTTGCCAGCTGTGGCACGTAACAGGGTTCATGTAACAGGTTCTTTGAAAGCCCTGGACCTGGCTCAGAAAGGCTCAGCACATGCTCTATAAACTAGAACGTATTGGCACTCAGGAGAGGACGAGTGTCTTGTGCACCGATTTAGCACCACTTTATGTGTCGCACTTTGTAGCTATGCCAGTGGTGAACCAAGTGGCAAGGACTTTTCTGTAGAGGGTGGTGGGCTGGAATAGAGGGGGTCGCGAAACAGTTTTAACCCCAGGGAGGGTTGCAGTGTAACAGAGCTGGCACCCAGAAGGAAGCAACCCACAGGAGTGAACATTGGTGGGTAGGTTTGACATCAGGAGACATGCAAAGGATTCAAGTTGCACGCTCGCCAGTGCATACGGATGGGCCTGCGGCAGATGACTGCATGATGCAGGACTACATGCATGCAGGCGGTTACGACGACTTCCCGTAACACCACGTCGACAAAGACCGCAATGGTGTCGTGCCAGACCGTCATGGACCGTCTTCAGCGACGAGTCCCTACCAGCGAATCAGTGTCCAGGTTTGTTGTCACATGTTACAAGTCTAGAAGGCCCGGTGACACTCCACCTCCACCGCACAAGCTGCAGGAACTGTGTGAGGATATTCAAGCTGCATGGGATGGGTTATCACAGGACACCATTAGGAACCTCCACCACTCCATGCCGAGACTCACAGCTAGGCATCACCTACCGTACACATGCAGTACATCAGCATGACCATGTGTATCATAAGAACAACACAGAGCAATGGAGGTTGATTACATGGTTCAGGTGTGTTGTGAGCTACATTCTTCGAGGTCCAGGGTCACAAGCTCGCCCCAGATGCTCAACGTTGCACTATCATAATAACTGGGGAGTCGTGAGCTCCATACCGAAGGCTGCTGTCGCATGGCGTGTCAGACATCTCTCACTGGCCTGTAGGAAATGCGACCTTCATTGGTTTACACGGCTGTAACTGATCTGTCCCGTTCACGTTGTGCGCGCCACGGTTATGTAACAAGACATTCGGAGTTTGACCCTCACCATGATCGCACCTGCGTTGATGTCTGCGTGTGTGTTTCCCACGCTGGCTGTTATTTCGGTTGCCTGGTTTGTTTATGGAGCAGCTGCGAGTTGGCCGCTGTTTGTCATTGCCGGAATATGAGGCCCATTAGACGTTTGACGTTTTTGTGGGGAGGGTTTTATTAATGCAGGGGAGTTGAACAGATGGCCTCGCGTTTGTCAGGGATTGATATGAAAGAAGAACGCGGTTATGGAAGAATCGGAAGGAACGAAAGCAAATCATGGCTGGAGTCTGTAATGTGTCTTGTATGGCTGTTCGGGACCAGCCAGAACCGATCTGAGAGAAATGCTCACGCTGTGTGCGATGTACAGTCCAGCTGCGTGCGTTTGCGTGAGCTTCAACAATGGGTTGATAAATAGGCCTCACTCAGCACTGGGAGCTGTTTAATTAATCAAACCTCGGTTATGTAACAGAAAAGCCCGGCGAATCGTTATGGATTAGGTGCTTTGATGGGTGGCTGATCGTTCGCCTTGTGTTGTTTTCCCAACCTCGGACAGAGTTGCCATATAACGGAAGCAGCTATAAAGGAAAAGCAAATATCAGGAAAATTGCTATATGCAGGCCAGGCTGGAAATAAACGCATAACCAAACAACAGATATTGGCCGTGTCGTACTGCACAAGCTATTCTTGTGGGTGAAATGCTGTTGCATTGGTCACATACAGGGGTTGGACAATGAAACTGAAACACCTGTCATTTTAGTGTGGGAGGTCTCATGGCTAAATTGGACCAGCCTGGTGGCCAATCTTCATTAACTGCACATTGCACCAGTAAGAGCAGAGTGTGAAGGTTCAGTTAGCAGGTAAGAGCACAGTTCTGCTCAAAATACTGAAATGCACACAACATTATGGGTGACATACCAGAGTTCAAAAGAGGACAAACTGTTGGTGCACGTCTTGCTGGTGCATCTGTGACCAAGACAGCAAGTCTTTGTGATGTATCAAGAGCCACGGTATCCAGGGTAATGTCAGCATACCACCAAGAAGGACGAACCTCCACCAGCATCACGTAGTGACCTGGCCACTATCCTGCAAGAAGAATGGCTTAACATCCCTCTGACCACTGTGCAGGACGCAGTATATGTCATTCCCAAGACCAACTGACGCTGTATTGGCCGCAAAAGGAGGCCCTACACCATACTAATAAATGACTGTGGTCTAAAACCAGGTGTTTCAGTTTCATTGTCCAACCCCTGTAAGTCCATATGATGCTCAAGCTGCAGTGTTTGGTTCTCTAAGTGTGCCTGGGTCTGTAAATTTAAATTTATCCTAATAAAAATTCATCCTATTTCATTAAAATGACCTTCATGGGCCACACTATATGATATTTGGGAATCGCTGTGGCTGTACTTTAACGGAGAGGTCACTGACCCGGTACCGATACCCAGCTCAAGGCCTTCATATTTAATAGAAGCATCATGCGTGCTGTATATAAACTCTGAAGGTAGTGCTTTCATTGTGAAGGGTTAAATTTGGTCTGGGTTATATTACAAACAGGATTTGTTTCCATGGTGGTATCTAGATGGATATGTTTGGGGGAGCTCCCCCATTGGCTCAGGAGTTGGACTCAACATCATGGATGCTAATTACAAACACATTTAGGTACAGTTTGTGGAATCGGTCAGGTAAGGTCAGGATGGTTATGGGTGGAACCCATTTTATGAGGAACGAACATCAAGTGTGGCTTTCTGGAAGTCCTAGATATTGGCCCATTTCTGTTTACGAGTTGTTTATATGTTAATCTAGAATGATTAAAACTGTCCATGGGAGTTACTGTTAGCTTAGCGCTCACCTGCTACTAGAATCCCATAAGGGACCACACTTACGGCCTTAACCGAAGGCCTAGATCTACTAACCATGCTCGTGTGGGGGCGGAGTAAATATCGAAACCATCGGTGTCAATCAATACCGATGCCGAGCCCTGGTTTCAGCCCATTCCCAACACTTGGCATCACATTAGTGCCATCTAGTTTGTGGTATAGCGAGGCCAATTGTGATGTGCTGTAAGTGTGATTTGATTGGCTGAACTGTGCAGCAGGATATGCTGACTTAGTTAGTCCAGCCAGTCTAAGACGTGATGGGCAAACTGTAACGTTTAGATTGCTACGCAACCCTAAACACAGCCCAACAAACGCACCGCGTTACATACTCCTTCTAATAAGAACAGCTGGAATTCCTCAGTGACGTCAGAGTGCCGCTGAGCCTCGCTCTCTCAGGCTCCAGAAGCTGCTGAGGAATGGTCACTCACACACTCATTCACGCTGCAGGCACAAAGCACCGCATTGATTTTTTTTCCCTTCCCCTTGTACAGATTCCCCAGATGACGCAGCAGTGATGTCAAAAGCTTTTTTCGGTGAATGAGGTGCGAGGAAACAGCGAGCGCTGAGGCTGCCTTTGTGCTCTGGGCTTGTGATGCCCCATGCTTTCATGATGCCCTGTTTTGGTGGCTGAACCAAATTGCCCGCTCTCGGTTTTGATTTTGGGGCAAATTGATCAGCTTGCCGGGGGATTTCTCTGAACAGGCATACCGTACATATGCCCTAAAGCTGGCCATATATCTTGTAGCCAGTATTTGTGTACATTAGAACCTTTATGCAGGTAGAAAGAAACATGAACAGGATTTTCTGTTTGGAGAAACGAGGCGTAGTTTTCATCTCACCAGCTTTCAAGTGGGCCCGGTGATTGATTGCGTATAAATAATTGGGATTAACGATGTATTTTTGGTTCATTTTATGATTAAACAGCTATTTTGCTTCCCTCAAACCAGCTGAAAATACACCCACATCCTGTTTGTGTCAACATAGGCATATGATTGTGAAAGCTAGCAAGCTAGAAACTCGGGGGAAATAATTGGGGTGAGCTTAAATACAAGCGATCAGGCGATCATGCAGTAATCATGATGTGCCTGCCTCTGAGAGGAAACCAACTAGGCTTCTGGAAGCCAGCTTCCCCTGAAAGTAACAAGCTCCTCATGCTTCCTGAGCTTCCAGTCTGCTGTACACAGTGTGGAAGCCGTGACTTGATGGGTTTGGAAACTAGCGAAACCCCGGAGCACTCTAAAGTGGAATTTTTGACCTAATTTTTTTTTTTTATATACACAAACTGGCCATTGCGACGTCCAGCTCCAACTGAAGACATCACAAAAATGAAGTGAAAAAAAAAAAATCTCGTCTGGATACTCCCAGATGAAGTCATGGGGCTCCTGCTTCTGCTTTTTTCCTTTGCCAATAACTTCAGCATCGTCATACGGCTTACGCTGCCATTTGGCCGGGGTCAACCCGGACCATTAAGTGGATAAACGAACAGGACCTGAGTCAGTGTTTGCCTCACCAAACGGCAGCCGAAGCGCTATGCAAACCCCGCCATATGGCTGCAGTGTGTAGAAGGCTCGGCTGGGTCCTTCCCCAGACGTCTGAGTGAAAAAAATGTGCGGAAAGAAAAGAAATTATGGGGGAGTTATACGATTGTGGCCGGTTTGTTTGCTTCTACGATGCAGCTAAATGAAGCGCTGGCCTAAATTTAGCCTCGTCGTTCCCACCACCATGAGCTGACCCCTCCACCCCACCTCAATGTTCCTGTGCTATAACGGGTCCCTGGTATGTCACGCCTGTTTGCCAGGCCACGGCTTGAACCCCCCGCCTCCGTCTGGGACGGTGAGGCAGGGCAGGGGGACTCGGTGAGAAGTGCACACACAAACACAGAGCGTTTCGGCAGCCGTGAACTCCACTAGAACTCCTAGTAGACCGCCGATACTGAGGCCTGGTAGAGGTCTGTAGCGTGAGCAGCTAGCCTGGAGATTTTACAGCAGATGAAGCCGCAGATGTGGTTTCAGTACGGGTGTTGGAGCGTGAACAACCTTCTCAGTGCCAATCAAGCCCAACCAAAAGCTGAAGGGTGCTGCCGAAGCTTCGGAGTCCTCCAAACAATGGTATTTGGTAGAGGCCTATGAATATACCACTAATGGCAGAATCCTAGGGAACTTGCATATGGCCGATTGCGAGGCACAGATGCAGATGCTGTGATGTAGATGGAACGATTATGCAAGGTTGGGCTAGAATATGAGCATGTAGGACATTCCCTAGTGAACCATTCAGTGCAGCCTTACACGTATGTCTCATGTTGTTCATTTAGAATGAATTAAATATAGAAACTGTGGAATCCAATACAGGCACACTATGACCCAGAATCCCCGTGTAGGAAATAGACTCTCCAGTGTGTGCTGTCTATGGCGTACACTAAGAATACCCCACATATCTTTTTCATACGGTCTACTATTAGGTCTTAGTAGAGTGTAGCCCTATTATGGCTGTCCGAGGTATTTATGGAGGCAGGGATGTTATTATAGAGAGACAGTTGGGCTGATATATAGGTGAAGGGTTAGGACAACAGCATGTTTCAACTTGGCCATCCCCACAGAAATGGTCTGACCTTGGTTTTGCCCCTCCCTCAAATAAATGGCAGCCAGTGACAATATTCAGTGGACATTTACATCATTTGCATTCAGGCATGTAGCTGACGCTCTTATCCAGAGCGACTAACAAGGTTACTTGTTTTACAGGTACAGTGTTAGGAGTCCTGCCCAAGGACTCTTATTGGTGTAGCTCAGCATTTGCTACCTAGACTGGGATTTGAACCCTGTTCTCCCACATGGGGTGGTAGTTCTCAGGTGGGTAGTGGTGTTAACCGCTGAGCCACACGAACAGTGTACATACATAATGTGCAGGTTTAAAAAAAAAAAAAACAATTGGTTTTTCCACAAAAGCTCTATTTGAACACCATCCCATGCTAGCATCTTGTTAAAACTCAAGGAAAGGAGTAAAAGTATCAGACACTAGTGTTTTTAGAGTCACAGGGTACTTATCAGGGTATTTTAGGGTTGCATTAGAGTCATTAGAGTTACAGATGCATTCCTAATGGATCTTTGAATTCTGGAGTTGTGGCATTCCCATATTAGAAACCCCAGGTCTTGGCTAGTCGATAAAAATGTATTGGGTTTTTGAAAAATGTCCTGTCGCTGGATCTTCAGAACTATGTAGTCAGGAAAGAGTCTAGATATGAACATTGCTAAAGGTGAGCTACAGGCAAACTTACCTGTAAGACTGGCAGCGTCACCAAAACACCACCATGAAGGCCAGCAAGTTTAGTCAAATACAGTGGTTACTGTACTTTGGCAACTGTGGCCTACAGTTTAAGCAGCTGACACTGTTATTTAATGGTGTTAGCTTCACAGTAGATTTACTTTCATGCAATATCATTTTAGAGGGCAGGAGCGTTGGCGTCCTCATAATTCAGAGGTTCCAATGAAATGTGGATGCACACAGAACAAAGTGTATGGGACTTGGAATGGTGTTTTTTACCTCGAGACATGAAAACACCATTTATT
>JAMWET010002132.1:15000-17500 GCA_024036415.1 Prochilodus magdalenae
CTTCTTCTTTCTTCTTCTTCTTCTTCTTCCTCTTCTTCTTCTTTCTTCTTCTTCCTCTTCTTCTTCTTCTTCTTCTTCTTCTTCTTCTTTCTTCTTCTTCTTTCTCTTCTTCTTCTTCTTCTTTCTCTTCTTCTTCTTCCTCTTCTTTCTTCTTCTTTCTCTTCTTCTTCTTCCTCTTCTTTCTTCTTCCTTATCTTTCTTCTTCTTCTTCTTCTTCTTCTTCTTCCTCTCCATCTTCTTCTTCGATTTCTTTTTCGTTTTCTTGTTCTTTTTCTTCTGTCCTCTTCTTTCTTCTTCTTCTTTGTTTTCTTCTTCTTTTTCTTCTTCCTCTTCCTCTTCCTGTTCTTGTTGTTGTTGTTGTTGTTGTTGTTGTTGTTCTTCTTCTCTTCTTTTTCTTCTTCTGTCCTCTTCTTTCTTCCTCTTCTTCTTTTTCGTTTTCTTTTTCTTTTTCTTCCTCCTCTTCCTCTTCCTGTTCTTGTTGTTGTTGTTGTGCTTCTTCTTCTTCTCTTCCTTTTCTTCTTCTGTCCTCTTCTTTCTTCTTCTTCATTTTCTTCTTCTTCTTTTTCTTTTTCTTCTTCATCTTCTTCTTCTACTTCTACTTCTTCTTCTTCTTCTTCATCTTTTTCTTGGTAACCATTTTATGTCCCCCAACTATTCCCCCAGTTCTTGAGATATCGACACCATTCTGACTTCAAAATTTGGATTTTTGTCTGATCGGGAATGGTGTGCTTATATACAGCTTTTGAAATGGAAGTATGATTTCCGATATCTCGGGAATTCTTTTCCTCTGTAAGAATACATAGGAACACACGCACTTACACACTTACACATACAAACAGACACACACACATACACACACACTCACACATACACATACACACACACACACATTCTCCCTCCTGGCCGTCGTTTTGTGGGTTTCCACAGTAGAACTGCCGCGTGCTTGTTTTCCCAGAGCACACTGGTGAGCGGGGACCCCTTCAGGAGTCACTGGAGCTTCCTCAGCCTCATAAATCACACAGCCTATTTACAACCACGCTCTTATTAGCTCCTGGCCCGAGCCTGAATCGCCCAGAAACTCTCCCAGAGAGTCTAACTATCAGCCGCTCTACATGCTAAACCGCTTTTCTCTCTTCTCTGTCCGATCTCTCCTGGCAGAGTTTCCTCGGAACCAGTAACTGGATCAGACTGGATCAGACCTCTCTCTGTCCCTCCCTCTCTCTGCCTCTACCTCCCTCTCTCTCGTATATATATATATGTGTGTGTATATATATATATATATATATATTTTTTTTTCTGTCTCTCTTTCTTTCCTAATTTGCTCTATTTTTTCATCCTTTTCTCTCTTCATCTGCTCTCTGTTGTTCTCTTTCTATTTCTGTCTCTCCATTCCTTTTTTCTTTTAACCTCTCATTCTCCCTTTGTCCTTATTTTTCTCTCCTCTAGTCTTTCTCCCTTTCTCTGTCATTTTCCTCTTTCTCTATCCTTCTCTCTCTCTCTCTCTCTCTCTCTCTCTCTCTCTTTCTCTTTCTCTCTCCCCCCTCTGTCTCTCACCCCTCCCCACCCCTCACTCCCACCACCACCCCTCACTCCCACCCCCCTCCTGTGTGTGCAGCTAACAAGGAGAGAGGACGCAGAGCAGATTTGACAGGGCAGCCTACCGCACGTTGCTGTGTGCTATTTCTGGAAAGCAATATTCATGCTTCTCTCTCTCTCTCTCTCTCTCTCTCTCTCTCTCCCCATCTCTCCATCTCTCTCGTCTCTCCGAAGCGGAGCTGGTGTAGCGCCGCTGAAGAAAATAACCATGACGTAAGCTCGGCTTTTTGCAAAAACAGCCTTAAAAAAGAGAGAGGTGGTGGTGGAGGGGGGGGGAGGTGGGGGGGTATGAGAGAGAAAGGCTGAAAAACTGAAATAATAAATGACCACTCCTGGAGGACTGCAGGGGCCTTTTGGGCATTTTTTGGCACTCTGGAACACAAAGCTAATTGGCAAAGATCTTTTCACGGCTGTGTCCGAAGAAGGTGTGGGTTTAAAGCCCTGCTTCTCTAAAGAGCTATAAAACACGACCAGAGGAGCACCAGTGTGAGTACAGCGGCGGAGGGCTGCTCAGTAAACGCTGTTTGCTAATCATTATCGCGAAGGTGGCCTTTGCAGGACAGTGTGTTTACTGTGCGCTGGAAGGATCCTGACCAATCGCAGTTCCACACGAGCGTCTCTGTGGGAGCTCTGATGGTTCATGGAATCCAGTGAAATTATTTTGGCTCCTGATTGCTGCAGCTGGCAGAAAAAGTGGCAAGCCAGCGATGCCACAGCCATCCGTCCAAGCCCTGGAGAGCAGAATTGGTCTTACTCTCTGTTGATGAATAGAATGGCCCTTCCTCTCCGTCACTAAGCAGGATGCTAGTCAAAGGGGGCGTCTGTTATAGGACATAACTGAGACATATCCAAGTCTCTTCTGATACGGATCTTAATATCTGTATCACTGTGTTTGATCATTATG
>JAMWET010002132.1:20000-25000 GCA_024036415.1 Prochilodus magdalenae
TCTCTCTCTCTCTCTCTCTCTCTCTCTCTCTCTCTCTCTCTCTCTCTCTCTCTCTCTCTCTCTCTCTCCCTCAGTGTCTCTCTCTCTCTCTATCTATCACTTTCTATCAGACACTGTCTGTCATTCTTTCCTTATCTCTCTCTCTCTCTCTCTTTTACTCTCTCTCTCTCTCTCTCTCTCTCTCCCTCAGTGTCTCTCTCTCTCTCTCTCTCTCTCTATCACTTTCTATCAGACACTGTCTGTCATTCTTTCCTTATCTCTCTCTCTCTCTCTCTTTCTCTCTCTCTTTCTCTCTCTCCCTCTCTCTCTCTTTCTCTCTCTGTCTCTGTCTCTCTCTCTTTCTCGCTCTCTCTCTTGCTCTCTCGCTCCCTAACCCTAGATTTACAGGAGAGTAGTACAGAGCCCTACTCTGTCATTCGCTCTTTCTCTATCTCTTCCCCACTGTATCTTTCTTGCTCTTCGTATCACTCTTTATCTTTGTCTGTCTTCATGCCTTATTGTCCCTCTCTCTCTTTATATATGTCCCTTTCTTTCATGGCTCTGTATCTCCATAGCAGGATCTCTGTTTTCATCTTTTCCTCAGTCTCACACATTTCCCCCCCTCTTTGCTCATCTCCCTCTATTTATCTCCTGTTCTCTCATACACACATTCCTCTTCCCCGCTGGCTCTTGCCATCTCTCTACCCCCATCTATCCGTCTGTGTGGAGATTTAGACTCACTTCTAAAATAAAGCTCCTGCTGCCAAAAATGAGAGAGGACTGTTGAATGGTGTCAGCAAATTGTGTCAGCAAACTCCCCTTCTGACTGAAACCTCCAGAGAGAGGGGAGGAGGGAGGAAGGGGAGGAGAAGGGAGAGGAGAGAGGAGGAGGAAAGATGAGAGGAGAGTACAGGAGAATAGGAGAGGAGAAGAGAGTATGAGAACAAGAGAGGAGGAAGCAGGAGAAGAAATGATAAGAGTAGTGGAGAGGAGAGAGGAGGAGGGAAGATGAGAGGAGAGTACAGGAGGAGAGGAGAGGAGACGAGAATATGAGAATAAGAGAAGAGGAAGCAGGAGAGAAGATGATAAGAGTAGTGGAGAGAGGAGGAGAGGAGATGAGAGGGGAGTATAGGAGAATAGTATAGGAGAAGAGATGAAAGCAGAGGAGAGAAGATGCGAGAGAGGAACACTGGAGAGCTGAAGAGAGAAAACAAGAGATGAGGAGAGAATAGAAGTGGATAGGCGAGGAGACTGCAGCGCTCCACAGGGAGAACATCCCCAAGGAGGCCTGGGCTGGATAGCCGAGTTATTCTGTCTCTCTGACTCTAAAAGACACACCAAGTTCTGCTCCGGCTGTTGATCAGGAGCTGCTAGTCTGCTTAGCATCCAGCAGCCCTGCTATGGACATTACTATAGAACCGGTAGACACACTGGTGGAGACACCTGTACCTGAAGGACTGACCACGCCCTCTTTCAGTTATCTCTCATTTGCCACTGTCTAGTCACTCTAGATTTAATGTTCGTCTAGCCTTTAGTGATGATGTAGCCTTTAGCTAGCATGCATACCTAGCATACGGTCCTCCAAGCCATGCTAGCGTGTCCACCGTCTGTCTGTCAGTCAGCAGTATCACTCAGCAGTGGGGTCTCATGGCCTGTTGCTTTAAACAGCTGTGAAAGTCGCTGCTACTGACCCTGGCAGTCTGATGCTCAGAGGTGTAAGCATGCATGAACGAGACGCACATATGACGCAAGTAACTTAAAAAAAATTCAGATGTGAGTCAACATTCAGCACCGTGGTCCTGAGCCAGAGAAGCTGTGGTTGTGCTTACATGTACACAGCCCAGGTTTATCCAACTGCTGCTGAACTATTTTGCACATAAAGATGTTTTTAAGTTTATATATGTGGTTTTAATGCTGAAAATATATAGTAAAATCAACCAAATAACTTTTATTACGCATCTAATGTATAACCCAACAAGTAAATGCCCTTCAGTCAAGCCGTGGTGTTTTATTTGTGAGACGGAAAATAGCTTCACTTAAACAGGCATAAAATCTGTTAGGGTAGGTACAGTGGGGTGCGAAAGTTTGGGCAGCCTTGTTAATTTTCCTGATTTACCTTTATAAAGCATTGATTGTTTGGATAAAAAAAATTCCATTAAATATATCATATAGGGGACAAACACAGTGATATTTGAGAAGTGAAATTAAGTTTATATGATTTACAGAAAGTGTGCAATAACTGGTTAAACAAAAGTAGGCAGGTGCATAAATTTGGCCACTGTTGTCATTTTATTGATCTCAAAACCTTTAGAACTAATTATTGGAACTCAAATTTGGTTTGGTAAGTTCAGTGACCCTTGACCTCCATACACAGGTGACTCCAATTATGAGAAAGGGTATTTAAGGGGGCAATTGTAAGTTTTTCTCCTCTTTGCATCTTCTCTGAAGAGTCGCAGCATGGGAGTCTCAAAACAACTTTCAAATGACCTGAAAACAAAGACTGTTCACCGTCATGGTTTAGGGGAAGGATACAGAAAGCTATCTCAGCTATTCCAATCAATATCATCAGATTCTGGAGACCAGTGTCCAGGAATCAGTGACAAAGCTAAAGCTGCGCCGGGGCTGGATCTTCCAACAAGACAACGACCCTAAACACTGCTCAAAATCTACTAATGCATTCATGCAGAGGAACAAGTACAACGTTCTGGAATGGCCATCTCAGTCCCCAGACCTGAATATTATTGAAAATCTGTGGTGGCACTTAAAGAGAGCTGTCCATGCTCGGGAACCATCAAACCTGAATGAACTAGAGATGTTTTGTAAAGAAGAATGGTCTAAAATACCTTCAGCCACAATCCAGACTCTCATTAGAAGCTATAGGAAGCGTTTAGAGGCTGTTATTTCTGAGAAAGGAGGATCTACTGAATATTGAGGGGTTTTTTTTGGGGTGCCCAAATTATGCACCTGTCTACTGTTGTTTACCAATTATTGCACACTTTCTGTAAATCATATAAACTTCATTTCACTTCTCAGATATCACTGTGTTTGTCCCCTATATGATATATATAACGGAATTTTTTTATTCAAACAATCAATGCTTTATAAAGGTAAATCAGGAAAATGAACATGGCTGCCCAAACTTTCACACCCCACTGTAAAGTTTGGTTAGGATTGGTTAGTTACATTGGTCAGAGGACGTTTTTGTGTTGGTACTCTATCAGCCTACATTTATAGATCAGGTGTGAGCATCTTTAGGACAATGTGGTATTGGTGCATCCCTGTATATAACTGGAGCTCCAGTTGTACAGCTTGTACAGCGAAACAGTAGAAGCCATATCACCCACTGCACTTCATCTCGTGTTGTATCATGGCCTGCTTTGGGGTTTAGCATTACAGGGATGTAGAACGTTTACTTTTATAGAGCTACAGATGCAGTAACATGAATAAACACTGATACAGATTAATGAGCATTTCACATCAGATCACTCTGGAATTTGATTGCACAACAATTCCGAAAACTCTGAGCTCCTTTAGATTTCTGGTAGATGCTCTAAAGTGTTGACCGTCTTTAGCTAGCACCGTGCCCCAGCGAACTTTAGTCTAGTGCATGGTTCTAGAGCAACATCATACGAGCTGTCACCTTCATTCAGGTGCTCCTCCCGCCCTTAATCTCTGTATCTATTAATATTCGCTGATGGGAATCTCCTTTTTTTGCAGACAGGAGCCCAAAGCGGTGCAGTCAGGCAGTGCGTGGCCACACTTAGCATGTGATATTCTCCCATCTCTCACATCAAAGCCTGTCTTTCTGCAGGGAGACTCCATAAAACCCCACCATCACCGCATCTGCAGCATCCGCACCGTAGACACAGAGAGAGAGAGAGGGTGTGTGTGTGTGTGTGTGTAGGAGAAAGAGTTTGTGTAGCTGAAAATGTGGAGGAACCCAAAATAGAAGCGTTCCCTTTTAAAAGCGCAGTGCGTCCCCCCCCCTTCCACCAACTCCCCCCAGTGCATTATTAATCCTGGCTTATTTATAACCCAATTTTTCACAGGCACACTCTGGGTTCTGTCACAGCTTGTCTTTAATCTCCACTGGGAGTGAAGAGGGGGGATGAAGGGTGAAGAACACGCGGGAGTAGACTGAGGAGAAGAGACATACAGAGAGAGATAGAGAAAGAGAGAGAGAGAGAGGGAAAGAGCTTGTGTCAGAAAGCTCCTCTCTCCCCCGGAGATGTAGGGGGAGCCATTTTGATACACACCTCAAAGCGAGAACCGAGATACATATATAGAGTGCCGTCGCTTCTTTTGTGTCGCTCCCGTCGGTGTGTTTAGATGTCGGCATGGCAGAGAAAATTCCAGATCCAGTGCTTGGCAACCTCGCTGAGAGGGAGTTTCCACTGGGGGCTAGTGCATAATACAGTACTAGGCAGAAGTCAGAGAAGAGCCAAAACGAGCATTCGGGTTTTAATTGTTCAGGACGTAATTCTGAGGAGAACAGATAGAAGATGAACCGCTCGCTCACGAAAAGAGAACGCCAAAGGAAAGAGGAGGAGTTCCAAAACTGGACTCTTAGAGAGATTACAGAGGAAGTGAGGGAGGAGAAAATCAAGTTTCACTCCTGCTTCCAGATCTGAAACATCCACAGGTGTTTCTGTCCATCCTTCCACTGTGGGAGGACAACACTGTGGGTCTGAAAGGATGTGCAGCTGTAAAGAACTGACTAACACGAGACAATCAAAGAATGTCCTGGGGTTGCCAGATTCCAGCTTCAACATCGCTGCATGCGTTTGGGATTACGTGGATTCTAAGAAGCCTGAACTTTGGGGTGCGTGGAAAAGCATCCCCTGCATATCCCGGATGGCAGGGCTCCTGAAACGAATGGAGGCTGTAATAATAAAGGTGTGTAAAAGGCGAATATCGTATTTAATTATCAAGGCTGGGATTTTGCCCACCCTGGTACCCCCACTTAGACATCTTGATACGCTATTCCCACACACACTCCGAAAGTTCCTTTGACTTTGTCC
>JAMWET010002132.1:30000-37500 GCA_024036415.1 Prochilodus magdalenae
TTCCTCTTCTTCTTCCTCTTCTTCTTCCTCTTCTTCTCCTTCCTCTTCTTCTTCTTCCTCTTCTTCTTCTTCTTCCTCTTTTTTCTTCTTCCTCTTTTTCTTCTTCCTCTTCTTCTTCTTCTCCCTCTTCTTCTTCCTCTTCTTCTTCTTCTTCTTCTTCCTCTTCTTCTTCTCCCTCTTCTTCTTCCTCCTCTTCGTCTTCTCTTTCCTCTTCTTCTTCTTCCTCTTCTTCTTCCTCTTCCTCTCCTCCATCTTTTTCTTCTCCTCTTTCTCCTTCTTTGTCTCCTTCTTCCTCTTCTTTTTCTTCTTCTTCTTCTCCTTCTTCTTCTTCTTCTCCTCCTTCTTCACCTTCTTCCTCTTCTTTTTCTTCTTCTTCCATTCATATTTACCTCTACCCAAACTCTATTATTTCCTTTAACCTACAGCCAGCAAACTGCATGTACAACCTCTAATCCTCTATGTGTCGTTTATTCATCCTTTGTTCCTCCCATAGCAACCACAGCCCAGCAACAACCTAGCAAAAAACGGGACCTAGCAAAAAACGCAGAATGGCTGAGAAGTTTCCCTCTAAGCTTTATTGCCCAGTGCTGCTTTCACCAGTATGGATACTGTGCTGTTGAGTATTGCCAGGTCTCTATTTTAATATCATATCAGTTTATTAAACTACTAAGCTTTAAAACAGAGCTGTTCTCAAATGAAGCACCTTTAGCCTCTAAAGCATGGCTGTCAAGTTCAAACCACCCAAACACTCTTCCGTCCCCGGGAAGCACGTAGTGTGCAAATGGTCTGACTGGATACAATAGAAGCAAGTTGGAGAAACTTCCAGGGAAGGTAAGCCGGTGTTGATTCTGGCCTCCTGTTTGCACAGGGCCAGTTGCTGGAGCATTAGCATCTTTTCCTTTCTACGTTAGCCTTGTTGTTCCAGGACAAACCTACGGAGACAGACGTGCTAGAAGTTCAGTCCAAACGAGAAGAGGAAGCTGAGACATTAGGAGGGAACCACGTTGAGTCTACCGGTTGTGGTGGCTGCCCCCACTGTGAGCAACGATATCAGGTTGTCTCTGAGGTTGCCCGTGCTTGTTTGTGGGGAGCGTGCATGTGTGCGAGTGGGTGCATCCGTAATCACAGAAGCCCTCCCCTGCCACTTGAGTTTGCCATGTGGCGAGGCTCTAACTGGATTTCCTCTCTCTGCATATAGTCCACTGAGCTGTGGAAATACCCTTGGCCTGGTCTCCTAGATACCCAACCTCCTGAGCCACACTCTTAATCATACACAACAGCCTCCTCTTTTTTTTCATCTTGTCTCTTCCTCACTCCCTCAAGTTAAAAACAGGGCAGAGAGAAATAACTACCGGTTTGCTTAATCTAGAGTCTTTTATTTAACACAAGGATGATTTCCTGGTTTGGGGCTTGGGGGTTTTCTGGCTAACACTGGTAATGCGTGCGCTGGTACATACACTTGCCTGCTCCGCTTTAGTTATTAGCATCTCAGAGAGGCTCGAGGTTCAGCTGTTTACCCAGTGCTGCTTTTGTGAAGGCTGATGCGTTGTATTATACACACTGCATAGGTGCGGTTGGGAGAGCATCAAACAGCACGGACTACTGTGAGACGCTGGGCTTCGTCGGAAGTCTGTCAGCCTTCCTCATCAACACCTGTATGGTGTTTTCCTTAACACAGTAAAGGGTTCACAGAGACTAATCACTGTCTTGCTTCACCTCTGCAAATCACATTTGACTATTCGGAGTTTGTTTAGAACCGAATCCCCCTGTTTGAGTCGGAAAGTGGCCCACTTACAGTATGTAATGCGATACTTGTTCGTTTGGAGTTATTAGATACGTCACTTTCCACATTCACACAGTGTTAAAATCCCAGTCTAGTCGATCCAGCTACATAAACGGGTCTCCAAAATGGTAACTGTGGTTGGTGTAGCTCAGTGGGTTACACCACTACTCAGGGTGCCACCTCTACATGTGGGAGACTGGGGTTTGAATCCCGGTCTGGGTGACTATGCTGAGCTACACCAATAAGAGTCCTTGGGCAAGACTCCTAACACTACGTTGGCCTACCTGTAATCATTAACCTTGTAAGTCGCTCTGGATAAGAGCGTCAGCTAAATGCCGTAAATGTAAAATGGTAACTTTACAGGAGAGGCCAAAAACCTAATTTCATTTGAATGGCAGTCAATGGAACCAGACGTCTTACCAAGCAGCTTTTTGGCCGTTTCTGTGGGTCCATTCTTTATGAAATTTCCACACAGTGTAAACAGCAGCTCATGTGATCCAACGAGGCATAAAAGTAAAAATCAACAAAAATGATACATGTTTTTCGCTGGACAGCGACGATATGCTTGCCTCTTTCATTTAAGCACTGCAGCTTTGAGACTGATGTCACTAACACGTAATGGAAGCTTAACCTCAGGCCTACATCTGCATGAGTGGATAAAAGTACAAACTAGGTTCAGGAGTCTTTATATTCGTTATAGATTAGTCGTTAGATTCAGCCAATCAGCTGCCAGATGCTGAACAGGGTCCGATACTTGTTAGCAGTATTAACCTTTGAACTCCAGTGCAGAACTAAAGAAGCAAACTTCAGACAGCAAACAGGTCTTGGTTGATTGACCACGGAACTGTGATTGCTTTGTTAAGCTATTCCCTCCAACTAGCCTAAAGCGTTGAGGTGTCTACTGTGGAGGTTCATTCATAGACAGCTCCGGGGAGGTGCCAGGGGAAATCTGGGCTAAGCTCATCAAGTTGGTAGGAAGAGTGACCTCGGCCTTGACCGTGCTCTGACGTCAAAGGCTGGTCGGAGTCAGCCAGGGCCCGGGCTGCAGAGAGCCGGGGGTTATATTTAGCATTTTCTCGGCCTGTAGAAGGAATGGGTTAATCTAATCTCGGAGTAAGCCGAACGCTTCCGCCGCATTGCCGTGTTGGTAAACGGTGGCCGCCGAGGTGTTGTTGGAGCTGAGTGACGGCTGGGTTAATGTGTTCTCAGCAGTGCTCCTGGTTTGGAGGGGGTTGCTGTTCTTAGCTGCTTGGCCTCACACCTGAGACCCCCGCAGACTGCAGAAGAGCATCGGTGCACATCCCTGAGCTCGTGTGATACGCCTATGACATGTAACAGAATGCTACTGCAGTATCTGAGTGTGTACTGCCTGGCTTTGTCCATTGTGTGATAGGATGACCATGCACCCTTGTTCCCCAGCACTTGTTCTTGTTTTGGGACATGAAGAACGCAGCTGGCCTTGATTTCTGAATTGTCTGGAATGTCAAGTGTTTTGCGTTGTTTGCATATTGACATTTGCTTCCTACGGTCTGCCCTGTGTCTTCATGCTGCCACAGTGTCCTAAACCAAAACCTAAAGCCTAGCCTACTGGTCCCTTAGGTCTTCTGCTATTGGATAGGTTACTGCTTTGGCTCGAAGATCAACTACAGAGGCAACATCTTTCTTTGGATGGTCATCTTTTATATATATATATATGTATATAGTGTTTGAGCCAATGGCAAGAGCTTGGCGTTCAGGTCAAAGTTGACTGAGAAAGTGCAAAGTGTGGTCTCTCGTCCTCCCTCCCTTCCTCTATCCCCCTCTTTTTGCATGATAACTCTTTTAGTAGAGCCTTGTACTGGCCCTTGTTGATAGCGAACCTGCAGCAAACTTGGTGTTAAGCAGGCACAGGATAGTGTTAGATAGATTCTCTCTACATACAGCAACAACCTTTAATCAAATTCAAATATCAATATCAGATCAAATATCTCATATCTCAGAACCCGTCCACCCCTTCAGATTATTCCATCATTTTCTAGTTTGACTTCCAAAACCATCCATACTAGTCCAGGCTGAAGGTCGGCTCATAGGTACTCAACATGTAGTCCTCTCATTCATTCATTCATACATTCATTCATTCATTCATACATACATACACACATACATTAATTCATACATACATTTATTCATTCATTCATTCATTCATACATACATACACACATACATTCATTCATACATACATTCATTCATTCATTCATTCATACATACATACATACATACATTTATTCATACATACATACATACACACATACATTCATACATACATACATTTATTCATACATACATACATACACATATACATTCATTTATACATACATTTATTCATTCATTCATACATACATACATTCATTCATACATACATTCATTCATACATACATACATTTATTCATTCGTATGTTCATTCATTCATTTATTCATACGTTTATTCATTCATTCATACATTTATACATTCATTCATACATACATCCATTCATCCATTCATTCGTACATGCATTTATTAATTCATACGTTCATTCATATATTCATATATTCATACGTTCATTCGTACATTCATTCATTCATTCATACGTTCATTTGTACGTTCATTCATTAATTTCTCTCAAGCCAATTAAGTGGACAGTCCACATACAAGAACATACATTTATTCATTCGTACATTTATTTGTTTATTCGTACATTCATTCATTCATTCATACGTTCATTTGTACGTTCATTCATTAATTTCTCTCAAGCCAATTAAGTGGACAGTCCTCATACAAGAACGATGGATAAACTAACAAGCAGCAAACTAGTGAAAACAGCATCACCGAATAATGTGACTAGCCATGATGAATTAGTGAAATGCTTGACAGGTCTTTTTTTTGTGACTGCCTTTTTCCCTCTTTCCTTTTTAACCGTAGAGATGCACCATTTTTTCCTCCGATGGATTCTCTGGTCTTATGTCTCTGTATGGGAACACTGTCTTCTACAGGAAGTGCTGTAAAAGGCGTTGACATAACAGATTGTGATGAAACGGCTGATGGTGTGTTCTGAGCTAAATTGCTTGCTTGGAGGTTACTGGGTGCGCAAGACATTAGTCTGAGGGGTTTTGATTGAACCGTGTCCTGGCCTGCCTTCGTCTGATTTATCTCAGGGTGTCTCCGAGCGTGTTTTCTCCTGCTCAGTTTATGCCATTATATAAAAAAAAACAACACACAGGCAGAGTGAAGGGAATGGACATATGCGGAGTGATGAGAAACGACAGATTGAAATCAAAGGGATGGAGGATGCTGCGTGTAGCCACCTGAGAAACCGCCAGATGTGGCAGTAGGTCAGTTTGCTCGGAACGCTGACGCAGCCTGTGTCATGGAAGAAAGCAAGGCAGTGGTCAGCAGTTACAGAGGCACTAATTCACACTGGGGCAGGGAGACACCGCAGCCAAATAGGGCAGAGTGCTAACGGGTTACTGCACAGAGACTTGGAGCTCGGGTTTTCTCTCAGGACTGATCCATCAAACAGGAGAAATCAGCAGAATATGCTGGATCAGATATCAGAGGGACGGAATCTGATCCGATCCTTAACCAGATCCAGTCCTGAAGTACATGCGCTCGCATTGTGTGGTGATGGGTTGTTAGCTGTGGGGTTGTGGAGTGTCTGGGTGGTTCGGGTTGTGTGATTGATTTCCATTGAAGGTCATTTCAGTTCATTTCCAAACGTCATAGTTCTTCAAGAACAGTCTGAATCAGCGTTGATGCTGGCTGATACTCAAGGCTCCAGTCTATCAGAGAGAGAATGTGGTGTTGTGGCGTGACTGGAAATGCACTGATAAGTAATGATCATTAAAAATAACTGATCAGAAGTCATTTATTAGGAAAGTATGAATTCAGAATTAGTGAAAACACAAACACAGATTATATCGGCCAATAATAAATCATTTTAAAACTAAAATGCTGGAATTTATTAATATTAAACCCAAAAATGGTTCGTAAAGCTACAGGGGTTGGACAATGAAACTGAAACACCTGTCATTTTAGTGTGGGAGGTCTCATGGCTAAATTGGACCAGCCTGGTGGCCAATCTTCATTAATTGCACATTGCACCAGTAAGAGCAGAGTGTGAAGGTTCAGTTAGCAGGTAAGAGCACAGTTCTGCTCAAAATACTGCAATGCACACAGCATTATGGGACATACCAGAGTTCAAAAGAGGACAGACTGTTGGTGCACGTCTTGCTGGCGCATCTGTGACCAAGACAGCAAGTCTTTGTGATGTATCAAGAGCCACGGTATCCAGGGTAATGTCAGCATACCACCAAGAAGGACGAACCTCCACCAGCATCACGTAGTGACCTGGCCACTATCCTGCAAGAAGAATGGCTTAAACTCCCTCTGACCACTGTGCAGGACGCAGTATATGTCATTCCCAAGACCAACTGACGCTGTATTGGCCGCAAAAGGAGGCCCTACACCATACTAATAAATGATTGTGGTCTAAAACCAGGTGTTTCAGTTTCTGTATTTCCAGCTTAACATTATGTATTTAATTATGGGATGTTCATTTGTTTGGTTTGTTAAGAACCATTTTTAACAACGAAAATAAATCTGAAATATTTGTATTGTTCAAATGAGTAAAAATAAAACTGAACAGTATTGCTGACCCTAGTGCAGGCTTAGCAGACTGGCGCTACGTGGTGTCACGTCTCTGGCTTCTTATTCACCATCTTTTTTTTTTGTTGTTGTTTTTGTTCATTTTCTGTTCCACCTTAAATCCAACAGCATCAAGTACTGGGAGCTGTACAGACATCTGAAAGTAACGGCTGCATCATTTAAGGTGGAACAGGAAACTCGAGTAAGCAGCCGCCTTCAGCTTCTCACCTCGTTTGTCTCTATATGTGCCTCTCCTACTTCAGGCCTATAAGGGGACACGGCTGGTCCACGGCTTGTCTTCATTGTTCTGGTGGCTGTTTTAGGCTAATACCAAAGGACTGGTCATCACTTTACGTCAGGTGCCCCAAAAACAAAGTGGCTGGATTGACTAGAAGTGGTGGAGGTTAAAGGCTAAATGGCATCACCCTGGTTTCGTTTGCTTGTGTGTCGCATTGTCTCTGCTTACGTGTGGCATAGATAAGATGTGGAGCTGCTAATTCAAGTGGCATCAGGTCATTTCCAAGCTACGTGTGCTGGGGAAACCTGTCAGTTGGTTGTGTTGACCCCTGGACTGAAGCATGGTGCCTGACATATAGGGCTGTTTCCAGCAGACGGTTGTTTTTCCTCTGGGTTAAAGAAAGTCTAAGTAAGAGCACCTGCGCAGCGTACTCGAGTTTTCCTTTCTCATTTAAGAAACAGATAAAAAGAGCAGTGAGGTACTGCCAGGCCATATTCAGTGGCATGGGTGCCAGCTAGAGGCGCCAGTCAACAGTGTGGAGCCAGCCAAGCTCTCTGACCAATGGCTACTGTGGATGTAACGGAGGGCAGCTGCAGTGCCTAACCTAGGTGTGGGAGACCAGACAATAGGTCCCCATATTTTTGTTATTGTTTGTTTAAAAGCTCATTTATCTTTGGTCATTAATATCCCCCTTTAATAAAGGCTGCAGATCCAGGGGTTCAGGGGAAGGAGGTTTAATGGTAAACTGAGATGAGCATGCGATCACTCAGTTGATGGCAGAGGGGATAGGTGCCAGTGTTTCAGGGTGCCCCCAAGTCT
>JAMWET010002132.1:42500-57500 GCA_024036415.1 Prochilodus magdalenae
ACAGATAACCCAGCAGCCCAAACACACAATTCCTTCACACATGTTCTTTCTCTGACATTCTGTTTCTCAGATGACCTGTCGCGTTCTCTCATGTGCAGTATTAACGCAGTAGTTTGGTGAATATTTGATTTTGTAGTTTTTATGCTATATGGCTCAGCAAACATTCTGCGGTTATATTCTATGTGTAGCTGCTGTGCTTGTTTGGTTGCAGAGCGACTTACAACCGTGCTTAGTCTTCCGTTCCTGTTAGCCATGTTAACCTCAAAGCTCCACCAAAAATCTAAAGATGCAAGCAAGATATAGATGTTGAGTCAGCAGAGATAAAAGCTATATAGTAACTAACTAACCAATAGAGATGCACCGATCCCATATTAGGATCAGATATCGGTTCCAGTGTTAATAAGGTTAGCTGAATGGGGATCGATAATTTGGCCGATCCCCACTTTAATTTGTTTGCGATGATTGCTATGCCGTCAATGGCATGTTTGCAGGCTGCCTGTAGACTTGACTTATGAACATGAACAACAACATGGAGCCAGCCAGAGCGTAGGCTATATGGAGGTATTCTGCTTTATGAGCTTAGTAAAGTATTGTTTATGTCACTCCTGGTGCCTTACGTCTCTCCGACATGGTGAAGTATACGGTATATTAATTCAACAATGGTATGGGATTAATATCAGGTATCAACCTGTTACAGGGAGGTTGAGGCAGAATGGTTTTATTAGGTGTTCTCCAGGAATCAGTATCAGAACAGGTAGGAGTCAGAGCACAGGTAAGCGTCATCAGAGATTCCATATAGACAAAAACCCAGAAACCAAAGAAAGGGTCAAAACCATGGAAACCAACACGAACACAGCAAGATACACCAATCAGGAGCAGAGGAAAACACAACTCAGAACTTTTGTAGGAACACAGAGACTTGGAAAACAGGCTGAGTAAACAGTGGGGTATAAATGGGAGTCCTAGATCAGCTGCAGGTGTGAGAGTGGGTGGTGTCAGGGTGGAGCAGGAAAGACTGTGCAGTAACACACAGGCACCAGAGAGGGCGGTATGTGACACAGCCGATATGCGAAGTTATAAGATACCATTTTGTGCCAATTGTGATTTCACACAGAGGAATTCCGCATTTAACCCATCCGTGTGTGAAACACCCACATACACACTCACTAGTGAGCACACTTACCCGGAGCAGTGGGCAGCCCTATCCGCGACGCCCGGGGAGCATTTGGGGGTTAGGTGCCTTGCTCAAGGGCACCTCAGTCGATACTGTCAGTTTAGGGAATCGAACCGGCGACCCTCCGGTCACAAGGCTGGTTTAATAACCTCCAGCCCACGACTGCCTGTATCATTAATGTATCAGTGCTGGTATCAGAACTGGAGAAGTTGGATCGGTGCATCCCCACCAGCTCATCATTTGTTTGATTTTTTTTTTTAAGCTGCCCAAAAAGCCTCGTCGGAATTCCAGCCGTTTTCCTTTATTACGAGCTGATGTAATCTTACAACACAATCCTTACTGCCCGCCTACCAGGAAGTTTACACCCCCCCACACTACCACGTTACCTTATTAGGGGTTACCTATTATTTGGGGTTAGGAGCTCTAACGGAGTGGCGAATTCCGATATACAGTATGAGAAAGGTATTGTGTTTTGGGAAAAGTGAAGCTGTAAATCTATTCTACCGCAGCCCAAAATAAATTCCTGAACGCAGAATATGAGTATAATAGATCAGCTTTAGCAGTTTCATTGCTCCTAAGACTCCTAAATCTTACTTGTAGTAATATTGTCTGTAAGTGGCGTTCCTCCCCGAGAGCCCTGTTTCCTCCTAATGGTGTTCTCCATTAAGAATCTAATCAGTAAAAAAACAGCAGCAGGTTGCATAATGGAAGCGGAGCCGGTGCGTTCTGGCTATGAATAGACAGCGGTACGTCAGCGTGGTAAATCAAATTATGGTTTTACATTAAGAGATGTTTCAGGAACAAATGCTTTCACACTCTAGATGAATTCAACAGCTGTGTGACCATCGCGCATGACGTAATCCACTCAGTGGATTATGAATGAGCCGGGGTGTGCAGTTCATGGCCAAGGAGTGCACCATTAGCTCAGCTATCCCGCTGTTTGGAATGGATAACGCAGACTCGTTCGTTCTGAAGGATGAAGACGCAAGTTTAGGGCTTTTATATAAAACCTCATCCGTATAAATAAAGAACTGATTTCAGTGGAAAGTGAGCAGCACATATGAGTACGGTGCTTTTTCCTTGCCTCAGCTGGAATCGTCCGATCAGGACATGAGGTCCTGCTTTAGTTTTGCGCTGGCACTTGAAGTCTAATAGCAGACACGTAATGGAAGTTTGTACTCCACCAATTAGCTCCTGCTTTGCTAAGCAATCTTAAATAGACTTGTTGATGTAGCTGTATCCACAAAAATGGACAAACCATTTATAAATCAAACACAAAGTCGTTTCCGGACTTTTGGCTTAAGGCTGCTGGAACCGTGGTTTAATCATCCTCTGCCTGTGTCCTCTCCATCAGGTGCCATCGCCAGCACTGAGGTCAAGCTGAAGCTCCAGGAGTTCCTGCTGAGCAAAAAGGAACCCCCCTCTGGTGGACTCAACCATTCCTTCCCCCAGAAGTGCTGGTGAGCGGCGCATCACACACCCCTTAGCACCCAGACTAGCCTAGAATAAGGCTAGTCTGGGATTAGGGAGCTGCATGAACGGAAATTCTTGTCTGCAAATACTGTTTAGCCCTATGTTAGGCATGGCCAGAGTCTTAGAAATAGGATCACGTTTTGTCCAAAGGTCGTGCCTCAGGCTGGTGGGAAGGTCAGCTGGTTGGTTATAAACAGCTTGTGTTAGAGAGTTGGTGAGTGATGCCTAATGTGTTTTCTGGTTGTGCCTGGTATTTGTAGCAGGCAGGCTGAGGGCTGAATAGGGAGTGTTTTTGTGTTTTTGTTTTCAAGCTAAAAATGTCCTCGCCATGTAGGAAAATCAGAGAAAATAGAAAACAGGTTACACCTGTAAGAAGCACAGCAGAATGGCCCTAGCTGGGCTTTCAGCTGGTCGTTTCAGTTTCTTAAACCAAAAGGGTACAACCATTTATTTGTGGTTATTTAGGTGAAAAAATATTTTGTATAGATACTCAAAAATGAATAAACTGTAACTGCGTTAATATATTTATTTTTAATTGTGTACGTTTATTTAACACCCTCTCAAAACAGCCATTATTTATAGTTCATTCATTTTCGTGAAAATACTGAAATTCAAAATTGATACAAGACAGAAGGTGGGATCACCAAAACGGTCCCCGTCATATAACCAGCTTCACAGCTTTCATCTTTGGGGAAGATTAGAAAATCAAGCTTTACTCTTGCTTCAGATCTGAGAAAGTTCACAGGTGTTTCTGTCCATCCTTCCACCGTAAGAAAACAACTGAGTGCCACAGCCGTGTAGCTGTGAAGACGCTTTGACTGAGAAAAGCAAAGAAGAAAATCAAATGAAGACAATAATAACGCTCTCAGAGCAATGGACAGGCTGACCCAGAGTCCAGACCTCGGGGTCACAGTGTTTAGGATGTCTGTTACCGTGAGAAGCACAAAATACCTCCAACTTCTACGAGGAGGTGTGGAAAAATATTGGAAAACTGAAGAATCGCGTAAACTTTAATAAAGGCAAAAGGTGGACATACAGCATGTAGAGATGTTGATGTGTGTGTGTTTGTTCATGTCCACAGGGGTGCCCACCACACGTCTCTAGACCAGAGTTCCCCTCCACAGAGCAACACCCCAGGCACCCCACCGTCTTACAAACTCCCCCCACTGCTGGGAGCCTACGAGGGCAAAGATGACTTCCCTCTCCGCAAGACTGGTAAGTACAACTCACTGCGTGTGTCCGGTGTGGGGGAGCAGGTTTATGCCTTATTGTGGGAAGTAAAACTTGTTGATACACTGTGGGGACCTTTCTTCCTCGTGGAGGGCCACAGGCTGGTCCCCAACAGTGTCAACCATTTCATTTTAAGATCAGGGTATGGTTCAGGTGAGGGTCAGCGTAATTTGTGGTGTCTCACTAGTCTTTCACTCCACACTATGTATGTTTTTGAATGTGTTGAGTTTCAGACATGGTAACAGGATTTATTTTTTTTAACTTTGAAGGTAAATGTATTACTTTTGTTTTTTATAACAACAAAACAAGATCCTTTTTTAATTCAGATATTGTTTACTTAAAAATGCCGGCATTCAGATGGAGGCAGGGTTTGGAAGGATCCTCTGTAGTAGGGAGGTTTTTAACATGATTGCTAAAGCATGCTCCCATTGCCGTAATATGTTTTTGGTTCCTTCGTGGGAGTGTGATGTTCGGTGCTACATGGTTGTTTGGTGGACGTTTTGCTGAAAGCACTACTGTGCCAGTGTTTTGCGTTTTCATGGATGTTAACGTGCTTTGCTCCTGGGGGGCGTCTACAGGTGTGAGTCAGAATGAGTCATCACAGCAGCAGCCGGCCCACATGCACGCACACACACAGACACACACACATATACACACACAGACACACACACACGCCTAGCGGTCATGTTTTCTCTTCTCAAATAGCTATCAGCTGTACTCAAACACACCCACACATTATCTACGTATGTTCCCACACATGCAACATGTACACACACACAAGCTATCTGCTCTTCAGCATTCACTCATATCAGCTCCATTAACTTAAGTAAACCACACGCACACAGTGTATTCTCACAGTGTCCTCCACATTACAGACAAGCTGAGTGAACTTTGGAGGCATGGAAAATATCCCTGCAGTTTTATTTAAAGAGTTAAAAGCAGATCTCCTGAAATATACGAATCAGTGGGAACACACAATACAAATATTTAGCTGTTGAGACTTAATTTTCTGTTACGTATAAACTTCTTATTCTCCTTCTTCTCCTTTTTCCTTGCTGCTAAAAATAAAGAACTAACTGCCCATTTATACTGGGGTCATTTGCATAGAAATTGATCTGCCTTCATTTTATTGAAAAAAAAATTAATTCTTTTGACATTTTGGCCAAAAAATGTGCCAAAAGGGGGACCTTCGGTTTTGGACCTAAAAGTCAAAATTATTTTGATGAGAATAAACCCAGAAGATTAAATAAATAGACCTTGTACAATGAGAACACCCAACAAATCTTTTAAATGACCATGAAAATGAGAAACCGTGTTTTAAAGCCCGGTTTGTTTTCTTCGCTCTCCTGCACCAGCCAGCCAGCAGAGACCCATTCAAACAGCTTGAGCTCCGGCACATTTCAGAGTGTCTGGGAAGGAAATTAAACAGGAGCTTTAGAATTATCGTTTATGAGGCCGCAGTCCTCAAGAACCTTTCCCTATGTATTCCATACGATGCTTAACATTACCTAGCAATCAACCGTCTCATTTGCATATGGGTGACTCTGTGCCACTTTTTCTAATTGGTTACTGCATCATTGAGGATCTCCCGATACTGATACCAAACCGGTATGGTCTTTTCCCACAACCTTAATAGAGCTGTTAATAGTACAGTCATGTCTGGATGCGCCTTACTTAACCTAGTAAGTCAAGAGTCATGTACATGCACACAGTGGAGTGAAATTGCGTTCCTCCAGGGACATGTTGCAACATGGAACAACAGAGTGCAAAGGGCAAACAGACATCAGTGTGTAAACAAAAATTAAACTAGAAAATAACAATACTATAAATATAACAAACAGACACTAGACACAGTAAACAGACAGGACAGTGCGGCACAGACACAGCACTCATCTTCAGACATGAGGTTGTAGAATAAGGTCATCAGAATAACCTCAGGCTTAAACTGTGAAACACATATTCTCCTCCACTAAAGGGAAAAATATGACCCACATAACACAGCAGTTTCATTTTCACACGCTGTATTTTTAGCATCATTTCTTAGCAACATTCACAGCTAACCTTAAAGTACACCCCAGTGCATTTACATGAGGGTAACGGATCATATCGGATGATAGTTGTTTCCTTCCGATATCCGATCTAGTGATTTTAGCCAGTACCAGTGCCAATGTCAAGTATCGTATCAGCTCAGCCCTATTTGCACATTGCAGTTCTCAGCAGAATCAATATTGGTCAAAACCATGGCGATAATAAATACACAGTCTGTTATGCGGCCTTATACTGCACGCGCAGGGTTCAGGTTTCAGGCTGAAACTGGAGTAAACCTCTTAAGTGTAGACGTACTACCCTCGACTGCCATTCCCCTAACACACAGCTCCAAGCCTCTTACGTAATCTGCCTTCCTCACACGTGTTTGTGTTTCCGTTGGCTGTCTGATCCCTCACCTCCAACACTTTTTTATTTTAATCAAATTAAAGCCATACTAAAGCCACTGATAGCATTAGGCCAAAAGTCCATGGCGCTCCATATACTCGCTCAGGCTGTGACGCACAGACAGACCCATAAAACGAGACGCACACAGAGACGCTACTTTTACTTAATTGCCCCAATTTCAGCTTTTATTCTTACCAGCCAAATCCTCTTTTAGTACCATTAATTTAATTTGCTTTATCTTCCCCCCGCATCTGCGCGCAGTGCTGGAAACAGCCACCTATATCTGTCTGTGGGTGTGTCTGGGCTGACACGGGGGGCAAAGGCAGCCTCGCTTGGTAGCCAGGCCCAGATTCTTAATGCTGAAGAAGTGGAGTCTTCTGGTCTTCGGCCATGCATGACAATGACATGTCTTACAGGAGTCCAAATGCATTGTGTTCTTTGCATCTTCATACTTTGTGGCCACCAGTTTTTGGTAACCGCTTCACCACAGCGATGTTTACATGACTGAATGCAGCCGTCGGTTGTAATAAGCCTCTTTTCTTTTCAATGCCAGCATGCAAACACAGCATTAGCCTGCTGAGCTGTTTCTACAGATTGTTGGAATTGCTGGGCGGTGCTTGTTCTTAGCGTAGCCTGCTACTTACTTAGCAAGTGATCTAGGTAAGTAGTAAACGAAGTTCAGACTTCAGCATCAGGAACATGTTCGCATATCAGCTATTAACCAGCTACGGTATTCTGTCGGTTATTGTTGTATAAGTATGGTGTGGTGTTTCATTCCATTCATCAGTTTCCCTCTGGAAGCTGCAGTGAAGTAGGCTAATTGGTGGCTGTCAAACTCTCCATAGCAACTCTTCGTAGTGGCCCCCCAATCTGTATCTAGCCCCCACATAACCAAAAATAAAAATTATATGTGTTGGTGAGGTAAACTCATGGTAGCTGTCCATGGTCCTGATAGACGTAAGCGATTGGTCTGTTAGCTCATGTGCTGGTCTCATCGCTAACCGCTCTATGTTGTTTTCTCTTTCTTTCACTCTCTCGCTCTCTCACAGCCTCAGAGCCCAATCTGAAGGTGCGCTCCCGATTAAAACAGAAGGTGGCCGAAAGGAGGAGCAGCCCTTTGCTCCGCCGTAAAGACGGCACTGTCATCAGCACCTTCAAGAAAAGAGCCATCGAGATCTCAGGTAACGTAGAATCGGCTGCAGTGGCAAACAAGTCGTTGGGCGAAACATCAGTTTTGCAAGTGTAGTTGATCATCCCAAGCGTGTTTGGTGCCTCATAGAATAACGGGAGGGGTAACTAACAAGGGATGGAGGCTTATAGACAGCAGTTTAGCACCTTGCACAGTGAATGGCTCAACCATCTCAGTGTTAGATGGTATAAGCTTCCATTACTAGGTATCTGCGTTAGTGTTGTTTGACTGACTGCATTTGGTCTACGGGCAAAATAGTGCAAATCTGAATACCGCTGTAGGGATTCGCCAAAGGTGAATGAACGTATGATTTATTTGTCAGCGTTAAGAGCTCCCCCTAGACCACGACTGAGGGTGGAGGTACTCCGAATTATTTGTGGGTTTTGTATATGCCTTTTTTTTTTTCATTTCATAAAAGGCACTTTATGGGTAGGTACAATATGCTAGCCTCTTGCTTAAGGAAAGATCTGGATCCATTTTATTTATGTGTATATGTATGTATGTATGCATGTATTTATTTATTTATTTATTTATTTAATTATTCTAACTATGATGTTGTTCAAATTTGTGGCATTCAGCCTGTGTTGCTGTGAAATCGTCTTCTCCGTTAGCACAACAGTCTAAAACTTGGCCCTGTCAGTGTAAGGTTCTGCCTTTTAACCCTGGTAATGCCAATACGTTGCACTGTCTGCAGTACCTGAGACTATGAGTCATCAAAATCAGCCAGGCCCTAATTTAGAGATATCTAGCCAGAGCATCAAGTGTTTGTTACTGCACCAGCTTGGCAACGTATATCTCCTAATGTAATATAAACAGGCCCTCACTGCGAACGCGAGCTCAGCTGGGTTACTAAATAGCAACAGCACCGCTCACGCCGCTAGCGGGCTGGTTGTAATGAATAACTTGTGCATTATCTGTGTGTGTGTCACTTCAGCGGCGTACGTGTATAGCGAGTGGTGACTGGAGAGTGGGTCCTGCTGTTGACACGGCCCTGACCCCATCCGGTTCATCGTTAATGCGGACGCCTGAGCTCAGAGAGGCTAAGAATAGCTCTTTAAGAGGGTGTAGCTTTAATGGTGGCCTGCAGGAACACTGTCCATGCTGTGACAGACGTGGTTTGATGAAATGGAGCGTGTTAGTCCTTAGTCTGCTCTATTTAGATAAAGAAAGAAACTGCTTATGTAGGCCAGGCCTGGCAAGCGGCATGAAACCTAAGAAATTGAACCTAGAACCCGAACCTTACAGACTGATATCGGTCAGTTTAAAGCAGTGTTTGAAATTCTGGTCGTCACACACACACAGACACACACATTCAAAGAGCTTGAGCAGTAGCAGATCAACAGGAAAGCACCTAAGTACTGTGCAGCTGAGACCTGTATGGTCTTCATCGTACTTTGCTGTATGCAGCTTCACAAGTTTCGTTAACGTATGCATAATATCAAGAAACTTATTACTGCACACACATGCATGATAATCAGTAAAGAGGGTTGTGAGCTGCATTCCCTCTTCTGTTACCACTGTCATTTAAGGCCCACCTGACCCATGAACTTCCGTCCGCATAGGAAAAACTGATACTGATATTTTTCAAGTCTCTGCTCTCCAAATAAATATTTTTCTCCTATGGAAAAGAATTTGAACACGTCTGAACCCTCTTATGTGGTACACAACTGACTTACAAGTATGTATAAGATGCATACATATCTTCAACTCTCCTGCTGCCGTTTTTGCTACGCAACGTTGTTGTGTTAATTTCTGTGCCAAAAAAATTGTCAGTAAGTCGTACAGTGACAGAAACGACATAAGCAAGGCTGTTTGATGTTACTCAACAACTCAGGCATGAAGGGTGCATGACGCCTGCAGAAAGCTTCAGTGGAAAACCGAAGAAGCAAAGATTAGACATGCGCATCTTCGCTGGCCGATGATATCAGGGTTAAGGATTAAACTGGGCTATTTTTTGGTTGATATGAAGAGCGTGAGCAGGTCAACCTGTAAATCAGTAGGCACTTACTTCCACGTATATCATATTTATGGCATTTAGCTGACGCTCTTATCCAGAGCTACTTACAAGGTTAATCATATTACAGGGAGGCCAGTGTAGTGTTAGGAGTCTTGCCCAGGGACTCTTATTGGTGTAGCACTGAATAGCCACCCAGACCGGGATTCGAACCCCAGTCTCCCACATGTAGATGTGGCACTCTGGGTAGTGGTGTTACCCGCTGAGCTACACCAACCTCTGTTGGGCATATCTTGCCCAGGTTTCGTCTAGCATGGTTAGCATGGATGCGTCCCAATAAAGACAAGCTAGGTGAAGAGTTCTAGACTAACGGTGACTTCTGGTTCTTTGTTTGTGTGTTCGTGTGTAGTCTCGTCAATGTGCAGCAGCGCTCCTGGCTCTGGTCCCAGCTCCCCCAACAGCTCCAACAGTGCCATTGCAGAGAACGGCTCCAGCGGCTCCGTCCCAAACATCCACGCTGAGGTGAGGCTCCTAGCACCCCAAAAAACCCTCTTAAAGGATTCATTTCATTTTCTCCGAGTCACTCAGAGTGGCTTAATGTGCAATTGTGACATGTTGCGTTTCAACCAAGCCTGCAGTTTGGGTGGAGGTATGCGAAGGTATGGATGTTTGCATATGGCTGTATTACAAATGCACTGGAGAAGCCATGGAGAAAGATCAGCCTGTGTTATCCACATGTGTTGGGTCACAAATACACGTCTGTGGTTTAGGAATATCTACTCTTCAGTCCTTGTCATTACTGTATAATCCTCCAAAGGTGATAGGGACAGTGATGTGGGGTATATTCATGCACACATCCACAGGAACTCTTCTGGATCACCTGAGATGGTCTGTGGTCTGGAACCTCTGGGCAGGATGTTCACTCCACCCTGTAAAAGCATTGGGATTTGTTAGACCTGCTTGAATGCGATGAATAAGTAATGTACCGTTGGGTCTTAATGATGCTGGGTTGTTTTTGGGGGATGCATTACAGCTGAAGAATGAGCAGCACTGCCAGGGTACTGCACCGAGTGTGTCCACTAGCTGTAGGAGCATCGTAACCTTGAGAGAAAGTGTGTGTGCGTGTGTGTGTGTGTGTGTGTTTGCGTGTGTGCGAGTGTTTACCGCAAAACACTGGCTGTAGGGCAGGAACATTGCAGCTGTCTGATTGACCACCTTCAGTGACCAGCATATTAAACTTGTTTAGCACATCTGCGTGTCACGCTGACTGTTCCAACACAGCCATGGGGTTTTTACAAGCCGGCTTGTGTACAAAACGAGCCACATCGTTTCAGTCACTGGTGCTGTATTGTAGATGATTCTGTTCTATTCTAATGTGCAAGTGGCAAAATAAGATGTAAGATGATGTCACTAGCACGGATGTGTCAGATATATTATCAGTATTTTCCTGACGACCAGCTTTAACCTGGTACAGAACAGAGCTGCTGTAAACAGGGGCGGAGTTAGAGGGAATAGTTTAGAACATAAACAGTGAGAATCCTGAGTGAGAAAAAACAAAATAAACAAATAAATTAAAAAATGTATAAATTAAATTAAATTAAATTAATAGGGTCTTAGTAATAATAATATGTAATTATTAAAATGCACAGTTACTGTTTATTCGCTAAACTTAACCTGTTACACTCAATGTAACTTGTGCATTAGCACATCGTATGTACTTCTTCCCCACTATATAATTTGCTAATCTTTTAATTTTCTAAGACTAGGTAGCTGCTAGCTAACTATTATTTTTTAGTCTCTGTTGAATTGAGCAAGCAAAATTGCCATGCTACATTAAATATTGTATTATATTTGTTTGTCTGGTCAGTATAATTTAGTGGTCGGCTGTACATGTGGTTGGTGTAGCTCAGCGGATAACACCGCTACCCACCACCACATGGGAGACTGGGGTTCGAATCCCAGTCTGTGCTATACTGTGCTACACCAATAAGAGTCCTTGGGCAAGACTCCTAACACCACACTGGCCTCCCTGTAGTATGATTACCCTTGTAAGTAGCTCTGGATAAGAGCGTCAGATAAATACTGTAAATGTAAATGTACACAATTGTACATCAGTCAGCTCAGGAACTGAACTAATCAGTAACCACAGTGTCTTGTTCAGGTGTAAGGATCAAAGAGAGGAGTAAGAAGGAATTCAGCTGTTTATGGCACATTAAACCATTAAAGTTCATGGTGCTTGGAAGTGGTAAAACAGAAAATGCCAGGAAAGTGCTGTGAAAAGTGATGGCTTTCGAATGTGTACCTGCGTGAAGTGTGTTACATCAACACAGCTTTCTCACAGTCCGCAGTAACACTTTACTTTAAGTGTTGAGTAACTAACATGAAGTGATACATTAACAATGGTTACAATGCCTAACTCATCGTAAAATGAGAACTACATGTTTAACTGAACATTGGCCTTGTTAATGCATTACGTCATGTAACACCTGATGTGAAGTGTTACCATTTTGCTAAGTGTGATATATTCTTTGTGTGGAATGGTATATTTCAGTAAATGTAAACTCAGTGCCTCACATGTTTAGTAGAAACAGACCAGGCCTGTGATTAAACCTCCAGGAGCAGGGATGCTGGTAAACCGGGCTGTGTTTTCGGCGCTCCTGTTTTCCTACGTCATACATATCTATGTACGTCATCGTTGTCAGGGGAGTCAGTAATTGTCAGGTTGATGAACGTTATTTTATTTCCGTGTGCATTTGTTATTTTTGCAGCCCGAGCTCACAGCCCCCCCGTGTAATCAATCCCTTTTATGCCTTTTGGGAAAATGAAAAAATAACAACTCTCTGCAGATAAAGACCCCCACACCCCTCCCCCGCCATCGCACACCCCCTCCCAAGTGGGGCAACAAATATAGCTCACATCAGTCTCGTCAGCCAGCGATTTTCTGCCTCTTGATCGCTCGATCGCTGCCATTCTCTGCAAGAGCCCTGTGACATAACCAGCAGGCCGTTATTGCCACGATTCATAAGCGCTCTCATTCGTACCTCAGCCCAAAAATAGCCAGTGGAGGATAGAAGAGTGACGTCATCGCTGCTGCAGGGAACTTAGACTAGCATTCAGAAGTTTGGAATCACTTGTTGTTTGGAAGTTTGACAGTTTGGAATACTTGCTGTTGTTGTTGTGCAATGTCAGAAACTCTCAGGTAGAGAGTTCACTGCTCGCCCTGCCAGTCCTCTAACAATCTCCAAACTCCAGATGGTCCAAAATGCTGCTGCCCGTCTCCTCACCCGCACCCGCTCACATGACCATATTACCCCTGTACTCCAGCATCTCCACTGGCTTCCTGTAAAATACCGCATACAATTCAAAGTTCTCCTGCTCTCCTACAAAGATCTGAACAATCTCGCTCCTTCTTACCTGTCTGATCTCTCCCTCTCACCTGTCTGATCTCACTGTCTCACCTGTCTGATCTCTCCTTCTCACCTGTCTGATCTCACTGTCCCACCTGTTTGATCTCTCCTTCTCACCTGTCTGATCTCTCCTTCTCACCTGTCTGATCTCACTGTCTCACCTGTCTGATCTCTCCTTCTCACCTGTCTGATCTCACTGTCTCACCTGTCTGATCTCTCCTTCTCACCTGTCTGATTTCTCCTTCTCACCTGTCTGATCTCTCCTTCTCACCTGTCTGATCTCTCCCTCTCACCTGTCTAATCTGTCCTTCTCACCTGTCTGATCTCTCCCTCTCACCTGTCTGATCTCACTGTCTCACCTGTCTGATCTCTCCTTCTCACCTGTCTGATCTCTCCTTCTTACCTGTCTGATTTTTCCCTCTCACCTGTGTGATCTGTCCTTCTCACCTGTCTGATCTCCTTCTCACCTGTCTGATCTCTCCTTCTCACCTGTCTGATCTCTCCTTCTCACCTGTCTGATCTCTCCCTCTCACCTGTCTGATCTCTCCTTCTCACCTGTCTGATCTCTCCCTCTCACCTGTCTGATCTCTCCTTCTCACCTGTCTGATCTCTCCTTCTCACCTGTCTGATCTCTCCTTCTTACCTGTTTGATCTCTCCCTCTCACCTGTCTGATCTGTCCTTCTTGCCTGTCTGATCTCTCCTCTTCACCTGTCTGATCTCTCCTTCTCACCTGTTTGATTTCTCCTTCTTGCCTGTCTGATCTCTCCTCTTCACCTGTCTGATCTCTCCTTCTCACCTGTCTGATCTCTCCTTCTCACCTGTCTGATCCTTCTTACCTGTCTGATCTCTCCTCTCTCAGGTCTTCTCTGCTGGATTACTCCTTCTCTCGAATCTGGATCTCTCTCCTCTACCTGGTCTGAGTTCAATTCACTCTCTGTCTGATAAGTCTAATTCCTTCTCACCTGTCTTCACACTTCCTTCTCACCTGTCAAGATTTAAAACCACTCTCCTAAATGATCATACTCATATTGTCTATTGTCTACTGTCTGATCTCTCCCTCTCACCTGTCTGATCTCTCCCTCTTACCTGTCTGATCTCTCCTTCCCACCTTGCTTGGCATTGTTGATTGTGAACAGTGGTTTCCTTAATAGACGGTAAATGAGAAGCCCTCCGGTAGAGAGCAAAGGAGGCTACTCAGATTGCATCCAGTTCCCACCTGATGGCTAGGTCTCCCCATCACACAGTGCTACCAAGAAGGGAGGGTGAAGGCTAGCACATGCTTTCTCTGAGTCATGTGAAGCACCGCAACACCTTTTCAGGCTGTTGCTAACACAACATCATTGGATCCACTCAGACAGAGAGCAGATTTGTGCTGCTTTGGGCTCCTGGCTACTTCTGGCTGTGTGGCTTCTTCTAACTTTGGTGGCCCTCGAATCTGTAACACTGGTATATTGGGATTGCTGGGCCTCATTCACGGAGAAGAGGTCTCGGAAAACTGTATGTCAGGTTCATAAGATGTTCACCGCAGGATTGTTAGAGTATGTGCAGTGTGTTCCTACGACAAATCTCCAATAAGAAGACAGCAGTTGGTGGATCGCCGTGGAAATAGTTTTTACGGTATTGAAAAGGGGGATTGCTAACTTTTGAACAATGGTTTAGTCACCGGGGATGATTATTCTGCAGCGACTGGAGGAGGATGACACTGACATCATCGCTGCGGCAGCTGGGGCAGTTCGCCATGCACTTAAAGTTCTTAATACTTCTCTTTTTCAGATTTCACAGTGAGACTTTTGTTGAGTCAGAATCGGAGTGACGTCACGCCTCCGCTACACGTCTGCAGCTGATTCAGTGTGTATTTTGTGTGTGTGTGCGTGTGTGTGTCTGTGTGTGTGTGTGTGTATGTGTGTGTGTCTGTGTGTGTGTGTCTGTGTGTGTGTGTGTGTCTGTGTGTGTCTGTGTGTGTATGTGTGTGTGTCTGTGTGTGTGTGTCTGTGTGTGTATGTGTGTGTGTGCGTGTGTGTGCGCGTGTGTTTGTGCATGTGTGTGTGCGTGCGTGTGTGTGTCTGTGTGTGTGTGCGGTTGTGTGTGTGTGTGTATGTATGTGTGTGACTGTGTGTGCGTGTGTGTGTATGTGTGCGT
>JAMWET010002132.1:60000-120000 GCA_024036415.1 Prochilodus magdalenae
GAAATGGCCCAGAACTGCTTGGAAAGACGTCTAGTTCCATTGACTTACATTAAAATTAAATGAGGTTTTTGGCCTCTCCTGTAAAGTTGCCACTTTGGAGTTTTTGTTTTTCTTTGGACAGCGACGATATATATAGCAACATTTCCTTCTGAGCAATTACGGATGAATTCTATTGGTCTGTGCATCATGAATATTCACAAAATTTGAGGAAAATTTGGGGAACTAGAGCTTTTAAATGAAGTAAAAAAGAGGTGGGGATATGGCAAAAATATAACACTGATGTTATGATGCTATAATAAACTATAATGTTGTGACTCTGATATATATATTATTGTGATACTATAATAAAATATTATATTGTGATACTTTAATAAGATATGATATGATAAGATAATCCTTTATTAGTCTCACAGTGGGGAAATTCACAGTGTTACAGCAGCAAAGGGATAGCAAGGTACTCAGTACAAAAAAAAAGAAAAGAACAATATAAACATTATAAATAGTGTTAAATTTATATAAATATATGTAAAATATTATATTTTGATACTCTAATATATATTATTGTGATACTGTAATAAAATATTATATTGTGATACTATTATATATAATATTGTGATACTATAATAAAATATTATATTATGATACTATTATATATATTATGTTGTGATACTGTAATAAAATATTATATTATGATACTATAATATATAATATTGTGATACTATAATAAAATATTATATTATGATACTATTATATATATTATTGTGATACTGTAATAAAATATTATATTGTGATACTATAATAAAATATTATATTATGATACTATAATATATAATATTGTAATACTATAATAAAATATTATATTATGATACTATTATATATATTATGTTGTGATACTGTAATAAAATATTATATTATGATACTATAATATATAATATTGTAATACTATAATAAAATATTATATTATGATACTATTATATATATTATGTTGTGATACTGTAATAAAATATTATATAGTGAGGCTGTAGAGTCTGTAAGATAAGTAAAAACATCCATTTAGCTGGGTGTGTCTAAACCTTTGACTGGGACTGTAGCTAACAGGTGATGGCAGCTTATACCTCACACATCATACACTCAAAGTTGCACCGTGTAGGATTTTTTGAATGAAGTATAATTAATATGTCAGAAGGGAGAAAATACTCTAGTGGGGGTCCAAGGCACAACCAGTGTTACACATGCAGTTACACCAAATCCCCAGAGCCTTAAATAATGCAGCTTCAACAGAAGATTACACCAACGCCTCAACAATCAAATTTAATACCACTATTTCTCAATATTTGTTTCCATTATTTTCAGGAAGCTTGCTTTTTCAGGTTTGGTCAGTTTTCAAAGACGTCTTTAGGGCTATTTTACCACACCTCCAAAGTTCAGTCTCAGAAATGGATCGCATTGTATGCTTCTTACAATCCACATAACCCTGAACACACACAGTGATGCTGAAGTCTGCATCTGACTCTTTGATTCATACCCTGGATGAGAACCCGAGGTGTGTACTGACTGATGAAACGTCCATGCTTTCGAGGGTTAACCCTTTCCCTCCTATTAAACTGCCCACTCAGGCCCCTCAGAAGCTGACCGCGCAGCAGGAAGCAGAGCGGCAGGCTCTTCAGTCCCTGCGACAGGGTGGAGCTCTGACGGGAAAGTTCGTGAGCACCTCCTCTCTGCCGGCCCACGACCCGGAACCCCCAGCCCCCACAAACAGCCACAGCACACACTCCTCCCTCCTGCAGCACGTCCTACTGCTGGAACAGGCCCGCCAGCAGAGCGCCCTGCTCGCAGGTACACACTCTTACACGCTCTTATTTACACATGCAGGCATACGCTTATGCAAGTGGAGCCCACACATACGTTGCCAGGAGAGCAACCTGCTCACAGGTACATTCATAAACACCCCACACATGCTCAGCCCTGCACACACCCACACATAGAAGCTTGTGTATGTTTAACAACCGACACGCCACAGAACGTTTAGTGCTAGTCTAGTTTAACCCAAGAGGTGCTTTCAAATATGTGGGCGTCTTTGCAGCCTTGTGTCCGGACTGCTGTGTTCTAAGCTGTCCTTGCCACTGGAGGTGACAGTTCGGTAATAACTAGGTAATGATATGGTAATTATACGGTAATAAACTGTATTAAATCATTAATTAAATGTCAGTTTTCTAGTTCCTACTAAATAATAAATCAGAAATTGTATGAGATAGTAAAATAAGGGTACAAGTTGTACTTCCCTACAGTTACCGGCTTATTTTATAGTTCTTTATTTATAATAAGTGAGCGATTGTAGTGTTAACAAGGCCCAATATTAAGAAAAACACAAGGGTAACACTGTCCTAAATATTATATGCATGTTTTCTAGTCATTAATAAATGAAAGGATGATTATTGTATCAGTATTTAGTAATAAAATAGTAATAAAGCAGTTTTATTTAACTGAAATGACCTGCTTATTTTACAGTTATGTGTATGTGTATGTGTATAATATATAATATATAATATTAGAGTTATTAACCCAGAATGGAGCAGCTCTGCTGTAATGATCTGCTATCAGGGCTGTAAAGCACTAATTCACTGGTCTCTGTTTTATTTCTTACCTGTATTCAGATTCAGATGGTCAGACAGTGAGATGGTACAGGCAGTAACTACAGTGTAACTAAATGGTATTAGAGCCGTCATATACAAACTCACTTATTTCCACATTCCTCCCATCAGGTCACAACATCAGTTCAACATGGTCTTGTGCTTCACACGTAGGCCCACCTATAGACACGCACTGTTACCCAGATACAGACGAGGTTACTCTAATCTAACACACGACTGTCCTGTTACCAACACAGCTGCTCACTTATAAAGAGCTGTAACATACGCAGGACGTTTTTAGATAAGTACAACCGGCTACCCTTATTTTACCATTTCATAACAGCCTTAACACTCAATTTCTGATTTATTAATTAGTAATAACTAGGAAACTGAGATTTAATTAATTACCATATTATTACCTAATATTATCTACTGATCTGTAAACTTCTACCGTTACTTCTCTGCTGAAAAGTAATGGAGCATATACAGGGGTTGAACAATGAAACTGAAACACCTGTCATTTTAGTGTGGGAGGTCTCACAGCTAAATTGGACCAGCCTGGTGGCCAATCTTCATTAACTGCACATTGCACCAGTAAGAGCAGAGTGTGAAGGTTCAGTTAGCAGGTAAGAGCACAGTTCTGCTCAAAATACTGCAATGCACACAACATTATGGGTGACATACCAGAGTTCAAAAGAGGACAAACTGTTGGTGCACGTCTTGCTGGCGCATCTGTGACCAAGACAGCAAGTCTTTGTGATGTATCAAGAGCCACGGTATCCAGGGTAATGTCAGCGTACCACCAAGAAGGACGAACCTCCACCAGCATCACGTAGTGACCTGGCCACTATCCTGCAAGGAGAATGGCTTAAACTCCCTCTGACCACTGTGCAGGACGCAGTATATGTCATTCCCAAGACCAACTGACGCTGTATTGGCTCAAAAGGAGGCCCTACACCATACTAATAAATGATTGTGGTCTAAAACCAGGTGCTTCAGTTTCATTGTCCAACCCCTGTAGTTCGCCTGTCTTCATCACATGTAACGCAGCAATGCTCTGGTGTGCCATCTGACGAACACCTTCGTTCAGCGTGTGTAATGTTTACAACCTCATTGTAAACTCCAGCCGACTTTATCATTCACCAGGAACATCTGAATAGTGGAGCTGAAATAAAACTCGTACACACACTTCACAATAGGAGGATCTCTCAGTGTTAGTTAATGTAGCCAGTTAGTCTTTTTAAACTTATATATAAAATATATATATATATATTTCTGTTGGTCCCTTCAACATCAGCTACGTTTAAAATAAAACAGAGATACTGGTTTTTGCTCCGACGGTGATCCGAGTCCGCTGCAGGACCCTCCACGCAAGTACAATGGTAAACACCCACATTGAGACGCGAGTGAAAAGTGGATGTTTATTGAAGAGGCTTCGTGAGTCCTTGCTCTGACCACATGCTGCACCGAAGCTGCTGGACTGTGGCTTGAGGAACCTGCATATCGCACACAGGATAAATGCCTCCGTGCTGCTTTCTCAGAAAGCACTTCTCCCAGCTTTTCAGTTTGTGATGGTTTATAGCGCTGGGCTACAGCAGTGTAGGCAGGGGTCTAGATTCGCTGTATGCAGAATCTGTGGGCAGCACATGTTGGACTTCTTGAACTTCGGCTCCTACTGTGTTCAGAGAGATGACTGATCCACTTTGAAACGGCATGTAAGTGCTCGAAGAGTCAAGTATCAGGGTTAATCCGCGAGGTAGATGGTTCAGGAGTGTGTTGGACAAGCCAGTTAGGGCTGTTTTGGGAGTACAGCCTCATGCGGATGTCTCAGTTGAATGAAATTTAAACATGCCAAAAGTTTGGGGACACCTGGCTATTAAAAAAAATGATTTCACTTTAAAGGATTTAGGATTTCCTTCCTGCTGCATAGCATATTAAAGAGAAGACTGACTCTCATGTCTTTACAAAGGAACTGATGAAAGTTCAAACTGGGGATTAAAGCCTAAGCACACATCTGTGGTGATGTCAGCACTCGTAGGAGCTTACATCTTTCAGGTGTTCGAATCAACTTGGAGAGGTTCCACTGTGTTCTTTTAACTGCAGTCTGCAAAAGAAAACTGTCAAATCACAAACGCTGCTTTTCATATCAGGGAAGACACTTTGATGAACGTGACGCTAAGGGTGGAAGCTAAATATACCCGAAGGATTAGCACATTAGCGCTTTATGTTAACAAAAGCTTTGTGTGTATTTTTTTTTCTTAGCTGAATAGGAACAGTGAGGATCAAACATCACTCTGAAATATACAGAAGCGGCCAAGGTGTCCCGCAAACGTGGGATCCATCTGATGTTCCGTTTGCGCTAGGCCTTTCAGCAGCAGAACGAGGCTTTTCTTGGTCAGAGTGGAAGTTGTTTCCTCACTTCACTTACTTCCTGTCTCCTCTCAACAGTGCCCATGTACGGCCAGTCGCCACTGGTTACAGGCGAGCGAGTCTCCAATAACATGCGGACGGTGACCAAGCTGCCGCGGCACCGTCCTCTGAGCCGCACACAGTCGGCTCCGCTACCGCAGACGCCTCAGGCCTTGCAGCACCTTGTCATGCAGCAGCAGCACCAGCACTTCCTGGAAAAACAGAAACACTACCAGCTCAACAAGGTACACGCTGAGAGGACCCTGAGATTACCACTGAACATTGTGATCATGAGATTATCCACACCGTTGATCCCCCTGGGTCATAGGGGGTTCAGTGTTCATTGGGCAGAAGGGAGGAAACACACTGGACAGGTCACCAGTCCATCATAGGGCAGACACACAGACTTACGCCTTCACACACACACTCAGTACCAGGGGTAGTTCAGTATCTCCAGCTCGCTGACGGCATGTGCTTGGACTTTTAGGAAGGTTACTATGAGAAAAGCCGATGAGGGGCTAAGTTGTGATATATATTTTCTATAGATAAATTTATATTTACATTTATGGAATTTAGCTGACGCTCTTATCCAGAGCGAGATACAAGGGTTATCATATTACAGGTAGGCCAGTGTAGTGTTAGGAGTCTTGCCCACAGGCTCTTATTGGTGTAGCACAGCATAGTCACCTAGACCAGGATTCGAACCCCAGTCTCCCACAGGTGGTGGTGGCTCCTCTGAGCTACACCAACCAATAAAGCTCAAATTAGCTTTATCAATGTCCCAATACATGCCAAGTGACTATAAGTTAAATGACATTCAGATAAAAATCAGTTTTTAAGCTTGAGTATATGTATCAGATAAATTTCCAGAAGTTTCTGTGAGATATTGTAAATGAGAGACCCTCAGAAGATCTGCGGCTTTGCCCTGTTTCCGTAGTCATGGCCAATACTTACTCACATGATGCTGCCAAACTTGTAATAACTTCGTATATGTTTACTTTGTAAAAGACTTGCTGCAGTCTTCTTATTTACTCCCTCTACCTTTCCTTCAGATACTCTCTAAAGGGGCAGAACTACCCCGCCAGCCTCCCACCCACCCGGAGGAGACGGAGGAGGAGCTTACAGAGACCGCAGAGATGCCGGAGGAGCGAGGGGAGGGCCCTGAACATGTGAGGGAGGGGCTACATAAGGAAAGTTCTGGTGAGACCACACCCCCTTCAGAACGAGTGGTCCCACTGAAGGGCGAGAGCACGGAGAGTGACCTGGAGGAGGAGGATGATGAAGATGAAGCCATCGAGCTGAAGGAGTGTGATGAGGAGGCTGGCCCTTACGGGCAGGTGAGGTGGAGAACTTCCTTTCTGTATCATGCTAATGTTTGGAGTTTGGAGTCCCCGTGTTCAATCATATCAGAGCAGCTTTGTAGAAAACCGTATGAATAATGAGTTATGGTAAGCCAGAATTTGGAAAATAAATGAAGGACAGGCTGTAGGTCATTCGGGACACGAGAAAGGTTGAAAATATTGACAGTGAATGAGGTTACAATAAAATTACACTCATCATCAAAACATACTCGTGCCCAGACGGAAGTGTCGGAAACTGAAATGCTGTTTGGTAGGAAGATAAAGGTTCCCAGGAACAATAAATGATGACGCTGACCTGGTGTTAAGGGCAGTCGCCGTAATGGTCTGTGTGCATGTGTCCTGGGTCATGCAGCTGTCTGCCAATGGCGCTGGCACTAACAGGATGACTCCTGAAGGCCATCACTGCTCACTGAAGGTTCGCAATTGTGACTGTTGGGTCAATCGGGTACAGTGATAAGGCCGGTCCTTGCTTATGCCACATGCACGGCCGAGCCTGAAACTTGGATCACTCGCTTATCTCACAATGTTAAAATACTCACTCAAATACTGATGCCTTCTGGGTGCAACTATTTGTGCAGCTTTTCTTTTTTTTTTGATGGTGACTGTATTATTCAAGGACAGTAAGACATGGACTTCCTGTCTATGATTCCTAATTAAAACAAGATAAAGTTCAAGATAGGATTTTTTGAAAAATTCAGATGATGGGAGTTTAACTCAGGACACGCCTGGGGGAATCGAAATGTTAGGTCAGTGTTTAAGAAGCATTGAAGTCCTGATCTGGACAATAATGAACTTTAAAGGACTGTTGTTTTTGTAAAAGCTACTGTCCTAAATGCATTCCTCTGTGAAATGAGGCTCCGTAAGGTTAGATCAGATCAGATCTCAAGGCGTGTAACTGGACTAGACAGTACTATAAATAGTTTCAGTATATTAATTAATTTTGCACCTGCAGCTGCTTATATTTAATGGTATACTGTACAGCAGTCTGTATTGTCTAAGGTATGGTAAGCCCCTCAGAGTCCATATACATTACCAAGGTTTAAACCTACGCTACATTTCCATTTCCTGTATTCTTCTGTTCTTCTTTTTTTAATAGATCAGTATAGCTTCAGAAACATAACAACCAGGGGTCTTAGTTTTATCAGTGACAGTACCAATGCCTCCCAGAACATGAGAGACACGCCCCCCACCTCATTTTCCAGTAGTTTCTTAAACTTTGGTCACTCTCTGGGTGGTCATAACTGGCCTTTGTTATTTCGTCAATAAGCCCAGTGTTCTATTTTTAGGGCTCTCTTTTCTCTGGCTCTCTTATTCAGTTCCTTCTTTGCATAATGTCAGATTCCTCCAGTACTTGCACTCTTGACACGTTACAAAAGCAACTCTGATGAAATGCGGCCGCATTGACGCACGGCGCCAAGCGGCCGCCGATGACTGTCCTCGGCCCGGGCACAATGCTGCGCTCATAGTGTGAAATCTGTCAGCTTCGGCTGCTGACTCAGAGCCTCACAGCCACAAAGCAGGAGTACAAACACATACTCGCTGCCACAACACAGCCAGTGCCACTAGACACAGTACTTTATATAGACTCTATACAGTCACAGGAGCCAGAGATGCCTAACCCATTTAACTGGAGCTTTAGAATTCGGTGATTCATCTTAAGACTCGCACAGTAACGATTATGAGACTCATTCTCAGGCACAGAGGTGTGGACCACATACAGGCCCGTTTGGGGGGTTGAATATATAGACTCATTTAAACCACGTTATTACTGTTTTTGTTATAGGAGCATCTGAATCAGCCTACAACTCACTTGAAGTGTCTTAACTTTGTGGACCAAGTCAGTTGTCCAAGTGTGACAGCATACCCTAAGTGTACCGGGGAGGTTGAGGCAGGTTGCGAACGCAGGGGTCAAAATACAGGAAGGCATAGACAGAGACATATCCGAGTGAAAACAGCAGAAACCAAAACAAGGGTCAGAAACTCAGGAATAAACACAAACACTACAAAACACAGGGAACAAGAACAGTAGGGAAGCACGGCTCAGAACTCACAAGGGAAAACAGAGACTTCGCGAATAGACAGGGCAAACAAAGGAGTCTTAATGGAAATCCAACTGAGTTCCAGATTAGCTTCAGGTGTGGGAGTGGGTGGAGCCAGGGTGGAGTGCGGGAAAAGCAGTGCAATAACATGAAGTCCCCAGAGGGGGCGTTGTGTGACACTAAGTTTCCCCAAGCTTATGGATTCAAGGAGACTTTATTGTCATTCACATCACAGATGGTACATGGGGTGGAACTAGGGCTGTACCCGACTCGGATTCGCCCATCCTGGTCGACGATTCTACTATTCATTCTTGGTTTCTTCCTTGTACATTATCCGTCTGCATATGGTTCAGATCTGATCTTCCTCATTTAGAAAGTCAGCAGCGTCACAGAAACGTATTTCTTAACTAAAAGAGACGATGATGATCGATCTGAACTGGAGCCTGATTTAGTTACAGGATGCAGCGTCGGGCAGCAGCGCGTATATATACTAAACATTAGCGCTTATAGCTTCTAGTCTTATTAGTTTCACTCCTAACAGCTTCTTCAGTAGGAGGACCCTTCGTCTTTCATCTCATAAATAATGACCTGCTAAATAAAACCAGATTAGTCCATATTTATATTATTTTTAGATGAAAGAAGAATGCTAGACCTGAAACCGTTTATTATATTCCCCGTGCTGAAATCATTATCTCTCGTTTATCGGCAGGCGTATTAAGAGACTGTACTTATCCTTAAATAAAGATAACCTTAGCTGTAGACGAATAAATAAACATATCTGTAATTTAGGCTCTAAAATAATGAAATTATAATGAAACAAAAGTCTTCGGCCCGTTTTCCCGAAAGTCAGCTCCCTCGTTTGAAGCAGTGTTGGATGTCTGACTATATGACGAGCAGAGTTAGGTTTCATTTGTTCGGATTCTCTTCTTTAGAAGCTCCTCCAGACTTTCTCTGAAACATCTCTCCCCCTCGTGTTTCTCAGCCTTAGCTTCCTTCAGCGGTGAACCGCCAGCGCTCGTCGTCACGTGGATTAAATTTTTTAGCCCGCGTGCGTCACAGCCCAGCTAGACTTTTAATATATGTATTATTCCCTTTAATAATTATTAAAATGTCTTTAAGCTTCAGTCTGTTTTACAGAAGAAAAAAAAAGGTCACTGTTGTCAGTTGATATGAAGGGTCTCCGACTGACGATTCGATTCGTCAACTTCTAGAGGGCAGCCCTAGGTGGAACGAAATTGTAGTACTCAAGGACCCAGTTTCACCCAGACAGCAGCACTTAAATAAATAAAATACATAAATATAAAAAAATATATTAAAAATACAGAGAGGAGAGCAGCAGGAAATTGAAAAGGTAGCAGCAGAGTGTATTTAAAGTGTCCTCAAAGTGTCGGTGCAGTGGTTTCGACTAAGTGGCGTTTAGAAGTCTTACAGCTTCTGAAATGAAGCTGTTCCTCAGTCTGTTCGTCTTACACTTAATGCTCCGCAGCCTCCTGCCTGAGGGGAGCGGGACAAACAGTGAGTGAGCTGGATGAGTGCGGTCCTTCATGATGCAGGTAGCCCTCTTCCTGCATCTGGAGGTGTAGATGTCCGTGGTGGTGGCGAGGCTGACTCCGACAGACCTCTGTGCAGCCTTCACCACCCTCTGCAGAGCTTTCCTGTCTGCAGCAGAGCAGCCTCCGTGCCACACGTTGATGCTGGGGCTAATGTTTCTGTGACCAGCTTTATAGACCAGTCCGCTAACACAGCTGTTTAACCTGCTGCTTGTCTCAGTGTTTATGTTTGTATCATGGTTTCCAAGATTTCTCATCTCCTGATACTCCACACAAAGCTTAGACAAAGGTTTTGTTCAAAGGTTAAAGCTTATTAGGGATGAGGACACCAAGACGCACCCCTCAATTAACTCATCGTGCCTCCAGGTCAAGTGAGATGTCATGTATGCTATTAGCGTAGTAGCTACTCGCATTGTACATAAATTGTTAAAGGCTAAACATACAGGCGACACATGGTAAACGGGTATATGGTAAAGCGCATTAGACGAATAGAAATATTCCTCATTTATTAAACAGGTAGAGAAAACCGTGTTGCATGCAGTGGTATTGAGTTGGCGTATCTGTCAAGTTTCGTCGAAATTACGTTGCAGGCAACTCACAACATGCAACTCGTTGCAAGGATGTTTCACTGTGTGAAGCCAACCTGGAACATCTTCTGTTCTGCAGGGCTGTGTCTCGCCCGGCCCTTTTCTCCTTTCCGCTGAGTTAAGTAATGGAGTGTTAGCTCGAAGCAACACAAGCACAAAACAAGCTGCATGGTTTCAGCAGCAGGACCGCAGCAGGATCCTTTGTTTTCTCGCTGGTGTCATGCGTGATGAGCTCAGGGGCGAGTTTGCGGGGGTTTAGCGATGGAATGAAATGCCGGGGTATCCCTCTTGGAGACAGCAGGGATAAAAAAAGCCTCTTCGCCCCCAGAAAAGTAGATATGGGAGGTGGGGGTTGAGAGGAAAACGAAGAAGAGCGCTTTCCTTTCCTCCCACCAGTGAGTCACCCCTCTGCATCATGTAGGCAGGGCGTCATCAAGGAGGAGACGAGTAGCGAGAGAGAGGGAGAGAGGGAAACGAGCTAATAGGCTTCTGTATATATAGCAGAGCATCCATATGAATCCAGGGAAGTGACAGCAGCTTGACATTCTTCCCAGCATGTGCAGGATCTTCTTATTATGCAAAGGGATCTTTTCAGTATGCAAGCCTTCATCACAGTGTGAGAAGAACCTTCTCGTTCTGCAAAGGGTCTTCTCAGTTTGCCAGGGTTCCTCATGCCTTTCGGCATGCAGTGGATCTTCTTAATATATGTAGAGTCCTCTCATTATGTAAAGGTTCTTCCCAATGTGCACAAGATCTTCCTCTCAGGATTCTCCTCACTCTGAGAGGATTCCTCTTTGCATGTGAAGGTTCTTCTTACTATGAGTCTTCTCATTATATACCAAGTATTCTCAGTGTGTGGTGAATATTTTCAGTATGTGAAGGTTCTGCTCAGCATTTGAAGGTTCACCTCAGTATTTGCAGGGTCCCCTGACTATGAGAAGGCTCCTCTCAGTATGTGAAGGTTCTGCTGAGAATCAGAACCAAGCTTTATTAACCAAGTATGCTCACGCCTTTGGTAACATTAGCTCACAGTGCACAGAGACTGTGCTCAGACCAGTCTGAGACAGTCAGTACAGAGGATGGAGCGCCAATCTGAGACAGTCAGTACAGAGGATGGAGCACCAGTCTGAGATAGTCAGTAAAGAGGATGGAGCTCCAGTCTGAGACAGTCAGTACAGAGGATGGAGTGCCAGTCTGAGACAGTCAGTACAGAGGATGGAGCTCCAGTCTGAGACAGTCAGTACAGAGGATGGAGCTCCAGTCTGAGACAGTCAGTACAGAGGACGGAGCGCCAGTCTGAGATAGTCAGTACAGAGGATGGAGCTCCAGTCTGAGACAGTCAGTACAGAGGACGGAGCACCAGTCTGAGATAGTCAGTACAGAGGATGGAGTGCCAGTCTGAGACAGTCAGTACAGAGGACGGAGCACCAGTCTGAGACAGTCAGTACAGAGGATGGAGCGCCAGTCTGAGATAGTCAGTACAGAGGATGGAGCACCAGTCTGAGACAGTCAGTACAGAGGATGGAGTGCCAGTCTGAGACTGTCAGTACAGAGGATGGAGTGCCAGTCTGAGACAGTCAGTACAGAGGATGGAGCACCAGTCTGAGACAGTCAGTACAGAGGATGGAGCGCCAGTCTGAGATAGTCAGTACAGAGGATGGAGCACCAGTCTGAGACTGTCAGTACAGAGGATGGAGCACCAGTCTGAGACTGTCAGTACAGAGGATGGAGCACCAGTCTGAGACAGTCAGTACAGAGGATCGAGCTCCAGTCTGAGACAGTCAGTACAGAGGATGGAGCACCAGTCTGAGACTGTCAGTACAGAGGATTGAGCACTAGTCTGAGACAGTCAGTACAGAGGATGGAGCACCAGTCTGAGACAGTCAGTACAGAGGATGGAGCACCAGTCTGAGACAGTCAGTACAGAGGATGGAGCACCAGTCTGAGACAGTCAGTACAGAGGATGGAGCACCAGTCTGAGACAGTCAGTACAGAGGATGGAGCACCAGTCTTAGACAGTCAGTACAGAGGATGGAGCACCAGTCTGAGACAGTCAGTACAGAGGATGGAGCACCAGTCTGAGACAGTCAGTACAGAGGATGGAGCACCAGTCTGAGACAGTCAGTACAGAGTTCTTCTCTGTATGTAAAGGTTCTTCTGAGAACTTAAGTGTTGTCAGTATGTGAAGGTTCTTCTGTGATTGGTTAGAGGCTCCTTTGTTTTTATGCACTGAAGTGTTTTAGCCCACTTTGCTTGAGAATCAACAGGCTGCTTCCTCCAGACCCGGTTAAAGCCCAGTTCACGGCTGTTCAGGATTTATCAGTGAAGGGTCCTTATCACTGGTGCAACATAGCTCATAGCTGCAGTTAGTCTGTGCCTGAGTGAGCTCAACTGTATGCCCTTCATTTTGTTGAGTTTTGTGAATGTGCAACATGCTCGCTGTGCCTCTGCACGCTCATGTGTGTGTGTGGATTGTAATAGATGGTAATGACCGCACTACTGCAGTGAATCACACACTTGTGTGTGTCGGTACGCATTCATTTGCATAACACAGGCTCAGTCAGTCTGCAGCAGAGTGTGCACACTCACGCTGCGTGCACCAGGGAGGAGCAAGAGAGAGACTGAGTGAATGAGGGATAGAAAGTGAATGAGAGCGAATGAATGAGAGGGCGGGGGAGAGAGGAAGAGAGAATATAGTACAAGAATCGGAGAGAGGAAGGGAGGATATAGGAATCAGGAAGAGAGAGAGGGGAGTGGTGAGAGAACAGCAGTCAGTGAAGAGGGTAAGAAAGAGAGGGTATGAGAGGCAGAATAAATAACAGAGAAAGAGAAGGTGAAAGGAAGAGGGAGTATGAGAAAAGAATGAATGAGAGGGCAGGGGCAGAATGAATGAGATGAGAGAGACGGGAGGAGAGAGAATGAGCAGGAGAGAAAGAATGAGATCAAGACAGTATGAGCGAGAGAGAGAATGAAAGAAAGTGACAGAGCTAGAGAGAAAGATATTGAGAGAGAGTGAATGACTGAAGAGAGAATGAAGGAGAGAGAGAGTTGGAGACAGAGAGACAGCTAGTGAGAGAGTGAGGGCGACTCCCCCTTCCTAGCAGAGATCATTGAGAAAAAGCTTTGAAAAGAGCAGGAATTAACATTCATCCCGCATCCGCACACTGCTGCAGCACGCGCACCCGCACACACACGCACACACAAACACACACACCCTGCAGTGCGCTTTTCCCTCTTTTCTGTGAATGAAGCGTCTCTGACTCATCTCTCCTCGGTGAATCATCCAGCCCCCGCCTTCACTGCCCTGCACTTCACACCCAATCACAGCCCACCACCGCTCTCTCACAGTGTGTGCGCGCGTGTGTGTGTGTGTGTGTGTGTGTGTGTGTGTGTGTGTGTGTGTGTGTGTGTGTGTGTTTGGGAGGTGTATGTTTAGTCACCTCATTGAGACAATGTCCTCTAAAACACCTTTGTGGCTAGTTACAGATATTAGACAGACACATATTTGATTGGAGAGAGATTGAAAGATAAGATATGTATAAATAAAGAGAGAGAGAGAGAGAGAGAAAGAGAGAGTGTATGAAAGGAGCAGAGGTAATGATAAAGAAGAGATGGAGAAGAGATACACATAGACGGAGAGTAAAGAGACAAGAGACGTAGAACAAGTCTGAAAGATAGAGGTAGTAGAGTAGAGACAGAGAGAGAGCTAGAACGAGAGTGAAAGGTAGAGAGATAGAACAAGAGTGAGAGAGAGAGAGAGAGAGAGAGAGAGAGAGAGAGAGACGTGTGCTGCTATGCTTTAGTGTGTCTGTGTGCCTCTTCTCCACTTGTCTGCTCCAGTGCCTTGAATACAAATTGGATCCTATTCACCCAGCAGAGAGAGAGAGAGAGAGAGAGATAGAAAAGGAGAGAGAGAGAGAAAGAGATAGAAAAGGGGAGAGAGAGAGAGAGAGAAAAGGGATAGAAAAGGAGAGAGAGAATAGAGAGTGAGTGAAAGAGACATAATGAAACGGAGAAAGAGATAGAGAGAGAGATCATGCACATATACTTTGTTTGTCATGCTTATAGCTGAAAACGCACTGGTGATGCAGCTCTCTCTCTCTTTCACTCTCTCTCTCTCTCTTTCTCTCTCTCTCTCTCACTTTCACTCTCTCTCTTTCACTCTCTCTCTCTCTCTCTCTCTCTTTCACTCTCTCTCTCTCTCTCTTTCACTCTCCCTCTCTCTCTGTTTCCCTCTGATAGAGAGCAGGCAGGTTGCTGTTTACAGCAGGGAGATCTCTGAGTAGTTTTCTGGCAGGTGGAGATGCTAGTGCTGTTACTCTCCCTCTCTCCAGGCTGCGTTTAGTCTGAACACAGCTAAATATAGACACACATACACACACACACACACACATACACCCCCACACACTCACACACACACATACACACACACACACACCACACACATACACACACACACACACACACACGTCTCCCCCCCACCATCTCTCTGTAAGCCAGCAGCAGCAGAGGACATCAGCCAACAGTAAAATCTCCTAAAAGTAATAGCTGCTGTTCTCTGTCTGAGATCCCTGAGCTGCCAGCTCCTCCCTAAAGTCTGAAGTGTTAAGACGAGCTCTCACAGCCAAAACCGGGCTCTACATTTGCAGCCTTGACATTTAGTTTGCATTCTGACCACTTTTCATGTCCATTCTCAAGTACAAGGTCCATATTTATCACACTCTCTAGGAGCACTGATTTAGGATCAGGTCCACAAACTGTAATAACACAGTGGATAGTGAAGGATGTGAAGGATGAAGGTGAAGGACGCTACACAATACAGTCTATAATATGGAACGTAGCATTAAATTCATTCATGTCTTTTATTAAATATAATACAGACTCTGGAGTTTTAGGTTTCGGCTCTGTGTATATCAGACCGGCCGCGAAGTGACCACCGCTGGAGGGGATGTGAGCTAAACTCGTCTAAATGTTTTCTCTTGCAGTTCTCAGAGCAGCAGCACCTGCAGCAGCTGAATGTATTTCAGGCATCTCTGTCCATTACGGGAATGCCCCACAGGCCTCTGGGAAGGGCGCAGTCCTCCCCCATCACCTCCAGTCTTAAAGGGACGCCCATGAGCGAAGTACCTATAAAGCACCTCTTCACTACAGGTAACTTACAGGTGTTCCGTGTCTTCCATGGGCTTCCTCTGACCAAATGACATGTTGATGTTCTTATTATAATTGAATTAATACACATGATACACAAAGTTAGTACACCTAGCTACTGTCACTGCACAGTTTGTATGTATTTGTTGGATTTAAAAACTGATTTTTGAGATTTTACATTTCTCCGTCATCTGAAACGGAGCAGATAAACAGTAGCTGTGCGTTAAAACGTGCAGAGTTCATTTAGAAAATCATCAAAACTTATTCGACCAAAGCAGAGTAGCTTTAGCAAAGGCTACAAGATTGGGTCACATGTTTTGCTGGAAGTATGTTTGGTAATATTAGAAATAAATATATATTAAAATATTTTACATTCGGTGTAAAATGTGTTTAAGATAAGATAATCCTATATTGATCCCACAGTGGGGAAATTTACAATGCCTCAGCAGCACAGAGGAAAGAACAGAAGTGTCAGGAAACATACAAATAATAAATAAAATCTATATATACAAAAATTACAGAAAATAGAAATAGTAGAAATAGAAATAGATTCCTGAGTTTTATTGTACATAGTAGAAATAGAAATGGAATACTCAGTTTTATTGTACATAGTAGAAATAGAAATAGACTACTGAGTTTTATTGTACATAGTAGAAATAGAAATAGACTACTGAGTTTTATTGTACATAGTAGAAATAGAAATAGACTACTGAGTTTTTTATTGTACATAGTAGAAATAGAAATAGACTACTGAGTTTTTTATTGTACATAGTAGAAATAGAAATAGACTACTGAGTTTTTTATTGTACATAGTAGAAATAGAAATAGACTACTGAGTTTTATTGTACATAGTAAAAATAGAAATAGACTACTGAGTTTTATTGTACATAGTGAAAATAGAAATAGACTACTAAGTTTTTTATTGTACATAGTAGAAATAGAAATAGACTACTGAGTTTTTTATTGTACATAGTAGAAATAGAAATAGACTACTGAGTTTTTTATTGTACATAGTAGAAATAGAAATAGACTACTGAGTTTTATTGTACATAGTAAAAATAGAAATAGACTACTGAGTTTTTTATTGTACATAGTAGAAATAGAAATAGACTACTAAATTTTTTTATTGTACATAGTAGAAATAGAAATAGACTACTAAATTTTTTTATTGTACATAGTAGAAATAGAAATAGGCTACTGAGTTTTTTATTGTACATAGTAGAAATAGAATTAGACTACTAAATTTTTTTATTGTACATAGTAGAAATAGAAATAGACTACTGAGTTTTATTGTACATAGTAAAAATAGAAATAGACTACTGAGTTTTATTGTACATAGTAAAAATAGAAATAGACTACTGAGTTTTTTATTGTACATAGTAGAAATAGAAATAGACTACTAAATTTTTTTATTGTACATAGTAGAAATAGAAATAGACTACTGAGTTTTATTGTACATAGTAGAAATAGAAATAGACTACTGAGTTTTATTGTACATAGTAGAAATAGAAATAGACTACTGAGTTTTATTGTACATAGTAGAAATAGAAATAGACTACTGAGTTTTATTGTACATAGTAGAAATAGAAATAGACTACTGAGTTTTTTTGCACATTGTAGAAATAAAAAATTGTAAATTTTGTAAATAGAAATTTGACTATTGTAGAAGTAGACTACTGTAGAAATAGACTACGGGGGACAGCGGATGTCATACAGTCTGACAGCGGCCGGAAGGAAGGATCTGCGGTATCTCTCCTTCACACACCGTGGGTGCAGCAGCCGGGCACTGAAGGAGCTGCCCAGTGCTTCCAGAGAGTGGTACATGGGGTGGGACAGGTTCTTCAGCATGTGTTTGATCTCAGTCCTCATTCTCCTGTCCCCCACCATCTCCACTGTGTCAGGAGGTCACCCCAGGACAGAGCTGGACCTCTTGATGATTCTGTTCAGTCTTCCTGTCAGCGGTGGAGATGCTGCTGCTCCAGCAGACCACTCCATAAAAGATGGCTTATGCCACCACAGCATCAAAGAAGGTCCTCAGCAGTGCCCACTCCACTCCAAAGGACCTGAGTCTCCTCAGGAGATGTAGTCTGCTCTGGCCTTTCTTGTAGAGTGCAGCAGTGTTGTCAGTCCAGTCCAGCTTGCTGTTGCTTGTTTACTTGCTTACTGCATGGATGCACACGTCTAATGTCTCTTGGTTTCCCTCTCTGTCTCAATCTCAGGGCTGGTGTATGACACCCTCATGCTGAAGCATCAGTGCATGTGTGGGAACACACACATCCACCCTGAGCACGCTGGCCGAATCCAGAGTGTCTGGTCCAGGCTGCAGGAGACGGGCCTACTGGGCCGCTGTGAGGTGAGTCTGCTATACCTGCTGGCAAGGAGGATAAAACAGCCTACAGCACTTAGCATCAACAGGTGCACCACTCAGATCCCTTTCTCCTTTTGTGCTTTACGTGTTTCGGTTTAGGTTGTATTAGGAAATACGCTGGTTTTCACATTTTGGCTTAAGTCAGCCAGTAAGATGTAAACACGGTCTTTCAGAGTGCATACACAAGCAGTTAGCATCATGCAAGCTTCCTAAGCCACGTGACTTCACCACTTAAGTGACTTCCTATGAACTTGCTTATGTGATATTCAGGCTAGATGGCTCCGACTGTTTTAGACTATGCGATGTGTTGTATGTTTTTATGAATTAGATTTTTGTCAGTCGGTTCTGTTAAACATAGTACGCTGTCATTCCCAACTTTAAATCAGATGTCCTTCTAAAACACTGTGTGCTTTAGATATTAACTACCATTAAAAACATCCACGTCTTACTCGTATCTCTTATTTCAGTGGATCTATGTAAAACCTAACTGGTTTCTTTGCTTGTCTGTATAGAGAATCCGCGGCAGGAAGGCTACGCTGGATGAGATCCAGACGGTGCACTCTGAGTACCACACACTGCTCTACGGCACCAGTCCACTCAACAGACAGAAGCTAGACAGCAAGAAGCTTTTAGGTTGGTGCAGGAGTGGATGTTTGCATGCTAGAAATCTGGGCGAGCTGTTCTGTGCCCACCACTTTAAGACCTGGCCCAATCCGCTGGGTTATCACAGACAGGGTTTTACAGAGCTTTCTCTCTAAACGCCTAAGTTAAAGTATGATGCTTAGGATAAACTGGTATTTTACACATCAGGTACCTGCAAACAGTATTTACTGTGAAGCTTAAAACATATTTACCAAGCTCAATTGCAGCTATTGACATTCTATATATACATACACAAACAGTATTTACTGTCAGTATATCTATTACAGAATTACTGATCCCACCTGGCAGAGAGCAGCACCCACCCTCCTCTGATCACCAGTTAGCCCTGCTGGACTGAAGTTCTTCTCAGGACTGCCATTGACATTAAATATAGATAACAGGATGAGAGAGAGAAAGAGAGACAGAGGGGTGGGGGTGGGGGCTTGGGTAAGCATACACACGAATGCTGAGTGCATTAAAGGGCCCATGTCATGGAAAACTGAATTTTTTTTAACCGTGTAAACAAAAACTTAATGTAAAGTATGAAAGTACTGCTTACTCCTCAGTCCTTTCAGTCCCTGTATACAGCAGATACTGAGCAAACAGAAAAATTGAATTCACTGTATTTGTGATGTCATATAAACCAATGCAGCCTACAGTGGTTTAGCTCCACCCATTAACACTGAAGACTACTGATTAAATACTGATGGCGATATTCAATCAGAACATGCAGGTCAGTCAATCTGAACTTTCAGATCAGTTACTTGTACAGCTGTGTGACTCTTCTGAGCTACAATATACAGGTGCATGCAAAAGTTGCTTCTGATCAGATTACACATTTTATCGATTTCCTGAAGAAATGAAGTTTACATCCTTCAGCCCTTTAGAAACCAACTAGAACAGCAGTTTTTAACACACAGCAGCTGTTTGTTTGCTGAATTTAACATAAATGAAACTAAATTTGTGCAGAAAGCACATTTTATAATTGACATACATTGATTTCTGGTATTTTACACTCGGTAAATAGAAATTGTGGGCTAAGGTTTGCAGGGAAATGCCATATGTAAGTTTGAGCTCTATAGAGGACATGAGGCTTTATTGTTCATTAGAAAATTAACAAAACACGTCATTAGAATTAAACTTTTTCTGTAATACTATTAAAATCCCAGTTACACAGTCTGTTTAGGGCTAAAGGACACGCATCATCAGAAGAAGAATGAAATAATGAAAATGGACTATGTGCGCTTTACATTTACCCAGGCATTATTCTCCAAAAAAACAAATTCACTGCAAAAAAAAACAAAAAAACAAACAGTCTGAACTCATGTCCCGGTGTTGTATATGAACAGTCCCCCTGAACCAGGCCCAGATATATTGCCGGGCCCCGTTAGGCTCTGCTCGAGTCAGATAGCAGGTCTCAGGTTCATGTCTATGTGTTTACACTCTGCACATGATAAAATCAGGGAGTGCACATTTGGTTAATCCGTGTCTGAGGTGCGGCGCTACTCGCTTGGCTCCAGTAACCCAAAAAAGGGGGTTCTCCCCCAAGCGCCCACTGGCAATCACGTCCATAAAATTCTTCCCCCGCTCACTTCCGGTCTGGTGCACTGCTTAAAGCAAACCTCCACTGACAGACGCTAGAGTATTTTTAGGCTCTAGACGTTCCACCCCCATCTCTGAGTCACCAGCAGAGTGCTAGATTGTGTGTTTGTGTGTGTATGTGAGTCTCAGGGTAACGGAGATCAGCTGTGGGTTGTGGCAGAGGGCCGAATTCTGCCTCTGCGTCTGCAAATCTGCAAATACGTGCGCATGTCGCATGCAGACGTGCAGCGGGTGTCTGACAACATACATGTAGATAACTATAACATGCTCCATGGGGGCAACATCAACCAATTACCACACCGCAATGTACAGACGGAGACGGTGCATGTGAAGAAAGTCTTACCTCACATTGTAGTAGAGGGAGAACAGATAGAAGGATCTGATGAAGGAGGATTCCAGTTCTTTAGTCATTGTGTTTAGTCATGGTTTAGTTTGGGGTTTGGTTCCAACCCCATTCATCACTGCTGAATATCGTTTTACACAAAATGAAAACTCATGGCTGAAACCAAATTTCGAGACACATCAGTCTAAAAACCCAGCACTAAAACCAAAGAAGGATTTTGATGCTTTAAAGGAATAAAGTAAACAGAGCCTGATAAAAACTCGAAATAAATTTACACTGTAGACTACAGACTGTGCTGCAAACTCCACAGGGCTGTTTATCATTCCAGACAGCGAAGCTCCTTCTGTGCACTTTCTTTCTGGGGGTCATTTGAGAAACCGAAGCTACAGATAGTGGGCTTTCCTTTCTGCTGCTGCTGGTTGACTGTTCACTGCATATTGAGCAAGGTGTTGTGTTTTTAGATGGTATCAGATCTGTGGTGGAGATGTTCATGAGTGTCGTGTCCTTTTCGGGTACTGGGATGAACTGTGATTATCTAACACCCCTCATAAAAACTAAATACTTCCACACCACTTTTCCCCACACCCCGTTTATCTGCCCCTGCTCAAACTGTTGCCCAGTACAGGAACACTAAGGATCTGCGTTTTTAATGAATCTCTCATTTTCATTAGAATTGAAATGATTTGTTAATTGTTCGATTTTTTTTTCTTTTATCTTCTGTTTTTCCATCTTTTTCTATTTTGGACAGCGGAAAGTGTCACTTTTACTTCCTTTTGGTTAAAAAGGCGGCCAAACTTTCAGCACATTCAGCTAGCTTACTCTTTATTCTTTATTTCGGTCTTTGTGTTGAAGTGGTGGTGGGATTGTCATTGTGTGATCATTTTATGATGAATTGGTCAAAAAAAATTGTCCAATTGCTTGAAATGAAGCATTCTTACATTTACAATAGTCCTTTTTCCTGTAAATGTACTTTTGGGGAAGGGTTTGTTATTACTGGGACTACAATAATAACAATAATAATAATAATAATAATAATAATATCATATAACAATTCTTCAGAGCATTTCCACAGTACAAGTTAAAAAGAGTTAGAGACTAAAGAACCAGTCTTCCAAAAATACTTTAAGCCACGAGAATAGTGATTATTTAATATTTAATGTAAAGTACTGCACTAAATCTAGTTAAGTCTCTTTTCACTCAGATGGACAGTGTTATTGAAGTGCTGATGATATCCACTGTATAATCCTACAGCATTTTATGACATGTAAGTTGAAGCATTTATGATGATAATGAACGAACACCATATCTCTCATCTCTCTTTCAAAGATGTACACTGGCTCCTCTTTAGGCTGTGATTACCCATAAGCCCTCGCTTTGCAGTTATACCTATATTATACGAATACGTAGAACATTTGCATTAAAACGCCAGATTTGTGTGAAGGTTACTTTCAGAGTGTCCTAAATCTTTTTTTCTTTTTTTTTGTGAGGCCCAGCATTTCCTTAGTGGAGAGCATAGGGCCATTTTTGATTTGCACTCAGAGGAAACCCATCCATGAAGTGAAACACCCGCATACACACACAAACTAGGGGGCAGTGAGCACACTTGCCCGGAGATGTGGGCAGCCCTACCCACGGCACCCAGGGTGCGTTTGGGGGTTAGGTGCCTTGCTTAATGGCACTTCAGTCATTACTGTCAGCTGAGGGAATTGAACCGGCAACCCTCCGGTCACACCTCACTAGGTCACAAGGCTGGTGTTCCCTAACTCACCCTCCCAGCCAATCATACACGTGATGCTGTCCCCTAGAACCTGGGACAACAGGTTCGGCATCACCCTCCAATCGGTGCAGTGAAGAGGAGGAAGTTCTAGAAGCTGAAGGAGTTGAGATGTGTGTCCTGTGTTTATAATGTAGTGGGTTTATAGAGGTGAGAATCAGCCATCTGTCAACTTCCTCCGCTTTTCCTTCTCGCAGGTCCAATCAGTCAGAAAATGTATGCTGTACTACCATGTGGAGGAATCGGAGTGAGTATGAACTAGCTATCCATCCGTTCATCCGTTCATCTAGTCCGTTGCCTTGTTTTCCATCCATCACTGTGATGCCCATTTTTCCTTTTTCCCTCGTCCGTTATTCACGTTAGTGTTTGCTCCCTCTCTCCTCCTTTTCCCCTGATATCTGTTAGTGCAGTTCTGACGTTGTAAGGTTGTAGGAATGTTCAGCCTTCATTGATGTAACGTTGGTTAACGTTCCTGCAGGTGGACAGTGACACGGTGTGGAACGAGATGCACTCTTCAGGTGCCGTGAGAATGGCAGTGGGCTGCGTCATCGAGCTGGCCTTTAAAGTAGCAGCCGGAGAACTCAAGGTAACTCACAAACATGAAGGATGTCGTGTACATTTCATATGCGGTCACATGTACATGTCAATTCAAAAGTTTGGAGTCAAAGTTTTCAGTATATTAAGACCAATTAGTTTGGGATATGCTAGTCCTGTATATCGTCATAGATTTAATATAGTCTGTAGGATCCTTTAAAATGAAAAACTGTTCGTCCGGATTGGAGAACAGGGCTGCAGATGATTTTGTAATTAGTAGGGTGTAGAACATAGGGAAAAAACTTAAAAGTGATGAGTCAACATTTTTATATATTTTTGATTAATAAAAATATAATTGTTATGTGATTAAAATCTTAATAAGTCGTTGTTCCTAAAATTAATCTGAAACATTGATTTAGATTAAGAGTTCACTGAGGAAGACCCTCATTTGTAAAGTGACTATGTAGTGACTAAAAGTAAAAAATGATGATAAATATGTTCAGAATTACTTTTAGTTTAGTTTAATTTTACTAAAACGCTACTGACTATAAAAACCAACTAATGATATAAAATAATGACTTTTAAAAAGACATTAAAGTAAAAATTAAAAAAACATAATCAAATATAATACAATAATAAAGAACTAAAACTTGTATAAACTTATAAATTACATTATTTTATTCAAAATGTTATTTGTGATATTTTTACATTTTGATCCTTCAAATATTTGCATATATGTCATATAAAGAAAATGTAGTAAAACTAAATTCTTCACTTGAGTCTATTTTTAATCCCTCTTAATTCTTCTGTGTTTTTGGTAAACAGAATGGGTTTGCGGTGGTCCGTCCTCCTGGTCACCATGCAGAGGAGTCCACAGCCATGTGAGTAGTGTAGAGATCCACTGTAATGATGTTAGTAAAGGAAAAGGCCCATGTCCTTTTATCCTGCATCTTCCCTTAAGTTTCTCTTTAAGGAAGGCTGTTTCTGTACCTTTAAGACGGATATATCTGTGTTCTGATTGGCTGCACTGTACTGCACTGTATTGACCAGGCAAATGGTTGGATGGATGTAAATATGCAGTTTTTTGTGATGTCATAAAAGCAATAAGTTCAAATGGGGCTGTTTATGTAGCACGAATTTGAAACTTCTACATACTACATAAAATATGTAATAGAAAAAAAGGGAGAAATTTTTTTCAGCATATGAGCCGTTTAATAAATAGATATAGTGACAGCCTGCTGTTTAGGGGTCAAAGGTCAAGCCGCTCACTTAGTAACGAAGTGGGCTTGCACGTAATGCGTGTAAGAGCAACAGGAATAACAGATTATCAGATTAAACGTTGTTGTTTTAAAGCTCCGGTCAGAACCGGTGATGCAGGACCGGTGCAGGACCAGCTCGGGTTATGAAAACATACATCATAGGTCCAAACATTTGTAGGCATCCGCCCATCCAACAAATCAGGAGGATCAGTAGGGTGTTTGTCCTTCTTTGCTGCAGTAACAGACTCTGAGAATTCTTTAGTGTAGATGTTGGAACATAGCTGTGAGAATTTGATTGCATTCGGCAACAAGAGCATTAGTGAGGTCAGGTACTGGTGTTGGATGATGAGTTCTTGATTATAAACCCCAAACCAATGAGTTTCGAAAGTCTCGGATGGATCATGTAACTCGAGTGGTTGAGCCATATGTGTGGCTGTTTTTCTGTGTGTGCGGTTAAACACCTGTGTCAGCTCCAGCAGCTGAACTCTCTAATTAGAGGAATACTGGATATCTCTGGACACCCAGTGCATCTTACATTTTAGAGGGTGCAGTTTTGGCGCTGTGGTTCATTGTTCTTGCTCTGTAGAAGCCCTGGTTATAAAAGACTGCAGGCTGCTGATGTAACTCAGAGCTGTCTCCTTTTCATTTTTAGGGGATTCTGCTTCTTCAACTCAGTGGCCGTTACAGCCAAGCTGCTACAGCAGAAACTGGGCGTGGGAAAAATCCTCATTGTAGACTGGGTGAGAATAAGAGCCATAAACCTTCACAAGCGAGTGCTTAATCTGTCACCTGTGTCACATTTACACCTTGATATATATATTTAGTGCACAGTTTCTATGTATGAGCGGAGTCAAACACATAAAGGAAAAATTTAAACGTGTGGTCTTGTAATGCCCAAACTATATATGTGTGTGCATGTAGTCGCTCTCCAATGAAAAGCAGGTATCTCCAAAATGGCACTTTTACAGGAGAGGCCAAAAACCAAATGTAATTTGAATGCAAGTCAATGGAACCAGACTTTATCCAACCAGTTTAAGCCATTTCAGTTGGTCCATTCCTCATGAAATATTTACACAACATAAATGGCAAGTGCTGTGGATGGAGATATGGAGATACATCTTTTTCATTCGACAGCAATGATGTATGTATATATATGTGTGTGTGTGTGTGTGTGTGTGTATGTGTGTGTGTGTGTGTATGTGTGTGTATGTATGTATGTATGTGTATATATATATATATATATATATATATATTTTTTTTTTTTTTTTTTTTTTTACGGTCAGACCAAACCCTTATATCTCCATTTTGGTTGCTCTTTTATTGTTTTGTTTAACATTTTAACATGTCCTTTTTATTTACACTGTGTCAACATATTTAGATAGGGAGCGTTAAATGGACCAATAGAAATGACCCAATAAGATTTCCCCTTTTTGCATATAAGGTTTTGTTAATTGTGAAAAATGCATAAAGGCCAAAAACATGAGGATGAAAACCTCTAAGATGATGCCGGCTGTTTGTTAGTCCTAAACTAACAGGAATTCACTAGAATGATTAGGCCATTAGTTTAATCAGGCCATCTCCTTAACCCCTTAACAGCCTGACCAGTAGAAGAGCTCAGTCTTGCAGATTTGATGCTATGTCTCTTTTTAAAAGCACATTACCCTGTGCCACCGAATGTTAAACACAAATCCTGGGTGGGTAATATTTTGGGGCTCATGCATAGTACAAGGTATGTTGGAAAAAACTCTGACCTGTGCCCTCATACAGGACATCCACCATGGTAATGGGACCCAGCAGGCATTTTACAATGACCCCAACGTGTTGTACATCTCCCTGCACCGCTACGATGATGGCAACTTCTTTCCAGGCAGCGGGGCTCCTGAAGAGGTGAGAGTTCAGAAGTTTGTGATGTGCTTCTACTTAATTAACCAAGCAAACCTTCGCCATTGAGTCAGTCCACGTCCACACCAAGCATTAACACACGTTCTGAAAGGAGAGCACCACGCTTTACAGCCAGTCTACTGAGGGCGTACGAGCGAACAGAGCACAGGAGTCGCAGTAAGCCAAGTTACGAAGATCTTGTGCTTCCCAGTCTCAGAGTAGCATTGTGATCCACTCTCTCCAACCACGTTATGAGGTGGGGAGCAGATGCGGGTAATTCAGGTCCAGAAAGTAACAGCTTCCCCAGGACTTTGTTGCAGCTGCTTGAAAACCTTCGCTGGTGGTTCTTTCCTTTGCTGGTCTTGTTATCTGGTGTTGACCTGAGGAGGATGGGTTCCCTCTTTGGAGTCCCGGTTCCTCTCGAGGTTTCCTCCATTGCCCTTGGCTTGCTCACCGGGCGCTCGGACACCAGATTCTTTGTAAAGCTGCTTTGTGACAACATCTTTTGGGAAAGGCAGTATATGAACAAATGTTGACTTGACCTAACTAGTTAGAGCAGCAGTATCCTGGGGTGATTTTGAACTTCTGGAGACCTTCACTGTCTAAACACGTATCTTCATATTTTGTTGATTTTGCTGATTTTGACTTTCCTGCATCATTTGAACGCAGCAGCTGCTGTTTACATTGATGAATTTACAACGAGTGGACCCACGGAAATGGCACAGACCTGCTCGGAGGAAAGCCTCGTTCCCCTGACTTTGCACAGGGATGATATGATCACCTGAAACTGTAGTGTGAACCCTAAAGCATCCTGATTCGTTCCTGGCAGCATCGACTGTGACAGGCTAATGAACTGCATCAGCACAGCTGTGTTGCCTCTTCGCTTGTCCTTTCTCCTGTCTGTTTAAGAGCTCAAAAAATGGCAGTGTTCAAAAAACAGGCCACTGATTTACACCAAAAGGCCTTTACAGGACACTGAAAATAGCTGAAGCAGTAACTGAAGCAGTGAACGTGTATGGCTTGCATCCTCCAGTCACAAAATCAGATAAGCAGCCACAGAAGACACTTTTGAGACACGGTTATAGACGGCTCTAAATCTCGCTGTCCACTTGTTCACAGATTCCTCGAGACTGATATGCTGGATATGAACAGGGCCTCACAGACAGATTATGTCCTTAGTGATCTTATATTTATGTTTATTGTTTTCTCCGTTGATTTACTCCAACTCTGTCTCATGCCTCAATCTCTCTGCCTCTGCAGGTGGGCGTGGGACCCGGTGTGGGCTTCAATGTGAACATTGCCTGGACAGGGGGAGTGGAGCCTCCCATGGGGGATGTTGAGTACCTCACAGCCTTCAGGTCAGAGCACCTCCTCACTCCTCCTAGCACTCATCTATATGCTACCCAACCTTCATACTCATCTATAAAGAAATGGAGGCGGTAGTGCATTCGGGTTGATGGATATACGTAACCGAACTATTCCTTTTTGATTCTTTGTGAGTCTGTTTAAACTCCCGCAGCTCTCCAGAGCAGTAGTAGATGACTAAGGGTCTTGTTGTCTGTGCATCCCAACAGGACGGTGGTGATGCCCATCGCCAACGAATTCTCCCCTGACGTGGTGCTGGTGTCGGCTGGCTTCGACGCCGTTGAGGGCCACCAGTCCCCTCTTGGCGGCTACAACGTCACCGCCAAATGTGAGAAGTGACCCGGTTCATGGTTGTGTGTCCATGTTTACAGTCTGCTGTCAGAGTGTCAATCCATTCAATGTTGTACAGTAGTATCAGTATTGCAGCAGTGGTGGGTTGTTGGGCTGCTGCATATTTGTGACTCTGTCGCCCTCTGCAGGCAAAGACGTGTATTCCATCGTAACTGCCAACACTAGCTCTACCGATGTCACGCTACTATTCAGAAGTTCAGATTCAGAAGCATGTTTTAACAATTGATATATATATATTTGCATTTAAAATTTAATATATATATATATATAAATTTAAATGCATTAAATTTTAAATGCAAAAAATTAAATGCAAAAAAATGAAATTTAAATTTTTATATATAAAAAATATATACAAATTTAAATGCAATAATATATATATATATATATATATATATATATATATATATATATATAATATTCTAGAAATATTTTAAATGCATAATTTTTTTTTACCAGCATCATTGCTCCTACTGATTATGTGATATATATATATATATATATATATATATATATATATATATATATATATATATATATATATATATATATATATATATAAAAATATATACACATATATAAAACAAATGCACAGGTTTCACATAATCAGTACAAATTATGCATTTAAAAGATTAATGCCTCATATTTCAGAAGTGGTGATTAAATCTCAAGGAAAATAGCTTGTTGCTATACAGTATATTATTTATCATTTGTTATGGTAGTTTAAAAATTAAAAGATAATGTAAAGTTTTTAACTGTGCATAAAATAACCCAGAAATGTATCAACAGTGTTTTGTTTTCAAAAAGCTTTTATATTCTACTGGCTGGAGCAGGAATGAGTGAGCTTGTATTTATCCCAATCCCGCTGTTTACCCACAGGCTTCGGTCACCTGACCAAGCAGCTGATGAAGCTGGCAGGCGGTCGTGTGGTCTTGGTGCTGGAGGGGGGTCACGACCTCACAGCTATCTGCGACGCCTCAGAATCCTGCGTGGCGGCTTTGCTCGGAGATGAGGTGCTCATCAAACCCCTACCTTAAACTTTACCTCTGGCCAGAGCTTATCTGATTACTCTCTAAGATAAGAACCAATCAAAATGTTTACCTGGGGCAGCGTCCAATCAAATTCTTCATCTCACTCAACACTAGTGCTGGTCTGAGCTACGGTTTACAGGAACACTTGGATACTCCCTCTTTAAATTAAAGTTCACATAACGAGTAGCGTAACAACCAAAGACTCGATTCTTCCAGTTATCCTGGGACAGGCCTGGATAGCACCCAATCAGATTCTATACATCAGACAACAGCCAGTTATTTTAATCAACTTCTCAAATTATTCACCTCCCACAACACCCATTAAAATTGGCTACTGCAGGCAAAAATACAAGACACACAAAACCTAAGATCGGTGTCATCTGCCTTTACAAGCATCATAGCATTCTCTTCTTGTCTCTCTGTGTTTGCAGCTGCATCCTCTGCCTCAGACTGTGCTCCAGCAGAAACCCTGTCCGAAGGCCACAGCTTCCCTCGAGAGAGTCATTGAAATACAGAGTAAGTAATAGAAAGAGGGAGGGGGCAGGGCTCTTTCCTCTGGGGTTACCCTAAATTACACTATTACACTTTACTGTATGTACTGTACATCTGAACTCCTGGACACTCTCAGACACTTTACTGTATATACTGTACATCTGAACTCCTGGACACTCTCAGACACTTACTGTATATACTGTATATCTAAACCTCTGGACACTCTCAGACACTTTACTGTATATACTGTACATCTGCACTCCTGGACACTTTCAGACACTTACTGTATATACTGTACATCTGCACTCCTGGACACTTTCAGACACTTACTGTATATACTGTACATCTGAACTCCTGGACACTTTCAGACACTTACTGTATATACTGTACATCTGAACTCCTGGACACTCCACTTTACTTAAATACCAATATATGCACATGTTTATTATGTTAATTCAGTCATTATCTGCTGATAACTGTGCCCCCTATCTATCTATTTATCTATCTATCTATCTATCTATCTATCTATCTATCTATCTATCTATCTATATAAAACATTGTCCCGATTCGTATCATTGGTCAGGAAATTGAAATGTTTGATGATACAGGTGAAGGAGACAGCCATCATTGGCGGTACTTAATTTCTGTTTGGCTTCAGTGGATAAAATATTTCTTCAAAAAATACCATTTTTACACATACATTTGGTGCCATGTGACAACGTGCCTCTCCTACAACTTCACCTACCAAACAGGCTTTAAGTAGTTCTCAGCTACACCCTATTAAATCCCATGTGCTCTCTTCCCCATAAATATGGCCCACAGCACATTAATGAGCCAGTTTCTTTCATCATGTAGGCACTTGCTTAATTGCTGTACCATCATTTTTGGAGAATGTGGTAATTAGATGAGACAACAGTCATAAGAAGCTGCTGGATGGGAAATGATTCTCTGAGTGTTCAGTCTGTTTTAAAGCAGAATTCCACAGACCATTCCACATTACTGCATAATGAAATAACTGAAATGTAAACAGAGACATTCAGAGTTTTTGGTTTGACGTCACATGCATCGTTTTGAACCTTCCACGTTACACGTCTGGGTTCTCTGGTGGTTTCAATAAATGACTATTCCTAATAATGCTCAGTCTCCTCGTTCCTGTCACCGCCACCACTGTAAAGAAATGGGTTTCTCTAGAACGGTGAACGTATTGAACTGCTCTGAAAGACTGAAATAGAGTTATGTGCATATATTTTAAGATGTGTCCGTTTCCTTTCACTCTGTAGGTAAACACTGGGTCTCAGTGCAGCGGTCCGCTCCCACAGTAGGTCAGTCTCTGCTGGATGCTCAGCGGCGGGAGAAGGATGAGGCTGACACGGTGACAGCCATGGCCTCTCTCACTGTGGACACGGAGCAGTCAGCAGCCTCCTCACAGAGCAGCAGGTAACACACACCCACACAGCACTACACAGCTTTGTCCCTCCACCTGAACACACGCATGCTCATCTCGAAGAGCTTCACCCACCAGCTCAGAAACACAGACGTGCAGGTTTAGCGGGGAATGGCTGTTTATTTGATGAGTTTAATATCCAAAAATGAATGGCTTTGTAAAAGTTAAGGGTGGAGGTGGAGCGACACCAGGCTTTCTGGAAGTTTGGCGCATGTGTGGAAGTGTTGGCATGTCTCACGATGTCAAACCTACCCACCAAGTTTCATCCCTGTTGCTTGATGAGTGGATTCTCTTAGCAGGCTTTCCTAATTAACCATCCATCTCTCGTCATCATTCAGGGCTGCCGAGGAACCAATGGAGGAGGAGCCTGTGTTGTAGGAGGAAACGTCCAGCCTGAATCACCACGGTGACCTCAGCGTCCACACCCGCTTGGCTACACCAGTCACCCTCGAGTCACGACTCCTTTTCCTCCGCTCAGCTTTACGATTGGTTTCCTTGGCCCTTCGCTCATTTCCAGGTGCTTGACGGACATTCACACAGTCGCCCAACCTCTGCTTTTCCTGAACGCCCGAAAAACAGGCGACACAAACGGCAGTGGACGGAACGGGCAGCCGACCGGACATCCGGAAGCGGGACCTTTACGGCAAGGCCTTGGTTTTATTTTCTCTCCTTTCTGTGGACCGAGGAAGAGAAAAGAAGAGAGAGAAAGCGAAGGAAAACTACAGACAAGCAGGCAGACAGCGCTGGGATGTTGACGGAAAAAAAAAAGATCAATAAAAGAAGCTCTGTATATTTCCAGTACTTTATATGGAAGATGTTTCAATGGAAAAAGCCAACAAGCAGCAAAAATATTTCAACACCAAACACACACGCACTAAAACTGTTTTACCGTGCTGAAACTAGCTCACTTTGTCTTTTTTGCGAACGTGAGAACCTCTTTCTTCTCTGTCGTGTCTGTCCGTTTGTTCACTTTCGTCCGTACGTACAAATATCTTGTTCAGAAAAGCACACAGACGTATATGGATATTATATATGTACAGGCATATATACATATATATGTGGTTTTGTGTGTGATGTATAAACACACATATACACTTTGTATTCCCTTTACCATCCACAGTTAAGTTGAGCCCGCTACCTTTTTGGCGCTGGAGGAAGCAAGGTTTTCTTGGCGTCCGGCCAATTTTTGGAGAACTTTTGCTTTTGTCGTTTTTTTGTTTTTTTTAAATCACAAAAGTACAGGACTATTTTTGGAGGGCATATGACTCACTACAACTACCGCACACTCATAAACAATGGCAGTGCATTGACTGAAGGAGTGAGGACTGAAAAACACGTGGAACGCTTTCAGTATTTTTGTCCTCTGACTTTCCTGACCTTGACGAGGGAATGTGGATGGAGGAAGAACGTGCGTAGAAAGAACTCGGTGCCTTTTATACTAAAGAATATATTTAAAACACAAAACACCACCTACTGCATCAGACATCCACAGTAATACAGCTCTTGAGGATGACTTCTTTGTGTTTTTGTTGTTTTGTTGTTATTTTTCTGTTTCAAACTGCCTTAATTTTCGAGAGAGCGCCGTTTTTAGCCATCCAGTCGGAGAGCACAGTGAGGACTCGAGTCCTCTTTCCCTCTTTTCCTTCTTTCAGGGTGTACATGTTCTACCCATGGTAAAAGGTCAAAGGCCTGACCTTAAGCCTTGTCGTCGTTATTATTCGGGTTTGTTTTCAGTCTCGTGCCGTCCTGCGGCGCGTAGTATGATCTGACCGTATGGAATTGCTGATGATGACCAACATGTTGCTTTTTGTTTCCTTTTTTTTGGGTCACTTTTCTTCTCTGTACATAACGTTTATCTCTCTTTTCTCTTTGGGCGTCCTCGGGTAGTTCAATAATGAAACCTTTTATTTCCCATGCCGTTTTCTGAGGACTTTCGAGTGTCTGTGGTCACTTTTATATTGAAACGTATCGTCTTTTTTTTTTTTTTTTTTTTTTTAATGAAAACTCAAAAGAAAAAAACAAAAACAAACGATCAGTGTTAATCTGCTCAGTCAGTTTTAAAATATTCTGTATCAAACAAGTGTAATGTGCTGGGTGCAGATGCACGGTGTTTGTTAGTTGTTTTTGTTGTCGTTTATTTCTTTCTTCTCCTTTTTCTTTTCCTCCCTAAGTGATGTTTATGTGTTGTCACTGCGCGATGAATGTGGCATCAGGGTTTTAAGGGCAGGTATGAATTTTGTTCCTTAAAAGATGAAAACAGACACAGACACACACAGACAGACACACACAGTTACAGATATGCTTTCCTTTTTATAATGTATTACTGATCACAGGCAATAAGGTCAAACACCACTTTGGCTTCGAACACTACACATACTCTGCCACCTTCTGCAAGAATATCGGCCACTTTCATTGCCCATTGATATAGCTTTACTTCTTTGATTATTTTTGCACCAGATAAATTTTATTTTCGTAACTCGGCGGTTTGTTGTTTTGTACGTGTATAAAAGCTGGGTGAAGCTCTTACCGTTCACTGACTTTACCTTTAAATAAGACAGCAGGCCGTTCTTCTGCAGGAACTTTGTGTAGGGACATCTCTTTGGGCCAATTTCAGTCCAGCCTTCTGTCACTTTGAGACATATCTGTATTGAAAACCTGAGAATTATTGTCGTAGGCATTTCTCCTGGTCAGCAAATGTTTCATTAAGGGAAGAATTAATAAATAAATAAACGAAAAAGCGCATTAATACTGTTTAGAATGGCACGTTTGTAGCTTCAGGGCTGAACTTGGCCTAAACCTTCAGCCCAACACTGCTGTGAGACACAACTCTATAAATACTCTTCTGCTTATATACATACAGTACATGTACCAAATTTGGTCAAGGGGGGGCGGGGGGGGGGGGGTGGAGTTGATTCCAGCTTTTACCTTAAATACAATGTGGAACGTCTCGTCCAGGTTGTTGCTTTTGGGGCACTTTTATAAAGTCCTTAAAAATCCTCGTCCGTGCAGAAAAAGGAAAAGGATGATCCGGCATTTCTGGACTCTCTCGCTCCTTTATTTATTTGGAGTCAGAAATGGACGCTGAGGGAAAGTGGCTTTCGGGTTTCAGAGGAGCTTTTTGGAAGCCTGGAGTCTTTTGTCTTATTGTAACTCTTTCTTGACACGTTTGTCGGTTCACTCAGCCTCACAGCCTTTGGGCAATAATTTACAATTGTATATTGCACAACTCTAAAAGGCGACGAGTTATGGCCAGTTTTCCGCAATCCTCCGGAATAGTGTTAAGACTTTATCACACGTGTCGTTCGCGTCGCGTGCTCCGTTTCGAAAACACTGAAGTCATTTGTAGTCTGCGATTGCTGCTCGTTTGTTTGTGGTCGGTTGCTCGTTGTTCGTTTCCTTCATCGGTGTACCAGCTTGTTCCAGTCACTTTCTTTGGTGGTCTAGAGCATGGAGCACACGTGCCTGATGCCGCACACCGACGCTCTAGGTGTGTGTTTCTGCATGAAAAGAGTCGGACGTGCGATTTGGAAAGTAAAGCAGTCACCTGAGACGTAAGACACTTTGTTTAAATAAAAAAAAGTAAAAGAAAAACAAAAAAAAAAAAAACAACAAAAAAACCAACAGGGTTCCACACTAGTGCTTGGACCCCTAATGACAGCCGGGGCCGATTGGGGCCGTTGTAATTACAGTGCTGTAATATATCAGAGAGAACTCCCCTCGTGTGCGTGGCTGTGGGCTTTACTGTCCTGACGAGACTACTGTGACCATATTTTTGTAATGTTTCGATGTAGATCACTGACCGTTGCGATTTGTGCATAGTTTTGTATTCACAAGCAGGTTGTGCTCTTTCGGATGTGCTGGTGACGCGGCCCTCTTTGGGCCTTTACTTTCGTTCTGAGTGTTGGACGAGAGCAGCAGGCGTACAGGACGAGCAGGTTTTTCTTTTTTTTTTTTTTGAGGAGTGTGATCTAATACATGGCCTCCACCGCAAGACTCTTTTTCTTTAAAAAAGAAAAGAAAAAAAAAGAAAAAGAAGGCAACAGTACGAAGAGGGCCTCGAGGTGGACACTGGAAGACCTCTTGCGTGTAAAAGGTTATCGACATTCACCATTGAAGATAGCTTTGTTGTCGCCGCCACACTATTTTGCTATTCAGTAAATATGTATATTTATTGATATTTCATATGTTGTGTATATGTAGTGCCCTATGATCGTCAAGGTTCAGAGTACTTGTATATTTTTTGACTTTTTCGAAACGAGAGGTTGTGTCTCTTCAGTCGTCCCTCCATCGCTTTGGTGTTCTCTCCGTCGCCACTTCTATGTGATTGGATGTTTGAATATGTGACCGTCTTTTAACCTTACTTTTTTAATATTCTCTCTCTCACACTCTCTCTCTCTCTCTCTCTCTCTCTCAATTTCTTTCTTTCCTTCTTTCTTTCTTTCTTTCTTCTGGTCATATTGATATGCAGAAGTTGAAATTATCAAAAAGCACATTCCTTAATTTTCTTGTGTTTCTCTTTTGATGCTTTCATGTTGCGACAATACAAAGGTGTGTATACTAACTGCTACACACGTGTATATAGAGTGCATATATGTGTACACATGTGCAATACACGCTATTTGAGCAATCTATTACTGTGATTATAATTCATTAAAATTGCTGTCCCTTTGAATTACCGAGCTTTCTCTTCTTTGTCTCACCACACGAATGCTACACGAGCCCAAGCCCTTGTGTTTGGCCCAGCAGTGTAACACAGTGAGCCACACAGATGATGCCGTAGACCAGCGTTCTCTGGCTGACTGATCCAGAGGCACATTTACACTGGTGTCTACATTCTTCCATAAGATTTGTTTTTCATTTCTTTCTTGCCATTGAATAAGTTTATTCAGCACTTTAATTTCTTCTCTGATGTCTACATGAAATGATTTCATCCTAGAAGAGAAGAGAATAGTTTAATGAGCTCTGCTCTGATTGGCTGGTTTACCATGATGATCAAAGCAACATATCGGAATACAGTACCAGTAGACACTGTGTAAATAGGATGGCTTGTCAGACTGCTTCGTTAGTCGCTATTAGCTAATGTTACCTACAGTAGCTACGTGCTGTTAAAGTTTTTACTCACTATGAGAAATCTGAGACTATGAGGTCCTGAAAATATCACGCAGCATGTCTTCACCTACAGGCTGCTGATGGGGTTGTGATGTTGATAAAGATGGAACTGCTCCTCTCCTCAGTCTCCTCAGTGTTAAATGCAGAGCGAAGCTGCTCGATATCAGATTATATATAAGATTATTATATTTAAGATTTATATAAGATTATATATAAGATTTAAGATAAATATGTGGGAACTGAAGATTCACCAGCTTGTTTTGCAAATTTTCCATCGCACCTTAAATGGTGCTGCGGTTACATGAAGAAGCTGGTGAATAGGAAACCAATTCAGCCGAATTTAAAGATGAACATCAGCCATCCCCGCTTCCGCTGCCAGTACCAGACCGCACCCATTGTGTGGAGTTTTAAAAACTCGGAGGGTTTCTGAATAAGCTCCAGTCTAACACCAGGTGACAAGTTGTCCCAGAAGGTCGGTACCTGTTCCCTGCACCAGCAGGCTGGGTTTGATGTAGAGAAGATGACATTAACAAACCAAAATGGAAAACAGTCAAGCTTCTTACCATGGCACCTATTCGCAGCGCCATCTAAATCAATAAGGGAGCGTCCTAATTGCTCACTTAGTTTTTCAGTATGTAGTATAGAGTACAGCCACAAATGTTAAAGTTGAGTATCCTCCAAAATCCACAAAGGACATATAGAACCATAGAGCATTTGTGGCTGTACTCTATTTTTAAGTACAGTAATGATGGACACTATTTGTCCCACAATGCAACAGGAACCAGCAAGGGGGGAGCTTCTTACTCCTAGAAAACTTTGAAGAAAACCTCCGCCAAAGCAGCTTTCAGAGTCCAGCGTGGTATGACGTGAGCTTCACCACTTGCTGTTGGTAAGAAACGATGTAGTAGACTCATGCATGTTTGTGTCCTACTCTGCTGAACTCATACTATTTAGATTAGTACAGTGTAGTGGTTTACATCTCTGCCCTTTAATGCTGCTGACTCAGGTTCGATTCCCCACCTGGGAAACCACCCTACATGGTACTGATCAAAAGACTTTGGTCAAGACTACTAACATGACCTTTGCCTAGCTGTGTAAATGTAAGAGTGCCTAATACCATTCATGTAAATGAAGTACAGAGTGTATACTGTGTAGCATTAGTGAGTAGTACACTATGGAGACACGACCCAAGTCTGAAAACAAGTATCTCCATTTTTGGTGACATAACGTTTTCTATGCAACGTGTGCTACTGCCTTTAACATTTAGTTAAAAATTTAAGCCTGGTAAAGGTTTTTTAGTTTAAGCACAAATGTGCATAAACAGCATAAACAGCATTAATGCACATTTATTTATTACTATTGCACTACCTTATTATCCCTGCAAGGTTTATCTATCTATCTATCTATCTATCTATCTATCTATCTATCTATCTACCTATCTATCTATCTATCTATCTATCTATCTATCTATCTATCTATCTATCTTACTGTCTATCTATCTATCTATCTATCTATCTATCTATCTGTCTGTCTGTCTGTCTGTCTGTCTGTCTATCTATCTATCTATGGAAAATGCAACCAGTGGTCTTTGGAAGAGAGGGGGCAAAACCTAATTTTATCCCTGAATTAATAATAAAATAATTAATTTTATCGTTCATTTATATGTTCATTTGTATGTTGTAATTGTGGCTTTGACTGAAAATGAAATAAATAAATGACTATGAATAAATTACATACAAAAAACAAAAGAAAAAATATTTTAAGGTTTGGTCCAAGTAAAAAATTTATTGCGGTAAAATAATATAAAATAATTATTATTTAGTAACTTTTAAAAATTGTAATCGATGTTTTAAGTCAAAACTTAAAAAGAAAAAGAAAATCTTCCGTTATGTCGCAGTCCTGCGTCAGCGACGTGATGACGCGGCGGTTTTACGTAAGCGGCGCTCTCGGTGTGCGGGCGGAGGAAGATGGCGGCTCCTGCTGCGGGCGAGTACTTCAGCATCGGCAGCAGTGTCTCCTGCCTCACCTGCCTGGGCCAGCGTCTCCAAGGGGAGGTCATCGCTTTCGACTACCACACCAAGATGCTGACTTTGAGTATCCTTTATCTTTCTACCTCTCCGGACAGCGTGGCTGAGCTCCTCGGAGGCGGGGGGCAGTAGTGACTTCAGCCAAACACATCCGCGCAGCTCCGCCTCTACACATCACCAGTTCACCGTTTCGCTAGATACTAAAAATGTTGGCGCTCTGTTTATTGTCCTTTCTGCCCTAAATCACCCTCCTGGGCACTTCGGAGGTAAATCCTTTGGGGGTGAAGTTGATTTCCTGCTAGCCCGCTTCTTTGTTGAATCTTCCCGTTCCACCTTAAACGGTGCAGCAGTTCCACTCAGGCGCCGGAGCCGAGCTGCACCATTTAAAGTGGAACGAGGCAGAATGAACAAAAATGACCTGAGCTTCGTGTTAACCCTTCAGGAGTTTCAGATCGGTGTGTTGGGGCATGGGCACACTATATGCTCAGTACGTGGGTGGACTGGACCAGCAGCTCTGTATTTAAGGCTGACCTCTTGGTGTACCTTCATGCGTGACGACGGAGCGCATTGATGAGCTTTGTAGGCAGGGGTAGTTTTTGCTGCTTCTTATTCAGTGGGAGTTTTCGACCTTCCGCTGCTAACACTGCCACTTGCAGCTACACTGTGCAGTGTTGGTCTGGCCGTGCTGTGATGAGTTTACTGTTCACCCTGTGTGATATCCACATCTTAAGCCTGTAAGGCAGGACTGTGTGACCGAACCTGCCCACCCTCCGGTCTGATCCACGTGATGCCTAAGCTGTCAGAGCATCCGAGACCGTGTGTTTGCTCGTTACATTACTTACAGTATTTCGTTTATTTCGTTTGTGTCGAACAGCATCAAGCCAAGTGCTAACGTTTGTATCCCCACGTTCACTGAAGTTGTTGAGATTTACAGCTGTCCACGTCGAGTTCACCTCTAGAACTTGCTTTGCTAGCTAACGTTAACTAGCTCCGTTAGCTAGCCTGGCTCCCTTAACCGCTACTGCTGCTCTCAATTTATGGCATTTAGCTAGACGTGCCAATGTCAAAGCATGGTACAGTTAATGTCAGATTGTTTTTAGGAGGAGAATGAAGTATACCAGTGAGTTTCACCCCTTCCTTGTGGGGCTACCATCATTAACGTTCCCTGCTAGCTTAGCTTAGCCTAGCCTGTTAGCTAGCTAGTGACGCCAGAGCCGCTAAGGTTAGCGGTGGGACTTTAAGCCTTGCTAGCTGTTTGCTTGTCCTAAACTTCTCGGTCTTGGGTTCAGGTCAACACTGTGCATATGAAATGTCTTTGTGGCACTTGTTGTGTTAGGAGGACACTGGATACTCGAGTTTCATCTCCTACAGGGGTGCTAAGCCTGGCTAACTGGTCAGGTCAGGAATGAGGGAGGATGAGCAACGACTGTGCTGTCCTTAAGGAACCTGCACTACTTGTTTGATATGGCGGACGTGCCTGTAGTTGAGCAGTGAGTTATGATTATGGTTATGACTTGTTAAGCCCATCGTTTAGTGAAACATCAGCAAACTAATGATTTTCCTAGGAACTTTATTAAGTACCCAGGTAAGCTGGTGGCATGGGTTAGGGTTCTGTTAGTACTGTGACTTATCGGTACTCTTATTGATGCTACTGTCTGTAATTTGATGGTTAAAAGACAAAGACATAAAAGATATGAAATGATTAAGATGGGAAAACTTAAGAACTGAAAATCCACCCTTGACATCCCCAGTTAGCTGGCTTAGGCTATCAGAGTATACCAAATATTATTATAACCTTGGAAACGTTTTCCGATGGGAACATTTAGACGCTGGGAGAAATTACCCTATCTGTAATTTTAACACTTGGCTGAAATCTGCCACCCATCTACCAGCTTCATGTTCCGGGTTTACTGCTCGAGCAGTATGTGACCTCGAGCCGTGCTGACCTTACCAAGTTGGTTTTTAAAAAGAAACAACGGTGAATTAAATGAATTTGTATTAAACAAAATTTAATAAAAATACTTCTGAGTGTAGCTCTACTACAGTAATGGTCAATCCTGCCAGATCGGCCATAGTTGGGAACTTCAGTAGTGTGTCCGACTTGACGACAGTGTTCACACTGATCATCAAGTGAGCCAAAGTTGAAAATAAGCACAGCCCCGATTATCAGTTATGATAACTAGGGGTGGGTGCCTACACGCCGGAGGTTGCGGCAGCCTCTGCTCGGTATATTGTAGTCAGGACGCGTGTAATATGTGCTAAATGTGCTATGGATATGCACTACAGTTGGACATTTTGACAAGGTAGCACAATTCCTCACAACAGCAGAAGGCTGCCCTGAAGATGTATGTGCAGCAGCCACTTTGCTAAAGTAGTTGCTCCATGAGGTTGCTGGCGTTATCCCCCTTCCTCCCTTTACTTGCAACTAGCACTATATATTATAGTACACTATATATACTAGTACTATATATTGCATTTAGCTGCATCATCAGTGGATTTAGCACAGTGGGCCCTTGAACGTCTTCTTTCAGCTTACTTGGTACCTCGATACCCATCTCTAGTAAGTTGGTGGGGCTCCAGAACATCTTCAGGGTGTTTTGGCAAACATTCTTTAAGCTTCTAAAACTGTATTTAGTAACACAGTGCTGGTTACTGGCATCTGTAAAGAGGATGCTGTCATTAGGATAGAACTGGTTCGTTATGATAAAAGACTGGACTAACTCTGTACTGGGATGCAGGGATGGCACTAGAGGTCATGCAGTCAGGTCACTACGGTTAGCTTGTACCTCACACATGCCCCTCGCCCTCTTGTGGGGAGTCCCTGTTCCTGATGATGACCTTTGTGCCTGAAGCTTCTTCAATCTGTGCCCTAATTATGAATGCGATTTCAGAGTTACTGGGCTTTTAATGTGAAGCACTGGAAGCACTTCCCCACTCGTTTATTCAGATTTGTCTTAATTTATTAACTGCTGGGTTTTGCTGAACCACAGTCGTTACTGCTGAAATGACAGCATGGCTCACATTAACTTCACTTTAATGACTTCAGTCTGCTAAAGTCAGGATGAGAAAGCGTGGGTGCTTATCTCCCCTCCATACACAGACTTTCCCCTGTTCCATCTTGTTGCTGCTGCTTACTGTAATCTTGGCAAGCGGTGTGTCACTGGGGGAATGTTGGTGAATACTAGAACACTTACTTGTGAGTCTGCTTAAAGGACACCAAGGCCAGAGGGGCGAGGGATTTCTCCAGAGCACTCAAGTTTAAGGTGTCTTAACTTCATTTATCAGTCTTTGTGGGTTGGAAGAGCATCAGCTGCTACACTAGCGTGTGTGCCCACTAGGTGGTAACAGAAGGCCACAGGCATAGTAAACCAAAGCCTAGCGATGTGCTGTACTGTGTTTAGAACAGGAGCAGCTGAAGATTGAATGAATATAACAGCTATCTCCACTGGCCGCTGGTGGAAAGAGGGGGGGAGCCAGCACTTCAGCATAGAAAGGTGAAATGGTTGCGGCTGACATGTCTTTGAACTAGAAAATGAAATTCTTGGCCTCAGTGTTGGAGCCGTTGTTCGAGGAGTATGTGCTAATACAGACCTGGATCGTGTGTTATGTTGTCATCTGTTTTTCCACCGTTGCTTTAAATAAAGAGGAACTGATACAGCAACAGTTGATTTACAGTACTGTGAAAGTTTAATATCACTGGATAAAATTGTTTTGTTGATTTTTATTTGGTTTATTGAAATTGCAGGTTGCCCACCCTGGCCCTGAAGGACTCCCTGTCCCCTGTGTTTACCAGCTCGAACACACCCATTTCCACTCAGGAAGGGGTTGTTCATTAGCTTGGCGGAATCGGGTGTTTGGAGAGCAGGGAAATTCTAAAGCGTTTAAGGTCAAGCAATATTCCAGGGAACACTGTTCAAAGTTTACACAGCCTCTAGGTGGCTTTTGATGAGATACAGTACATAAGGAACATGGATACAGTGGCTAGTAGGGCCATGTGTGATGGCCGACAAAAGTACAGTGCAAAAAAAAAAAAAATCAGTATTATTGAGCTTTATTGGGCCCACCATTTGTTATAATTCAATAACCTAAGTTATTCTCAACTTATTGCAATAATGTAAACTGGTTACTTTTTGTTCACAAGCTGAACCGCACAGTTGCTTTATTAGGCTGTGATTTGATGGCCATAACCATAATTAATTTCTTGATTTTCCCTCTGGGATCAATACAGTATCTATATATATATATATATATCTGCTATTGTGTGTTGTCTGTGTTCTGTCCATCTACCGCAATCCTTGTCGAGGATTCGGTGCGTTTTGTACTTGTGTGCCTTGACCTTCCCTCTCTAGAATGCACCCCAGCCAGCGGCAAGCCCAACCTTAGCGACGTGGTTCTTGTCAATTTAGCCTATGTGTCCGAAGTGGACATCATCAACGACCGCACTGGGACTCCTCCCCCATTAGCATCTCTTAATTTTAACAAGGTAAGGCCAAACAAGTCTATCATTCTCTCAGCTCAATACCTGGTACATGGGAATGAAGTTCACAAAAGCATTTGGAGACTCACAGGATTTCTGGTGATTTCAGAAGATCACACAATTTCTCCAGATGTAAGCCTTTTGGGTGTTTAGGGAAACCTGTTTTTGCAGATTGGCAATGGCTGATAATTCTGAGATAATTGGAATTTAAAAAACTAAATGGCTAAGTACATCTGAAAATGAATTGTGCAAGATACTGAAAAATATATAGATAAGCCGAAGTCAGTATAGCTCTATATGTGGTAAAAGTTGTTTCACGTCTGAGTTATTTGAAGTCTGAAATTATTAATCAGTTATTTGAATTTCTGTTTCATCTTAAATGGGACAGCAGACACATTCTGGCTTTGTACTGTTCTCCCAAATTTCACTGCCGTGCTATATAAGGTGGTACAGAATATTACAATAAGAAGCCAACCTAAGGGTTATCAAACAAGATTTTCTAATATGGGCTTTCCATATACTTCCAGCTCACACCAGCTGGCACATAACTATTTGCAGACAAGGCCATGATCATACTGTCTGATGCAGCTGACCAAGTCTAGTGGCTACTCAGGCAGTAGAAGAAAGCACTCTGGTGTGTCCTAGTTAGGCTATCCCCAAAATAGCATCCCTTCGTTTATGTCTGCTGCGTTGAAAACAAACTTCAGAAGTTACAGACTAGACAGTGGTTGTTGAACGAAGACTGCTGCGTTTTTACCTGAGACGTAACTGATGCGATCGGCTAAACAGGCTAACGTTAGTGTGTTCTGTGTCTGTCTGGGCATACTGGTATAGAACAGTGGGGAAGAATTCCACCTGATGTACCGCCCACCACTTCTGCACAGTTTGCCCTGCTTCAGTATGCCTGATACAGTGGCGGCTTTAATGAATGTGTTTAGTTTTATACAGCGATATTGCAGATATTGGTTCGTCTCAGGGTCTCTAAATAAGACTGCTGGTTGGTGGTACAGAGCTACTGAACAGTTTGAAATGCCCTTACTCATGTTCTCCATTCTTTTGTTCTGCAGCTTGCAAATAGAGCTCGGGCAGAAAAAGAAGACAAGTTGTCCCAGGCTTATGCAATTAGTGCTGGAGTCTCAGTGGAGGGCCAGCAGCTGTTCCAGACTATTCATAAAACGTAAGTGCTGTTTAGCTCCGTCAAACACATGACCATGGTTTCAATTAGTTCTGTTCTTTTGTTACATTTTTTAAAAATATATAAATATATTGTATTTTAATTATATATATAATTTCTCTAGAACTAAACATTTAGCATTGAACCACTCTGAATTTTAAACACTTCAGCTTCTAAATTATTGACCAGGTTGATGGAGTCCTTGTTCATGGAAGGATTATTGATGGGAAGCTTATTCCTGAGCTGTATACTTTGACTACGTACTCGGCTCAAGAAATTCAATATATGGGAAAAGTGCCACAAGATATTCCATGCAGCGTTCTAACGGACACGTTCTCAGAGGCTGACTTATGCACGTTTGTGTTCTGCTGGGTATTTTGAAAGCCTAACCCCTGTTCATGTTTTTGGCGTCATGTGTCCTGATGCTTTCTCTGTAGTCCAAAGCTGTGTAAATCTTCTTTGTATGTTTCTGAAGCCCTCTCCTGTTGTTCTGGTACAGGATCAAAGACTGCAAGTGGCAGGAGAAGAACATCGTGGTGATGGATGATGTTATCATCACTCCACCTTATCGAGCGGACAACTGCAGAGGCAAAGAGGGCAGCGCTTTAGGCCACGTACGCAAAATAGTAAGTTCATGCGTAATTCATGCGTTTCTTCCGCCGTTTCTTTATTTCCTTCTTGCCTCCATGTGTTTTATTAACTTAAGGGAAGAGCACCTTCAAAGGGCACAGGTGCGTAAAGGGATTTGAGCTTGAGCTCCGCAGGCATTAGGGATGCGAGATCAGCAAATTTGACCTTGGTTGCATTCAGTGTATGAGAAAAGGTATTTACATGGCTGTTAAATGACAGCTCTCTCTTTCTTTCTTTTTTCCCTTCATTTTCAAAGCAAACTTTGTTTACCACTCTCAGCTAAGAAAGGTTGATAAGTTGTTAATGCCTGAAATGCAGGATTGCAGTAAGTGATGCTGGGGTGAATCAGATCTGTAGCTCATGATTGTAGTAAAATCAGCCCAGGTATGTTTGCTGTCCAGCTGATGTATCTTGTATCCCACATATTAGGACGTGCAATCCTGCTACCAAATCATTACACACTCTTTATTGTGCCTCGGATTGTGTCAAGAAATCCGAAATAGACTTTTAATATGACACTGTGACATGCTGTTACCTAAACGTGAGCACTATGGTGTGTGTGCGTGTGCATGTGTGTTATTCGTTTTAATAAAACTCTTCCATCTACTTAAGTGATTTTTGTATATTAACAGTATTCCCTTATTCAGGAGTGTCCCTTCCCTTTAGATGCTCCCATTCTGTTTCTTATTAACTCTAAGTTTAATGTGGTTAAAAAAGATACCAATAGTTTATATAATATATAATATAATGAATATCTTTTCCACTGCAGCAATAAAAAAAGAGACGTCCACTATGTTATCCATTATTCCAAATTCTTGTAGCATGTAACTAATTTCTTCAGCTGTGTGTGTGTGTGTGTGTGTGTGTGTGTGTGTGTGTGTCACCATCAGGTAGTATTCTCAAAGAGCTTGCTGGTCAAGGTACCTTTGGTAACAGTACTGATGTTAAAGTGCTGTATGAAACTGGGAAATACCAGTTGTCCCAGACTGTGTTGGAAGTGCTGGCAAAGTGCCTTTTTAAACCTGATCCTAGATGATGGATGGATTTACGAGATGTGGCGTATAATTAGGTCTTTAACCTTTTACATGAGAGCATAAACTTGCAGAGAATGTATTAAACGAGACTTAGAAATCAGTGCTTTTAAACACAGCAAAGAAAAGGCAGGGTTGTATTCTCCAGACCTCTGTAAAGGGGCACCTGAGCAGAGTGAAGTCGTGTTTACTAGCCTTCCAGTGAGCACCTGAACACATCATGATCTCTGTGATATTGTAACTCAGCCCCCCCTCCAAAGCTGAGCTTCCCTTTACATTGGGCAACGTTTCGTTAAGACTTTTCATTCCACCTTAAATGGGACAGCAGCTACGTTCTTGGACCCCGACAGGTGCTAGAATGTAACTGAATAAGCAGCTTTAGTTTGGGAAGGTTCTCAAGTCATTTGTCTCATTGATGCATCCTATGTAACTGTTGGACTCTGGAAAATATTAGTCCCTCAAGCTGTACCAGCTGGTATATAGCTTGTTCTGCAGGCAAGGCCGGGAGACCACTGTATTAAGTAATGGTTTAATGAATGAAACTGTTCCTCTGCTGAGATATCGGTACGTCAGGAACTGTGAGCGATGCTGTTTTGGTGGTCTATAAGCTTCCATTGTTTGTTACCTAGCAGTCTTAAAATGGTCCCCTACAGGTTCTATATTGAAGGCAATTTGATTTGGGTATATTCTGCTAGGGTTCTACTATTGTTATGAGTATTAGAACATTTCTAGGTACTATCTAGAACCCTTTTTGCAAACATGCCAACACAAGGCATGAACTGTGTATGAGTAAGGTGAAATAGCTGCTGTTTAAAGGTTTCTCCCTCCTCTGCAGGTTGAGAAACACTTCCGTGACGTGGAGAGCCAGAAGTCCGTGCAGCGATCACAAGCACAGCAAACACAGAAGGACTCGGCCTTATCGGCGTGAGCGCGACCTACGTGCAGAGTGCTTTGCCGGCACTTCAAGTTTTTGGGTTTCCTTTTATTTTGGAGTTTCATTTTCAATCCACCTCCCGGCTGAGGCTGAGGTAGCTGCGGCCTGCGTCGTGAGCGGAGCCGACCTAGACGTCTGGAGGGGGAAAAAAAATAATTGAATCAAAAAGGAGGGCAGATTATGAGCCCTTGAATAAATTTTTCAAAAGATTTAATTTTATGACAGAATATCTCAACCACCCTTCCATTTAGCCCTTCCATCAAATCCATGTGCGCCCCTTTCCTATTCGTATTCTCTCTCTCCAACTGCTAACCCATGCAAACACATTCCATATTAGCCAAGAACAATGGGAGGCCTGACGAAGCGTCAGGTTGTTTTTCCTCAGCTCCTGTGCCTCCTTGTACTTTATTTTCCCTGTCAAACAAAAATGTGACTTGAAAGGTACTGGAGAATTTTTTTTTTTTTAATAATATAAGATTCTAACTTACTGTAAGCCAGTCTGGGTGGAAGAAGCGGGTTTATTTTTCTAACAGTCGACTAAAATGATGCGAGTAATAAATGTGTGCGTGAGAGATGGTTCAAGAGCAGTGGTGAAGTTGCACTTGGCAGGAGATGACCCTTCACACAGCAGCTCCTTCTCCATGGCCTAACATCAGGTGCTGGACACAAGTCAGTCTTGTCATCTCAGAGAAAATGAAAAGAAACAGATTCTCAGAACCATCGTAACTCTTTTTTTTTTTTTTTGTTCTACCCAGCTTATTTTGTACCATTTTCTTCATAGCACCATCCAACACTCCTCCTTTAAATCCCTTCTTTCTCTCATTTTTAGACGAAGGAGCGAAACTCTCGATTACTTTACTGTATGTACGCCTTCTGTTTACATGCTCAGTGAGATCTTGGCATATCCTCTCTATGCGAAACTCCAGACTGGCACTTGTCATAGTTTGGGCAGAGATGGAGATTCAAAAGGAGGGAAAATCCTGCATGCAGCAGTTGAACTTTGTCATAACTGTTTCATGAAACCTTGTTGAATACCTCTTCCACCGTAACCGGACCTCTTTTTGTCCCAGCACATCATTCTGTGAATTATTTTCCCCCCCAATGCTTCCCTCGACCGTGCATTCCACCATGTTTCAGTGACAGCAGCTTTATTTCTCTGAATGAAACCCTTTGTAACCTTTTTTTTTTTTTTCTTTTCTGGAAAAGGAAATGTGTTAGAGATATCTTGCCATGTTAGAGACTGAGATGGCGGAGGAACGGTGGCAAGTTGTCTAGAGCCAGGCTCCTCCCTCTCTCAGCCTCATGGAAACTCGTAGCCTGATGGAGGCTCTGCCAGTGGCGCCAAGCTGTGACGGCCATTCGCGTTACATAGCAGTTCACATTTACTCTGTGTCAACGAAGTTGCCGTTGCTTAGGACTCTTTCCCAGTATTTTATTTTTTATTTTTAAATAGTTAACATGGAAATAAAAAAGGAAAAATCACATGGAGTCCTGTCTTTCCAATGTCTCTGGAGGCCTATCCAGCAACTTCTTTTTCTTAAAGGCACACTGATGCACAACCATATACCCGTCGCTGCGTACAATATAAACATGCCCAGTGGCTTCTTACAGCAGCACGTTACAGAACTCTGGATATCAACTTGCTGGTTTAAAGGCTTGGGGTGGGGGGGAATAACTGATGGTGGAGGCGATTTTGGTTTTTTTGGGGGGTGGGCTGTGCCTTAGCAGTACATAATCCTAGGCTTAATGGGCCTCATTCACCTTCACCTTCATCTTTAAGTTATTTCTTAAAGCCGAAAGCCGTGATGTAGAGCTGCAGAACTGTTTGCACTTCAAGGATGAACCACCAAAACAGTGTAAGAGCAAGCCCTAATAAGAACACCTTGGCTTTCTCATTAGTGGACTTATTAGAGCGGTTGGTGAATGTAGTCCAACCTCAGTATAGTTACGCACCAGTGTTGGAGTAATTATTCAAAAAGTCATCTGTTCAAATTCCTATTTACCTAAACTGTAATGGGATATCGCTGTCTACCTTACACTGTGTCCCATTATCAAGCATATTTCTCAAAACAACCAGTGAGAGAGTTTGACTTCATGGAATACTTAAGGTAATTAAAAATACTGTTTCTAGAAGTCCAATAATCTCATACGTACAGAAGTCTTCAAAAAAAAAAAAAATTAGATATAACAACCAGATTTAGTTCTCTTGTTCTAGGCTTTTATCTAGAGCCCACAGAAACACTAACTCTGCCCCTGTATTTTGGTCTTTTTGGCCCAAATAGAAGCCTGAGAGTTCGTGTATAGAAATTTTTGATATTTAAAATGTTTATTTTTAAAACTTTTATACATTCAGCTGTAGCGTCAATAATGATGAAAGTGCATCTTCACAAGGGTGCTAAAGTTACAGTCCCTAGATGTTGCCTGAATCCTGTTGTACTGCATTAGAAACTAGGTTGGCGTTATCCTGGGCCTTATAAACGACTATGGGAGATAATTTTTGCACTTTTGCAAAATGTTTCACAAGATAAAATTATTTTACCACAATATTAGATCAGTCTGTGTGCGATGTCTGAATAGTTTGAGAATAGCTGAGTGACCAAGAGTGGCTCTCGATCTCCTGTCATTATTGTTGTTGGCTCAATGAATGATTGATAGACTAATACCAGAGAGTATATTTCCATTGTTCAGGTGGGAACGGGAATCTCTCGGTGGACTCATTATAATGCATAATTTAAAAGCGCATGGCCTCGTGTTTCAGCCCCCCTACTCGTACTGAAACGGCTCATCTGGTTAGATGTCTTCAGTTCACAATGAAGCTTAGACAGCAGGGTTTAATAATCCGGAGACACGGAGAGCATGTGGCAGATCACGTTTACCTCCTGTACTAACAGAGGTAACTGAAATGTAGTTGAGAGGCTGAGCTATGCGCTGTAGCAGTTGTGAGAAAACGTTTCTTGAATCTGTGTACGAATTAGCTGGATTACTGCATACATGACCCCTAAAATTTGATCTGATCTTTATATGAACTATAGAAATAAAAAATAATCAGTAATATAGGACACATACATAGTTGAGGGTGACTTCAAGGGGTGTGGCATGCAAAGTAGCGCTTGTACACGCCACCCACTAAACTTAGGTTCTTGTCATGCTACATTGGTGTCAGAAGTGGGATGTGGCTCCCAAGATGGAAGAAATCGAGTGGCTCATCACTAAACAGACAAGGAAGCATAGCCTGGAGGAAGCGGATATCGAGTGTAACGCCTGCACCCTTCCGGATGGTTCCAGTAAGCTGAGAGCAAGATGGCTGGCTTAGGAAGTGGTGGAAGAGGCCTGGCAGTAGAACACAGCTGGAGCAGTCACGTGGGCTTATCAGTGGGCACTTCATCTTTGGCGAGACACTGAAGCGGCTGCAGCAGACGTACTACTGCCTGAGTTGCTGTACGTGCATGGCTGTTCATAGCAAAGCAGGGGCTGCCACAGCGGTCACACACCCTGCTTCAGTTTCTCCACCCTGCTGCACCAATGGATAGGATTCTCCTGGGCTCCTTCCCCACCAACTGATGAGTAGAGGAGGTCTTCTGTCAGTTATGGGTGCCAGACCAACTTCATTAGATCCAGGGAATCAATTTCAGTTCTGGAAAGTCTCTATTAAACCTAAAGTATCTATTTGAACTGGAAGGGCAAAACCTAAAAACTAGGGTTGCTTCTGGCCTTGAAAGCTTGTGGCCTCATAGAGCATTTCAACTGCTCACCATTCACCTTGCCACTGTCACTGTACAGGGACTATTGCCTACCCTTGGTCATTCTGCCATTTCGCTCCAGTGAGCTTATCCAGAATTCCTGGTTCTGAAACACCCCCTGGTATTTAGGGAGTCCCATGATGACATACTATCTTAGCTGGCGTCTAACACCCTTGCCATAGCGGCACTGATGCTGATTTTGCTTGGTTTCACTCCTTCTTCTGGAAGTAGTGTAGTAATGCGCTCTTCCACATGTTAGCTGAGATCTCACACGCCTCCTCTTCTCTCTTCAGTTTGAGAAACAGCTGAGCAACAGTTCACTCTGTGTTTGGGGAGAGCGTGGTCAATCGTGTGTGTGTGTGTTGGACATTTATGGAAATACAGAAATTGGTTTAATACGGGACGCAACATTTGTTTGCCAAATAAAGGACGATTCCTAATTTTACGGGACGGATGGTAACCCTAGTAGAGGTTAATATGATGGCTGTAGTCCCCCCACCTTCAGGATACATCACAAGGTTTAAACTGGAAAGCAGCTGTAGAAACTATATTACAGCACCACTTCCGAGTGAGGATACAACTAACGTAGCCATCCTAATATTAATAACCCTGTCCCTGTAATAAAACATGTAGGCAACTTTCTCACACCGACAGCTGAAGAGTTATAAACTCATTTAAACATGATCTGATCTACTTAACAGACACAAGAGCATCACACAGCAAATATCAGGCAGAGAGAGAGAAAAGGAGGAGGAAACAGAATGAGTGAGAGTGAGTGAGTGCGTGAGAATGGGTGAGAGAATGAGAAAATTAATGAGAGAAGGGGTGAGTGAGAGTGAGAGATTGAGTGAGAGAATAAGGGACTGAGAGAGAAGGAGTGAGTGAGTGAGAGAATAAGGGACTGAGAGAGAAGGAGTGAGTGAGTGAGAGAATAAGGGACTGAGAGAAGGAGTGAGTGAGAGAATAAGGGATAGAGAGAAGGGGTGAGAGAAAGGATAAAGGGAGTGAGAGATATAAGGGGACTGAGAGAAGGTTGGGTGAGTGAGAGAATAAGGGACTGAGAGAGAAGGAGTGAGTAAGTGAGAGAATAAGGGACTGAGAGAGAAGGAGTGAGTGAGAGAATAAGGGACTGAGAGAGAAGGGGTGAGTGAGTGACTGAGTTAGTGAGTGAGAGAAAATGAACTAAGAGAAGGGGTGAGTGAGAGATTGAGTGAGAGAATAAGGGACTGAGAGAAGGAGTGAGTGAGTGAGAGAATAAGGGACTGAGAGAAGAAGTGAGTGAGTGAGAGAATGAAGAACTGAGAGAGAAGGGGTGTGTGAGTGAGTGGGTGAGAAAGAGAGAGAGAGAGCGACGCCGAGAAGTGCAGGACTGAGAGAGAAGGAGTGGGTGAGTGAGAGAATAAGGGACTGAGAGAGAAGGAGTGAGTGAGTGAGAGAATAAGGGACTGAGAGAGAAGGAGTGAGTGAGTGAGAGAATAAGGGACTGAGAGAAGGAGTGAGTGAGAGAATAAGGGACAGAGAGAAGGGGTGAGAGAAAATAAGGGACTGAGAGAGAAGGAGTGGGTGAGTGAGAGAATAAGGGACTGAGAGAGAAGGAGTGAGTGAGTGAGAGAATAAGGGACTGAGAGAGAAGGAGTGAGTGAGTGAGAGAATAAGGGACTGAGAGAGAAGGGGTGAGTGAGTGAGAGAAAATGAACTAAGAGAAGGGGTGAGAGAGATTGAGTGAGAGAATAAGGGACTGAGAGAAGGAGTGAGTGAGTGAGTGAGAGAATAAGGGACTGAGAGAGAAGGAGTGGGTGAGTGAGAGAATAAGGGACTGAGAGAGAAGGAGTGAGTGAGTGAGAGAATAAGGGACTGAGAGAGAAGGAGTGAGTGAGTGAGAGAATAAGGGACTGAGAGAGAAGGAGTGAGTGAGTGAGAGAATGAAGAACTGAGAGAGAAGGGGTGTGTGAGTGAGTGGGTGAGAAAGAGAGAGAGAGAGAGAGAGAGAGCGTGCCGAGTGCAGACCTGCTCCGTCAGGCGAGGGTGGTGGAGGCTACAGTGAATGAGGACTAGGAGGAGGAAGAGCTGCTCCGCTACAGGAGCCCAGAGGAGGAGAGGATGCAGTGAGTGTGTGCAGGGGAGGAGTGACGCTGGGAATACAGGTAAGTCTTTTACGATTAAATCAGCTTCTCCTCCAGCAGACTCCCACTTAAAGAGGATCGGTCACTTAGATAAAAATAAACGTCTATACAAAAGTGTCTAAATGTAAAACGATGCACTACAGAAAAACTGTATATAGTATAGTAGTATATATATAGTATAGTATGTATAGTGTGCATATATATATATATATATAGTTGTGTGTGTGTGTGTGTAAAGTGTATATATAGTGTGTGTGTGTGTATATAAAGTGTATATATAGTGAGTGTATATATATAGTGTGTGTGTGTATAAAGTGTATATATAGTGTGTGTGTGTGTGTATAAAGTTTATGTGTATATATATATATATATATATATATATATATATATATATATATATATATATATATACATAGTGTGTGTGTGTATAAAGTGTATATATATAGTGTGTGTGTGTGTATAAAGTTTATGTGTGTGTGTGTGTGTATATAAAGTGTATATATATAGTGTGTGTGTGTGTGTGTGTGTATATAAAGTGTATATATATAGTGTGTGTGTGTGTGTATATATAAAGTGTATATATCGTCGCTGTCCAATGAAAAACATGTATCCCCACTTTTCCCCAGCTGCTGTTTACACAGAGTGAAAATCTAATGACGAATGGACCAATAGAAATCTCACACTGTTTAGGCCTCACACTGTTTGCATTGATGTCTGGTTCCATTGACTTCCATTAAAGTGTAGAGAAAAGTGGCATCATTTCATCTGTAGAGAAACAATGATCTAAGGGGGCCGGTGACAGGATCCTGCGCAACATCAATACAGCCATTGTATTTCCTGTCCAAACTGACCAGTGAGCGTATATATCTGTTCTCTGAGGTTTTTGCTATTTGGTATTTTTATCTTTAAAGAATATTTTGTCTTCTAACACACGGATAACTGGGCTTATAGTTTTGATAGTATTATTTAGATTGTCAGACTACTTGATCTGTTCATTTATCAGATGTGCAAGAAATTGTGATGCATCATGAATCATAAAAACACCCTGAGGCATTGTAAAATTCCAACACCTCTAGTTACGACAGTGTAGTGACGCCATACTGAGAGACACTGCTTCTGTAGGTGTAGCTTAATAAATATTGCCCATATCAGACTAACTGGATCATCATTTGTTGCTCCTGGTAACCTTTATCTTCTTCCCAACACCACTGCAAGCCCACACCTCCTTCTGGGTGCAGCTGTTCTTCTGATGAGGGGTCTGTTTCTCTTTGTCTGTTTCAGTGTTGAGCGATTGTTGGCTGAGCAGTATCTGCTGTGTGTGTGGACAGCATGTTGGTGGTGACCACGTTGCTCTTGCTGGCTGTATCTACCGGCCAGGGCTCCAGACTTTGTGCTCATCTCTGCCAGTGTTTCGAGCACTCAGACCTGGTGGACTGCCGTGCACGGGGATTGGTCAAAGTGCCCCACGGCCTCCCTCATGGCACGTGGCTCCTGGACCTGGGAGGAAACACATTGGTAGAGATCAGGGCTCACGCTTTTGCGGGACTTTGGTCACTGCGTGTCCTGGTGCTGGCGGACAACAGTATCCAGGAGCTACAGACACAGGTCGGTACTTATTGGAGATGGTATAGGTTATACCTCAAGCTTGTAGAACACTGTGTGTGAAATGGGTAACACTCATTCAGCTCATTCACCATATACCAGATAGTGTTGGTGCTATAGAGTACTGACCTGCAAATGTCCATGACCGTTAAACGAAGTGCACTATTTCTGTAAATGGCCGCTAAAGGAATGTGACAGAGTGCCAAAATGCTAATATGTACACTGCCTGTCCAAAAACAGAGTTCCCAGTAGCATCCTTACTTAATAGGCTTCAGCTGATGACTATTCTTTTCACCCTAACTGATGCAGAGAGTAACTTCTCATTTCTTAAACACCCATGTGGGAAGACGTCTCCCGCGGTCATGGAACAGATGTTACTGTGTTCCAGGAGGGTCAAATCATTGGCCTGCATCAAGCAAAGAAAACAACTACAGAGACTCAGGAATGACTGGAATCGGGTTAGGAACATTCCAGTGCATTATTAAAACCTGGAGAGGCAGTGGTGAACCTTAAACTCCATGGGTGAAATGTGGTTAAGTACCTTCAGTAATCATGATCTGAATCTAGGGTTGCCACCCGTCCCGTAAAATACAGTATCGCCCTTTATTTGGTAAGTAGATGTTGCGTCCCGTATTAAACGAACACCATTCCGTATTTCGGTAAAAGTCCGATCCCACCCTTCCTGGGGTTCAGCTCAAATACGGGACGCAATTTGTTCTGTATTATAAACACGTCACTCACACATGACCTCACCCCTAACCCTCCCTGTACTTTATTTTCATTTCTGAAAGATGGCAGCCCTATCTGAATCCCGTAAACCTTTGGTGATGACAGTATGACAGTAGTGAAAGTGTAAGAAGCTTCACTCACACAAAGTGATGTCTGGAATAGTAAAACCGTGAGAAACCGTGAGGTTTCAGTTCACCAGAGCGCACAAACACCAGGTATGTCCGAGTAAGAACCGGAGTGTGTGAGGTGGTGCACCCATCATGCATAGTGCCCACTGTGCGGGCCTCTGGAGGCAAGGTTATGATCGGAGGTTGCTTCAGCTGGTCAGGTCGTGGCTCAGCAACGTTATGTGGCAATAGAATAAAGTCAGCTGACAAACTGAATGTACACAATGGCCTCTCCTAATCTCTCCTGATGGCACGGGCCTATTCCAGGGTAACAGTGCTGAGATCTGTCAGGCCCAAATTGTGAAAGAGTGGTTCAGGGAACTTGAGGATCGGCCACCACAGAATCCTGAACTTAACCCCAGTCTCTAGGATGTTCTGTGGAAGACTTTACAGCGTAGTAGACTCTCGTTATATCAGCGAAAATTAATGCCACTCTGGACAACACACTGTTACTGGTCGACGTTGTGATGTTGCATAAGTTTGTTGGCATTGTGCCACAGTGAGCAGGCCCTGTAATCAAAGCTAAAGGTGGTTCAACAAAATTTAATTTAAAATGTAATTTTTGGGGGGATGTGCTGCGGGCTAACATTATAATGTTACATAAGTGTAATGATGGCCGGCCAGACACAGGGGTGGGATCCATGGTAGGGTTTATTAGCCCACTCAATGTGCCAGAAGGGTCAAGGGTCCAGAAGATGTGAGACCTAACTAAAGCCAACTGTGTCAAAAATACAAACACTCAGAAGATCTCCAAAGCTAAGGGAAACACAAAATTTAAGTGCCAGAAGAACACAAACGGAGATTTAATCAGAACCGAGGACGCTTGCACAGAAACCGATGCGTTCATTACTGCTCCACAAACACCTAGGGAGGGGAAGGCCAATTTAAAGGGGAGGATAATTATTAGGGATGAGTAGCAGGTGAGAGAGGGCAGGTGCGGGAGGGACTTGGTGAAAGGGAGCATGAGCGAAAATCCTCAGTACTCCGGTGAGCTGGACCTCTGGTGGCCGGCGTGAGAAGTGCCCCAGGAGTGCCCCTCCTGGGACGGCCTGACAATAAGTTACTCTGCAATCTTTTTGTTTTTTTGCCAGGCATTGTGTAAAGGTCCACCAACTCATGCAGTCTGCATATAAAAATTAAATCTGCTAAACCAGAGTTAAAGATGTAAAGACTGACCGAAAACATATTGTGATGAAGTCGTTAAAAATGGGTAATACTGGAACTGGCGGTCCCAAACGGGTAAAAGCACGCACGCCTGTTAAATGCAATGTTGTGGTGCATGCTGAAAATTTCGTGCACCCCATTCACCCTGATATACATACACAGACTATCGAAGGGGTCTGGATGCAGGTGAAAAGGAAACTCTGGTACCAAGCGGGCACAAGCCGTGCCCTGTTCCCGAACTGTATTGGTGCTTTTCTTTGGCGCTACAGTCAATAGGATCATACTTTTTGACAATTCCTGACTTTACCTAGTCAAAATTATTGCATTCAACGACATTCGCAAAATGCGTGTACTGATGGACATTAAGGAACTTGTTTTCGACATTTGCATCATGTAGTAACTTCATTCAGCAGTGTTGGTTCTTGGTTCTTTTACCTCTGGGCGCATGTAACATGGTGATTTAATTTGGGACCAGTATACCAGTTCCAGTATTACCTAAATATGGACCAAAGTGAAAAAATAAAATGCCTGAAAACATTTACATTTACATTTACATATAAGGCATTTAGCAGATGCTCTTATCCAGAGCGACTTACAACCGTGCTTAGTGTTCCGTTGGATAATACTCCAGCTAGTAGGAAGGTTAGAGCCTGAAACTCACCATGAGCTCAGACACTGCCCGAACAGGGGCCAGTGCTGATACCTAGAGATTAATACACAGACATAAAGTAAGTAAAGCATTACCTGGCAACCCCAGCCCAGTGCTCATACCTATAGAGGAGAAAAGGTCATTATAAGTGCAACACAATACACACAACTTACACCTCTACTAGAGCTCACTCACTTAAGTGCATTACGAAGAGATGGGTCTTCAGTCTGCGTTTGAAGACCGCGAGAGACTCCGCTGTTCTGACGCCCAGTGGGAGTTCATTCCACCATCTGGGAGCCAGGACAGAGAAGAGTCTGGACGCTTGTCTTCAATGAGTCCTCAGGGGTGGTGGTTCGAGACGAGCTGTACTTGAGGCACGAAGGGCTCGAGGTACAGCTCGACTCTTCACCATTGCCATAAGGTAGGGAGGCGCTGGTCCAATCTTGGCTTTGTAGGCAACAACAGGAAGCCAATGAAGGGAGCGCAGCAGTGGAGTGTCGTGGGTGAACTTTGGAAGATTGAAAAGATTATTTCTGATGTGCTGTCTATCCCTCCCTCAGGCCTTCTACCCACTCTCCTATCTGGAGAAGCTCGACATGAGCCGTAACAACCTCAGCCGTCTCCCACCAGACTTTTCTGACAGTCTGTCCTCCCTAAAGGAGCTACAGTTGGAGCGCAATGCGTTAAAGCAGCTGGAGCCACCATGCCTGGAGCGACTGGAGAGCTTGGAGAAGCTGGACCTGAGCCACAATCGCATCAGCACCCTCCAGCCGGGGGCCTTCCGTGGCCTGTCCCGCCTGCGTCACCTTTACCTGCAGGGAAACCAATTGACCGCTGTGTTGGATGGCGCCTTCTCTGCGCTGCCCAGCCTGGAGATGTTGCTGCTGGGTGACAACAACGTAACACACATTCAGGCCAATGCTCTGGCGCCCCTTCGCAGCCTCGCCTTGCTGGGTCTGGAGGGCAACCAGCTGGAGCAGCTGAAGTTCCGGACTTTCCTGAACCTGCACACAGCTGGAACCCATCTGCAGCTGTCTGGCAACCCATGGCACTGCGACTGCGAACTGCACCGGGTCTTCAGCAAGCTGCTGAGTGTCCGACACCTGCATGTGGACGACTACCGCAACGTGACCTGCCGGCAGCCCTGGCAACTGGCCGGAGCCTCGCTGGCTTGGGTGGACAGCCAGCTGTGTGTGGCAGAGACTGTCACCGTGTTGGTCATCACTGGAACTGTGCTGGTCACCGTGTTTGGAGCGCTTGTGATGGCCGAACGGAACCGCAAGAAGAAGAAGCAGAGCAAACACTGGGGACAGGGGGAGACGGACTCATAGAAAAACCATCCTGCTGTGTATCTATATACATACTCAGTGTTTCCAGCTGATGGCAGAAGGACATCTATTTATCGGTGATGACTGCCATCTGAACACTGTTCCTAACCCTCACTTATGACCGTTCCTAGCTGTAGTCACTATAAACCGTCTCTTAGAGGCCCGGAGCTACCAGGAGGCTCCTAGTATGTTTTCTTTAACATGTTTGGTGATCTCGTATGACAGGAAAGCTCAGTCCAGAGATTGTTCTATCAAAATGAACCTGTATATGTTCGGGGGTGGGCACACAGATGTCCAACAATGCCCTGCGCTCAGCAAACAGGTAGCCTGGTAAGGCAGGATACAAGGAAAGAGGGTGTAGAATAAAGGGTGTGCTGAATCTTACATAAGGAAGTGACTCCAGTGCACCTTGATTCCAGAGAGCACTCCGGATTAGCTGCAACACAATCCCCTATCCCAGAAAACCTAAAGGCAGATTGGTTCAATCCTGTTTCTATAGAATCATATTTAAAACATATCCTTCTGAAATGGGCATCATGGTGGCGCAGTGGGTAGCACCGCGGCTTTACAGCGATAAGGCTAGATGGCATTTCTGTGTAGTTTCCTTCCACAGTCCAAAGACATGCAGTCATGCAAGTTGGCGATGCTACATTGCCCGCTAGAGGTGTGTGGGTGTGTGTGAATGTATGTGTTCTGTGGTGGACTGACAACCTGTCCAGGGTGTTCCCCACCTTTTGCCCAGTGAGCCCTGGGATGGGATGGGTTCCCATGCCACCAACGTGAGTTAGTTAGTCAGTGAGTCAGTCAGTGAGTCAGTCAGTCAGTCAGTCAGTGAGTGAAACAGTCAGTCAGTCAGTCAGTCAGTCAGTCAGTCAGTCAGTGAGTTAGTCAGCTAGTCAGTCAGTCAGTCAGTCAGTCAGTCACTCACTCACTCACTCACTCATCTTCTAAACTGCTTTATCCTTCCGGGTAGCAGGGGAGGCTGGAGCCGCAAGTCCATCACAAGGCAGAAACATAGACATACACACTGTCACACATAGGGAGCAATCTGGCATCTCCAGTTCACGTGACAGCGTGTCTTTAGACCGTGGGAGGGAACTCATGCAGACATAAGAAGAACCCCAGGCAGGAATCCAACCCAGGCAGTTCTTGCAAAGAGGTGACAATGCTCCCCAATGTGCCCCTAGGCCCGATATCCGGAACAGGAACCTTGTAATGTTGTATAATAACTTCATCATATGAAAACGATGACCTGCATGACATCTGTCTATTAATGTCGGTGTGTCTTAGGCTGACTTGTGTCTTCACCAGCCGTTGGACTGTGTCTATCTGTGTGTATCTGTGTGCATTTTTTGGGATGGATCTTCTCAGAACCATAAATAATCAAGAGGTGACAGGTTACCTTGAGCTCTGACCTTTTTCAATTTAACCCTATTGACTCCCAGGCCATATCCTTTAGGAACGACCAACTTACTGAGGCATTCATAACTACTGTGCTATACCATACTGCTTCACAGAGGGGGTGATGAGAGAGGTCCTCACCAGTGGTGAGGTATTTCCTTCTGCTGGTTCCCTTCTGCCCCGCCAGTTTTTATTTGCTGTTTGAAAAATTTATTAAGTGTGTGTTTCTTTATCCTCCCAGCAGGCCCACTCCTCTAAGCTGCTTATCACAACCCTTCCACTCCACCTTTGGCACTATTTACCTCGCAAACACGCTCCATCGCCTGAGTGGCAGTGTCCCAGTGTGACCCGCAAGAGCTTTTCATCGACATCCCAGACAGCTTCAGAGGGTAGAGCCCATGGATCATGTGCTGCTATTGCCGCAGGATTACCCCTCATTTAGCAGAGCCCTATCCTCACTCATCCTGATTAAAACCTCAGACCCCACAGTTATCACAGGGATGCGTGAGTGGGAAAGTATGTCAAAGTCTTTTTTAAAAATTAAAAAGACAGCTTGGAGGTAGCCCAATGAGAAACAAAGCTGAAAACATAGCTACCTGAAGCTAGCAAAAGCAACGTAAAGTTACAATTTCAGCAAAGAAGTAAAGCCATCAGCCATCAAAATTCATCAACAGAATCTGGAAAACAGCCTAAAGTTTAAACCAAGACACGATAAGTTAGCTTTTTACTATCCCACATGGGGAAATGTACATCTTTACAGCAGAATATACCGTAAACAGATACAGAGCAAGAGGTAGACTAGAGTTATACAAAATATAAAATATATATATATATTTATATAGAAATTACAAAAAATACATAAATCTCTAGTGTTAGACCAAAATAAAATACAATAAGAAGCTAAACAA
>JAMWET010002132.1:122500-178983 GCA_024036415.1 Prochilodus magdalenae
GGGGTGAAAAACCACTGCAACAGCCCCTATGATGAACCAGACAGCGCAACTGTAAGTACCAAGTACCACAGAACACTTTTAAAGGACATAAGACACTTTATGGATATTGGCCTGATTGTTCATGTATGAAGGTAAACACCTAATTTACTTCTGGTTATGTAAAATGAAAAAAAAAAAAAGAAAAATGTAAAGAACATATCATCAGCTTGTTATGGCTACCTTCTGTGAAAAAGGGGTTAAGGGCCTCAGTCACAGCTACAGTGCTGCTCAGGAGGATTATACAGTGATGACACTGTATTCTCATAAACCCTTGTTATTTAACCAATAGCAAAGAGAAAGTTCAGGGGGAGGAGATCAACACACAACGTCATCCTTAAACACTTTATGTAAGGGCGACCTGGACTCTGGATTAAACACTAAAGTACAGATTCCGCTTCTAATTGCATTTGTCTCCATTGAAGACATAAATTGTCCACCTGCTTATCTCTGTTATGTAGCGGTGAAGGAAGGTAATACGCTGGGTTGCATCACCAGAGACAAGGCTGTACACAGTCCGTGTGTAGAAGGAAATCTTCAGAGCAGAGGATCTACATGACTGATTACTCACAAAGGAGACAGCATCAGACTCTGATTACTACATGTAGGTGAGGTTATACGCCATAACAGAAACACACACCCAGAAATGTTCTTCCTCAATGTGTAAACACTGACACTTTATAAAAGATGGGATTGATCAAATCTTTAAAGACCTCCTAAACATATCGACGCTGTCCAAAGAATAACAGGTGTCTCCAGTTTTGTTGATTTTTACTTTTATGTCTCATTTGATCACATAAGTTGTTCAATTTCATAAAGAATGGACCAACAGAAATGCCCCGAAACTGCTTGGAAAGACGTCTGGTTCCATTGACTTCCATTCAAATTAAACAAGGTATTAGGCCTCTCCTCTAAAGTTGCCATTTTGGAGATACCTGTTTTACTTTGGACAGCGTCGATATACGTATTCCTAGAACACACAATGCAGCAAATGTTCCATTTCCAAGGGCTCATGATTTCATGATGCAAAGATACATGTTGTTACTGTCCATTGAAGCATGCTTGGAAAGACGTCTGGTTCCATTGACTTCCATTTAAATTACACTAGGTTTTGGCCTCTCCTGTAAAGTTGCCATTTTGGAGATACCTTATTCCTAGTGTCGATATATCATTCCTAGAACACATAATACAGCAAATGTTCCATTTCCAAGGGCTCATGATTTTAATGATCCAGATACATGTCGTCACTATCCAATGAGAAACATCTAAATTTTTATTCATTTTTGCTTTTGTGAATTTGACAGCAGCAGCTGTTGTTTACACTCAATGTGAAAATCTCAAGATGCATGGAAGAACTGAAATGGCCCAAAAGTACTTGAAAAGACGTCTGGTTCCATTGACTTTAAATGAAATGAGGCTTTTTGTCTTCTCCTGTGAAGTTCCCATTTTGGAGATACTTGTTTTGGTTTGGACAGTGATGATATAAGACATCTCAAATACAGATCAAGTGTCGGAGGGGGGGTCTATGTAGCTGTGGTAGGATGTGCATAGGTTCTTGGGAGCAGGTAACACTCTTGAATGCTCAAATGCATCTTTTCTTAAGATTCATTGTTACAATTTTTTAAATGTTCATTTTATTATTTTTTTTAACAGGGACACACCACATCTGTATTCGCTGCACCACTCTAAATTCTGTATAAGTGCTCTTTAATTCCTCTTTAAGATCTATTTATACTAACGCAGCGTGTAACCGCTCTCAGCAGTGCCGTAACCAGGACTGCTTAATGGTGAAAGCTCAGAGCAGGCCAGCTTGTTTGTCTTTCTATTTCATGTCTTCCTTTTAAGACTGCTCTCGTTTCACCTAATCCTAATGTGCAAAACAGCAGATTACATGGAGCACTGTGTGGCCTACTTTGCAGCAACTGATCAAACCAGGATTTCAGCATGTCATGTGAAATGGGACTATCACTCGCTTCCATTTACCCATTAACACATCCCAGCAGGACTGGGGGAAGCTTTCATGCTCAGTTTACCAGGTTTACAGTATCAGAACCCGTTTCTTTGAGTCTACTGGACATTTAAACGTAAAAAGGAATCCCTGGAGCTCTGTTTATAGACATGACGGATCACAGGATTAAAAGTTGAAGGGACATCACTCCTCAAACCACGAAGCTAAAGAACAATATTGAAACTGCATGCTTTCTCTTCGTTTTGGTTCCTCGGCACAATAACAAATATGTATTTGTATGTATGTATGTAGTGGCTGAAATATTCCCCGGTATTTGGGGTTTCCCATGTGGGCTGACTACTCCAGCCCTGACTGGCTGCTAACGGACTTGTCATAGCAGCGCTGATGCTTCAGTGGCAACCAAATGTTTGGGTTAACAATTCTTCCCCTGTAAATGTTTTCTAATTTGCTTGGGCTTCCACACGTTACCAGAAATCTTACACATCTCCTCTTTGTCTTTGGTTTGAGAAATGTGTAGCTATTAATGTTTGTTTATTTGGTGAATTAATAAATATGCTATGGGATACTGGGAGGTCATTCAGTGGTAACACAGGCATAGTTATAGTTTCTAGGCTATGAAAGACCAGCTGAGTGAATCGAGTTAGGCCAGCACCATCCAGAGAACTGCATCTCTAGTTAGTAAAGAGCACTAAAGACAGAAGTTTGCTGAATGTTGGTGAACTGCTTAAACGGTGACCTTTATTTAAATTTGTTTTACACTCAATTCAGATTTTATTTCCGAGACGTTCTGAGGGTCCAAGAGGTTAAATAAGGGTCCCAGGATCTCTGGGGCTCAATGGGTATGGCATACACCCATGATTCCTGTTCATTCATCCACACTCGTCTTAAACTGTACATTTTATTTTCTTAATTTGTTATTAATTATTATTACCACTATTTACAATCACTTTAAACATTTCAAACATGATCATTATTTTCAAATCATCTTGATCACCCAGCATTGTTTTGATATTGTTTGATAATGAGAACCGACTAACGTTTCAGTGAGGGGGAGCCCAATTCAGCAAACTGATTCTCTCCAGCTGTCAACAACCAATCAAACATCAGATGCAGAGATTCACAAATTCACATCTTGATTTTGTTTAAATCAGCAAGTGATCTCCACTAACGCTCCTCACAATGGAACCACAAACAACAGAAAGTCTGCCAACCACTGGAGACTCCTCCAGAACCATCTCTTTGCAATTTATTGCATTTACCTGACACTCTTATCCAGAGCAACTTACAAGGTTAATGATTACAGGTAGGCCAGTGTAGTGTTAAGAGTCTTGCCCAAGGACTCTTATTGGTGTAGTTCAGCATAGTCACCCAGACTGGGATTCGAACCCCAGTCTCCCACACGTAGAGGTGGCAACCTGAGTAGTGGTGTTACCCACTGAGCTACACCTATTGCTTTTTAGTCCTTCTCCCTTTCCTTTCTTTGCTCGTCAAATTCTCGACTAGGGCCTGGCAGACATTATTTTTTCCCTCCTCTAGTCTCTCCACCGCTCTCTTTATCCACATAGCCAACCTCTGGACTGTGTTTTCTATTCTCTTTTCTACTTTCAGGTCCTCTTTTTCCTGCTAGATCACTTCTTCCCTGCTCTTTATAATGCTGATTGGCTGTTCCAGCTTTTAGATCCTTTGCTCTGTCCTGCTCTGTCCATTTGTTTAGCCTTCTTCTTCTGTGACTCTGTGATCTCCTTCCTATATATCTAGTCTATCTCGTCCACCTTCGACTTTTCTACGTCTAGGTTTCTCTATCTTTCTATCGGCTCCGGTTTTGTAAATGCCCTCAGCCAGTTTTGCTCATTTAAGTTTGCCTGCATCTCCTCAATTTCAGAGCGTAGGCTTTCACAGCAGTCGTCAGCCGTAATAGTCATGTTGGTCATTCTCTCTCTTCTCTCCGGACCCCCTTTATGTGCTCCATTAGTCTCATCGTCTCCATACTCATTTGCTCCACCTGATGGGGCTCCTCTTGTTCCATCTTCCTCAAGCTTTTGTTCAACTGCCGCGTGTTCCAGTATCATTAGCTGCCAGAGTCACGACTAGACTAAAAACAAGAAACACATAAGATAAAAGCAAATATGGAACTAAAAATAAGCCTAAAAGTCAGAGAAGTGACCAAAGACATGATGTCATAGATAATGTTTCATATTGTTTTGATGTAGGGATAATGACTGTTGCAATCATAGCCCCTCAGAGGGTCACGAGAGTCCCAGTTGACAGGATTTGGTCAGTAGCTGGACTTTCATAAAGTGCATATGTGAGTGCTGGAGTTCTTCACTGATTCAGTAAAATCCACATTGCTTCAGTCAGTGTTTGCTATCTGCAGGTAGACCACCTAAACTGTCACCATCAGTTACACAGTATTTGGCTTTCATCTTTGACAGAGAAGAAAATCCAGCTGTAGCAGTCCATACTGACCATTTTCTTGGATTTAGTTGTTGAAGGTTCCAAGTAATTTCCTGTTACACATATGTTTCCTGAGGCTAAAAAATAAAGTACCCTTGTACTCTTGACTAATGTTGTTTATTTATATAAATTATTATATAATTTTAATAAAATTATTTAGCAATTCGGTGATCCAGTCAAGTCGACATGGACCAGAATCTCTACATGCTTCCAGGACTAGAATCCAAGCCTCAAACAAAAGGATGTCCGACCCAATGTTAGAATATATGTTCTTAATAAAGGGAATGTGAGCATGAGGTCACAGGATATTAGTTGTATCTATGACTAGACCTGAGGTAGCTGGAACAGACATCCAGCAGTGCGGTTTGCTCTTTGACAAAAACCTATACATGCCCTATCCATACACACTACATAGAAAGATCCATGCTATGTACTACACCATCATACATACCACAAATCCAAACCACAAACATATGAAGTGATATTTAACATGATGCTAAAGTAATGAGTATATATAGTAATAACTTAAAGGGCACTTAAAAGACTGAGGTGTTTACTTTGTTGATAATAGGACCCAGACGTCGGAACTCTACTTACTCTAAAAACTGCCTTACCAAGACCTTTTGCCTTTATGATAATTCTAAAGACTAAATGTATTCATGCCCACTGTTTCATCATGATCAGCATTACATATGAAGACATACAGCACCACATGTAGATTCACTAGCCCACAAATAATATGGCTATGTTTGAGCTGTAGGCATCGTGACCGCTGGCTCCCATTACCACCCCAGTAAGAAAGTCTCTAGTCTCGTTATCCACGATGCACCATTTCACACGTACATAGCTCTGAACAACTTTGTTTACATATTAAACCGTGACTCGTACTGAAATTTTGAAACGCCGTGGACCTGTCCTTTAAAGACACTTCCGTTTCCTTTAACGGTCAGAGAGGTTGCCGTGGAAACCCCAAACACAAGCCTTGGCGTAGTTGTCTGGGGACGCGCGAGCTCGGGCCGCGGCTGCTGTGCAGGTTAGCCGGCTTTACTGGGCTCATTCTGGGATTCCCGTCGACATAACGCACAGGTTCAGGGCACTCCTGCGCAGGAAACCCCTTTTTGAGACTCTTTAGCGAGAGTTTTTGTGTTTTGATAACGGTAAAATACCGACAGTTCACTGTGTTTGTAGACATAGCTAGCTAGTGATCCCCGAAGGTCTTCTGGAATCGATTCTCGACTCCTTCATTTGAACCAGAGAGACAGGGCTGGTAGAAATGGGCCACAGAGATCAAACCACTTAAACATAGTTTACACAGTTTTGACTAAACTACTAAACATGTAGGTGTGTATTAGTGTATGTCCTGTTTCTCTTCACCAGGATGAGGAATCCGAGCCTCTGTGCTGTGTAAAAGCCATCACACATGCTTTCTCTCTCTCTCAGAAATGTCTAACCACTCTAGGATGGCTCAAGGCAGTGAGACTTGCAGGTATGTGTATATGAAGGTTCATTATATACTGCTCAGGTAAAGCCTGGGTATACAGTCTCTTCAGCCCAGAGTCAGTGTGGTAATAAAGCAGGGTCAGCTGTTTGACCACTGACCAACTGGTTAAGGAAGTGGACCCTAGTGTGCTCCTGCCTGGAATGAAAACCTGCATCCACATCGGCCCTGGTAGTTCAGTCTTGTCCGTAATCCAGACTGAAGACATTACTGTTTGATCAGGCTTTCAGCTCAGCTTAAAACACTGTTAGTCTCCTGTAATGCCACTCTTTATTCCTCATTCCTATACTTACTTTTATATTTATCTGATGATTTTATTGATTTTTTTAAGCACTTTTAAGTTTTTTTTTTAATGATTTATTTTGCTTTTATTTGGTTTTTATTTTTTTGTATTTTCTCCCTTTTATATAAAGCACTTTGAATGGCCATTGTGTATGAAAGGTGCTATACAAATAAACTTGCCTTGCCTTGGTTCCTGAATTGGCCTATAGTATTTAGATTTTTCTTCAGGGGTCCCCTTATAACATTGGTGGTTTCATATTATATTTATTTTTTAACTTCAGCATTAGCCAACTTGCTCTAGCTTGAACAGGTGGATGTAAAAGTGTTGATTTTTGCGAATCACACACACAAAAACACCCATGTTTTTTTTAAACGTAGTTTGCGTATATATGTGGACTGCATACACTGGGTAATGAAATATGGGCACTGATGTAGCAACTAATACAGCAAAATCCAATTAAGACATGGCCACTAGTTCTCTTTTACTGCATAGTCTTTGATATATTACACTTTCTACCAACAGACTGATTAGTTTGTTTGCCCTGCAGGTCATCCCAAAACAGCCACAATGCCTTACCCAGTAAGAAGCCTGGTTATAAGCATGATGGAGTGTCCCCAGTAATATACAATAAAGGACTCTTGCCCAGCAATAGTGATGAAGCATGCATCTTAAAGGTAACAGCTTTTAATCCTATAATGCATAAAAGGTTTACTTATGCTTTCAGTTCACCATATTAAATAATTCAGTAAGCGTAAGAAAACAATAAAACAGCAATAAGACACGTTATATATTGACTGTTCCTGCTGTACCGCTACATCTGTCATAGACCAGTAACGCCGACTCTTCATTAACTGTTACTGACCGATGAATTTATGTTGCAGAGAAAGCAGGATCAGAGCGAAGTTATAGACGAATGGAAGAGCTCAGTGGAGTGGCTGGAGGACTGCAGTCTGGAGAGCTATGGGCTCAGTTTGTCTCATCTCTTCTCTCACTGCTCAGCTGCTACGTAAGACCTCTCTGATCTAACCTGTGATCCCAGAACCCCATCCGCACCCCTTTACCAGCTGCCTTGTCCATTTTCTTCCAGATAAACTGATAAAATGGAATATGGAAATATAGTAAAGTACAGTTCTTAGATTTATTGTTATATTGTTATATATGATGGTTTTACACTGTTGCCTCAGATAAAGTGAGTTATATGTCCATATAGATATCTTATATAGATAAGATAAGTTTAATATGAGTGTCGAGTTACACATACACTTGCTGGAGACACCCACACCTTTAAGGGGTATCTCCTTTACATTAGACTACATTAGGCTTAGACTTTATTATCTATGAAACCAGCATATTCATTGGTCCAGCAATGTATGGCTAGCTATACTTCTGAGTGGATAATTCACATCCAGTCATCATAAGTAGCAGTGAATTTGAATAGAATATTTATATTTTGTTGATTTCGATTGTCTGGGGGAAATGCGGTCTATGTTTCTTTAAGATGATGCCCCTTTTTCTGTAACTGCTGAGAGAGAGAGAGAGAGACAGAGAGATGTAGAGAAAGAGAGAGAGAGAGAGAGAAGAAAATAGTCTGCCAAAAAAATCTGATTTTCTGTTTTCTGTTATGCCATCTACCCCACAGCTCCCCATTCTCCTTGTGTTAAGTAAAGTTAAAAGAAAATAAAGGTTTCTAGTTTTAAGTTTTTCCAGCCTACTAAAATAACGCAATGTGTCTTACTGTTATCTGTATGTAGCAGATAAAGACAAAAGGGTATGTGAAGGTCTCTTCATTAAACACTGCTATGAAGATGTATTGCTGGTGCATGCTCATGACTGAAGCACACAGCTTTGCCAGCATCAATGACGGCAATTTTTCCTAATACCGTGGTATCTACCTAATAGCTATCAGAATAGGTGCAAACTCTCCTTATTCCACTGCAGCACTGCCAGTGTTATACACCCAGAAAGAAGTTGCTGTGACATAACACTGATTTGTCCTAATAACACAGACACAGCTCAAACATTACTCACCGCTGGCCCCTGAGCATTTTTTAATAGCAGCAAATCAGAAATCAGAACTTTGTTGTTTGCATAAGACCCATATGTCTGACGATGGGCCAACTCCTCTATAGGATGTTCACAAGCTCAGTTAACTTGAGTGTTGTTAATACAGTGTTGTTAATAAGGTAGGCTATAATAACATTTCAGCTCTAGTAATTTGAAACCTGCCTTCTTTAATAGTGTGATTTTGATTAAAGTCTTTCAGTCGGTATTTTCACTGACGTTATCACTGATCCTGAATGCTTTGTTTCAGTAGATGATGTTGTGAGAGTTTATAAACTGCTTGTCTGTTACTATGTCAGTTCTAATCACAGGTCTCTGAGAGAGGATGAGGTTTTCACACAGCTGGAAATCGGCTCTGAGATACTTGATGACTTTGAGATGAAGCTTTACCAGTGAGTGGCAAGTGCCCAAAAAACAATCCTCACATGAAATGGTTATGAACACGCGGCCTGACGTCTGATGCATGTTTAACAATAGTTACCTAAAACATCTTATTACAAACACAGTCTGTACTGAGAGCAGTCCAGCTCATGCTACAGACAGTTGAGTGGATAAAGACAAAGCTGGTCAGCAGCACTTATTAGTGAATACTGAATACTTTTCTGAAGCCTTTCCTGTATTTTACTGCTTTGTGAACTGAAGCTGTGCTTCAAGTAGCTACGGATTACAGCACTGACCATACGGCAGCTTGTCCTCACACTCACCTCTCCCAGTTTCTGACCACAGAGTTGCTCCTGGCTAGATATTTTTTGGGTGGTTGGTTATTTTCAACCTAGCAGTGATACTGTGTAAACCACACCACTGTGCCTTGTACAATCATACCAGCACCACACACACTGCTGTGTGAGGATCTACCACCCGTATAATTTCTGGTCATCCACTCTTCTGTTGTCAGAAACCGACCAATGGTGAATGAGTCAGAGCAGGGCCATTGGTTCCAGTCTTCTAACCCCTTAATGACCACTTGAGCGGAGTATGTCTGAGAAAATGTGGATGATAACTGCCTGTAATTGTTTTTTACCATATGACCAGAGCGATCGAGATGTACCATGCCAGAATACGGTGGCTTACTCGAGGCAGCAGGAAGGTGAATTGAATATTCTCTCCATAGACTGGATTATAGGCTCACCAGTGTTTCTGTTTGGTTGTTTGTGTTTAGTTTTACTTGTTCTTTACTTTGCTGACTGTTAGATGTTTGGGATGGTGAAAGGAATCAGACTTGGAGTTATAATTGACTCATCTGATGTGAACTGCTCTGAAGAGAGGTTGGATAATCTACAGCACAACCTCCTGGTGAGACATGCGATTCTCTTAAATTCAAATATCATTACTGCTAGAAGAAAACAGTGTAACTTCACTGTAGCTCCCCAACAGCATGTTACATCTTTACTCTGTTCGGTTTCAGATACCTTATTTTTTATTTTAATAGACGTTCTTAGCTTGTCAATAAGTGCTGGACATGGTCTGGCTTCACTTTCTTTCCAAGCTTCTTATGGAGGAGCAGTTTAGTTTGAAGAAGCAGCTACACTTCCTGTCCTTTGGCACAGAGGTCAGCAGCCTGTGGGACAGACCAAGGGCTGTCACTCCAATGAGGTGAGTCTGTTTTGAGTTAAACACACAGTGCTTGTTTTAATGTTTTATGGTGTAGTGTGGAATTCATATACTGGGCAACACAATGTAGCCTATCAAATAAACTCAGCTTAATAAACACGATGGATAAATTCCATATAATCAAAAGTGGAAAGATTTTAACAGTAACAAGCTGTCAGACACATTTTCAAGAAAGCTATACTTCTGAGTGGATAATTCACATCCAGTCATCATAAGTGGCAGTGAATATGAATAGAATATTTGTTTATATGTTTTCTAAAAGTGTCTGGGGAAAATGAAGCCCATGTTTCTTTAAGATGATGTTTGGGATGGTGAAAGGAATCAGACTTGGAGTTATAATTGACTTATCTGACATTAACTGCTCTAAAGAGAGGAGTTTAACAATAACAAGCTGTCAGCCACATTTTCAAGAAAGTTGGGACACTGTATTAAAGAGCATAATGTATATATGATGTATATAAATGTATATAAAACAGAATGTAATGATGTGCAAACCATTAAAACTCTATATTCAATTGAAAGTAGTAAAAAATATATAACAAATATAACAAAATATCAAATGTTGTCTTCGTTTAACCACGCTCTGTAAGTGTACTGTAGTTTTGAAAGTGAAATGTTTCCCATTCATGTTTGATATAGGTGTTTTTAGCTACACAGTAGTTTGTGGACTCCTTGGTCGTATTTTTCATTTCTCAGTGCACCAAATGTAATCTGGCCTTGACTGCACCATAGGCCAGTTTAGCACCCAGACCTTTTACTGTAGCCTGCTGTAATATGTGTCAGTGTCTTGCTGATATCAGCAAGGCCTTCATTTGAAATGACATTGTCTGGGTGGCAGATGTTGCTCCAAAACCCATATATATTGTTAAGCATTAATGTTGCCTTCACAGATGTGCGGTAGACCCGTGTCATATGTACTAATGTCACAAATTGTCCCACAACTGTCCGCCTATAAGCCGGATGTTCCCTCCCCTCTTTAGCTTGGGCGATGCACTATTCATAATATCCAAAAATAATTTTATTTGATCCACCAGACCACAGGACACTTTTCTATTTCATCTCAATCCTTTTTAAATGAGTTTGTACCAAGAGAAGGCTGCAGCGTTTCTGCTTTATAAATATTAGGGGAGATTTAGTAAAGGAGGCACTGATTACTGGCAGTCTGCTGACACTTTACACTGGTGGGGAAGGCCGATTTAGCAATCCACCTACTAGGTACTTCGGGGCGAATGAACACAGTCTTTGTGACTAACATATGATGTTTTAGTACATTAGCACAGCCACTGTTAAACATGAAAACCAGTTTGTGACAGGGTATAATGTCACTATAATATTTGCCATATTGCAAATAGTTTGATTAAACGTCATTATATCATTAAAAATATATATATAAAATACAAAAATATAAGTATAATACAAAGAAGTATGACAACAGTCTCCTGGCTTTACCACCATGGCCTACGAGTACAGTATAATATACTGAGAATCAGAGTTAGGGGACTCGAGTCACATGACTTGACTTGAGTCAAACTCAAGTCACAAATTTAAGGACTTGAGACTTGCTGGACTAACACCGATAAAAGACTCGACTTGACTTTGACTTGGTATTCATGACTTGAGGCAGATGACTTGAAATGATTTATTATTAATTATTTTTATTTTTATGGATTTTTGTTGAAACGTGATTGGGTGATTTTAGTTGAAATGTGCGCAAACCTGCCAACCTATCAGAGAGCAGGAGAGCGGCAGAGATAAACATATGAAGTAGCTTGTATTGTGAAGGTGGCTACACCAGACATAGTGAGGTCTGGGTTACAGGAATCTGTTGTGGATGAAATGGTAAAGAGAGATACGGAGGGTCTGCAGATCAAACATCAGTGTTGCTTGTAGTGTACAGACACCTTCTTTCTAAAGGCCAGGGAGCTCTTTGGATGGTAAATAGTTAAGTTTAAGTTAAGTTTAAGTTAAGTTTCAGGTTTATTTGTCATTTGCACAACAAATGCTTGTAGTGAGGCTCAGGTTGATACTCTACAGCAGGGCAACATTATATAATAACTAAACATATTAACATAAAGAGATATAAAAGAGTTATATTAAATAAATACAGAATACCCAAAATATACACATAATACAGAATATACAAAGACAGGAGGGGTCTGTAGAAATTCTCTGATATGTACATTATTAGACAAGGATAGTCTGAGAGAGAGTGGAGCTAAATCAGGAGCAAACCAAACTAAATATCTGGAAGCTGATAGTGGTGCGCCTGATTTTAATTTTAGCCATTCTAAGTTGTAATTAATGTTGCGGATGTCCTCACCTTTTCCTCACGAAAAATACATTTCTCTTAATTACATTTTACAAATGATTTTTAAAGAGAGTTTTGTGTGTTTAGTTATGTTGCCTCAGCCTCTATTGTTCATATGAAGATCAGATGTTTAGAAGTGTTTAAAAAAACAAACGAAGGTGTTAATTTGGTATATAGTCATTTTTTACTACTGACTACTTGTAACTACTTGCACTGTAACAGGAATACAATGATGCAGTGTCATAAATGAAGACAGAACTGATGAGCTAAAATGTCAGGAAGAAATTAAAGTGTTAGTTAATGTGAACAACATAATTCAGCTCTTTATGGCCATTGATTTCAGCTGATTTAAATGTGGAAACTGGAGTTAGAGCATCATCACTCCATATGACTTGACATGAGACTTGCTCGTGACTTGCACATGTGTGACCTACTCCCACGTCTGCTGAGAATCAGTAAGCTCCAGATGACTAGAATAGGGTCGATGGTCCGGCATGACTGTCTTTGTGCTGCCCTAGTTTGCAGGAGGCTCAGCAATGGGTCCTACAGCTGAGGCCAAGTGGAGGCTGTGACCTGCTGAAAGCTTTAGAGAGAGCCTGGAGCCACACGCAGCTCGACTCCCTGCTCATCATCCTAGGTTCCTGGTAAGAGTCCATCAACACTCCCAGATCCCTCAGACTTTTTCCTCTTCTCACCCCAGCTGCAGTCACAAACATCAGTTTGCACACACGAGGATTGTCCTAGATTGGTTAGGTTGTAAGGTTTCAATAAATATGTCTTTGTTTGTCAGCCCTGAGCAGGATCCAGATGCTATACTTCATTACGTGGCCCAAGGCATGCAGGACAAGGTGCTTTCTGTCCATATAGTGGCCTACAACAACTGCAGTCCAGTTGCCATTGTGAGTTAAAATTATGGTTCAGTGAAAAATCAAATATACACCGTTGTCCTCTTATCTAAAATATGATTGATCTGCCCAAACGTGTTTGGTGTCAGAAGTTGGCTTACCCTGGAGCTACAAGGCCCTGTCAACAAAAGATTTTCATTGCTAGCTAGCATGTGGACCTGTTAGCTAACATAACAGAACTGCCAGTTAGCCAAGCTGTCCAGCTGATACACTGTTGCGGAGGGAGCTCTTGCTTGCTTTCACCCTCCTGGCTTGGTGGGATTGTGTGATTGAGGGAGACTAGCTAGATGGCAATGGCTAAACTTGGTCCTATCTGTATCAGCAGGACAGCCTGGCTAGTTGGGAATTCCATTATGTTAGCTAACAGATCCCCATGCTAGCTAGAAATGTGCAAGACCAATTATGTCATTCCAAATATAATTGCTTAATTGTCTGTGACATCTTGTGACATACTTTTATGAATGGCCATCTATTCAAATGAACCATATGCACTGCAAAGCTAAGTAGGAGCCATCTTAAAGTTAGAAGTTTGTTTTTCATAGATAACAGTATATCATACAGTATCATCAACCATATAAGCAAGTATGTTGCTTCAAATGACCTGAGAACTAGATACAGTTCAGTATTTTAGACCTGCAGTTTGCACTGTGCTAATTGATGGTGCATATGGTTCCACTGCTTGTTGGCTAAATTAGCCTTGTAGCACAAGTGCACAACCAAAGAAGCAAACTTCTGACACTGTGTCTTAACTGACTGACTTAATTTGTGAAACGAGCTAATTTTTTTTACTATTATTTGGTTTTTCCCTACACTGAAGTTAGACTAAAGCCAGTTCTGGATGGCCATGTTTCTCTTTTTCAGGAGACAGTAAAGAACATTGCTAAAGTCACAGACGGGAGATATCACCTGTTTTCTGCTGCACTGGTAATGTGAATGGATGTAATCACCAAACTAATCTTTTGCATTTCCATTGTGAATAAATTGTACAAATTAAATTGTATTGTAAGTTGTAAGAAATTTTCCAAATGATTGAATATTGCAGTGATCTTTGATGTAATTATTGCAATGATGATTTGTAATGCTGTATTGATTGTATATAGATCGAATATTTAGATGTAAAGATTTGTGCCAGACTGAGTTCCTTTTTGTGTGAAACCCCACTAGATGGCAGTGTTGTAATCTTGTGATATTGCACCCTTCCACTAAAGTCGTAAACAAGTAGCATACGAGCACACCCCTAACATTAGCACTATGCATATGGAGGTGTGTTTTTTGTACTGGGTAAATAATATCAGAATACATCATCTTGCTTACAGTATAGCAATATTCTAAGCGAAACTCCTGCATCATGATACATATCACTCTGTTTTTACATTTAGCTGACGCTCGAGCGACTCACAAGGTTAATCGTATTACAGGTAGGCTAATGTAGTGTTAGGAGTCTTGCCCAAGGAGTCTTATTGGTGTAGCACAGCGTAGTCACCCAGACCAGGAATCGAACCCCACTCTCCCACATGGGATGGTAGCTTCCTGGTGGGTAGTGGTGTTATCCGCTGCGCCTCACCAACCACCTGTTTTTGCTAATACTCAGCCCTAGTTTGTATACCAACATATGTGTTTGTTTGCACTAGGGTGTGGTGGACAGCAGCAGTGACTTGGAGCCTCTGTGGTCTGAGATCAAAGCTGCTAGAGATGTTCTCCACCACATTCAGACCATGCGACATGGAGAATTTAAAGACATGACTGTGACTGGTGTTTCAGAGGTAATGCCTAGTCTTCAGGAAAGAATCATATATGAAAGAGATTCTGAAAGATCAACAAGTCAACAGACGCCTTTCCATATCTGCCATTCAATTTTTCACAGACGTTTCCAGGTTCAAGTTGGTTCAGTGCCTTTCTGATCTACTTTGTTTTAGTTATATGATTTAATAATTGAGCGAAATCCAAGAAGCGTTTCACAAGGCAGTATTCCTCAGTTAGGCAAATAACTCTGTCCAGTTAAATATGTACCTTTCACAAACTATTATAATTAAATAAAATTAATTATAATGAAATGAAATAACGGTAGTAGCAGTAATATATGTAGTTGCTTTTTAAATGTATATATTGTACTAAATTATTTCAGAGGTTAAAAAAAGCTGTCTCTGTGTATTTTATTGTTACCATGTGGTACACTAAACACCCCTGCAGTGCCAGATCTTGAAGACGTATCAGACATGTGGAAATGTTTTGCTTGAATAGTTACAACCAGTTTCACACTCGCTTCCTCCTTTGCTGCCTCTGCAGATCTCTACGGATTTGGATACTCTGTCGCTGTCTGATGGGAAATCTGAAGCATACGATGTCAGCGCTGCTCTGTGTATTCAACCCCCAGCTCCTCTACCCACTACCTCCACCGAGTGGCTCAAAACCCACGGCCTAAAAGGTGCTGCAGATATCTACCCTCTGCAGTCTGTTCTGATGGCTGTACGGTACAGTTTGTAATGAACTAGACAGTCACTGACTATGACCTTACAGAGGATTCATTCAGTATTAATTCAGTGGTGGAGATGTGAAATGGTCCATTTAGAAACTTTACAGTGGTGGTGATGGTAACCAGGGGTTGTGACGTTATCACTCAAATATAGGCGCTTTAGTTACTACTGAAGCCGCCAGTCTACCTTCATTCATTCCGAGCTTCATTCTTGAGCTTTTTCTTTTGTTTATGATGCTTATAGGTTTGTAATTCTGAGAAAATGACTATTCTGTTTGCTTCACACTTCCCTGCATATACAGGGGTTGGACAATGAAACTGAAACACCTGTCATTTTAGTGTGGGAGGTCTCATGGCTAAATTGGACCAGCCTGGTGGCCAATCTTCATTAATTGCACATTGCACCAGTAAGAGCAGAGTGTGAAGGTTCAGTTAGCAGGTAAGAGCACAGTTTTGCTCAAGATATTGCAATGCACACAACATTATGGGTGACATACCAGAGTTCAAAAGAGGACAAACTGTTGGTGCACGTCTTGCTGGCGCATCTGTGACCAAGACAGCAAGTCTTTGTGATGTATCAAGAGCCACGGTATCCAGGGTAATGTCAGCATACCACCAAGAAGGACGAACCTCCACCAGCATCACGTAGTGACCTGGCCACTATCCTGCAAGAAGAATGGCTTAAAATCCCTCTGACCACTGTGCAGGACGCAGTATATGTCATTCCCAAGACCAACTGACGCTGTATTGGCCGCAAAAGGAGGCCCTACCCCATACTAATAAATGATTGTGGTCTAAACCAGGTGTTTCAGGTTCATTGTCCAACCCCTGTATCTCTCCACCAAAAATAGATTTCAAAATAAATGTTTTAGGCTGAATCTTTATCTTAAAACCGTCATAAAACAATGTATCAGATATCGCACACAATGTATTTAACGTCACCTCATATAATAACTTTGAGGGATCATTTAGCGGCATTTAGCTTTTCAAATCTTATCACCACCACTAAGGACTATTCAGACTAGGATTACTCATTCCACATAAGCACTCTAAATGACTTTGTTTACATCTTAATCTTTTGATTATGCAGATTTTTGAGAAACAATTCTTTGTAATTCCCTTTTAAATTGTGTACACCCCTTCTTCCCCCCACATTTGCCCCTTGTTTGGTACTTACTTGCAAATCCTTAATGATCAAGGACTCTTAAATGTCAACTCTAAAATGGGAGATAATAAACACTCCACTATGGAAACATGGCATTTCATAGACAAAATTAACCAACATGAACAGAACATCGTGTGGACGTTTATTTATTGAACTGAATTAAATGTTATTTGCATAGAATTTGTAGAATCAATGTTTCATATTTCCCTCTTGAGCTGAAGTTTTAAACAGCACTTTACCAACAGAAGCCAACATCGTACACCCTCTCAGCAGACATCGACCTCATCTTAGGACGAAGTGCCCATTGTTTAGTATTTTAAGCAAAGTTGTTTTAGCGAAATCGGCAGATTATGTTTTTACCTTTCTCTGTGGTTCCCACTGGATTCATCAACACTTACATCAGCTTAGGTGTGTGTATAAGTTACTTCTAGGCCCAGTGGGGAAAGTGGAGCAACCCGTTTTGATTAAGTAACGTATAAACCTTAGCTTGTATACCCGAACCTACATCCAGCTCACACACTGTTGCTTTGAACAATTACGTACAGCCTCGTCTATAGAAAATGCAGAGCCAGGATGTCTATAGATGCTGAATTGTAGTGTGTCACTATCCATAGGACATATAATGGATTGTAGACCAGTCCTTGAGAGTTTGCTGATGCTGTTTGTGTTAGAAATGTGTTGATTATGTACTGAAGATTCTGCTTTTGTGTGCGTGTACTCTCAATACTGATGCACAGGCTTATGTACTTTTCTGTCTGTAGCAAAGAAGCTTGATCTGTACCAAGTGCTGGCTCCTAATGTCTACTCCCCCCTGGAGGGCTACGTTCCCATCCTTGGAAAGACTGTCCACTCAACAGTGCATGAGGTCAGCTTGCAACAGAAGTGTTTACTCTGTGCTTGAAGGTATCATCAGGGATTTCAGAGGAACGAAATCTCGATCAAAGAACAGTATTGTAAATGGCACTGAGGGCATGCTCCTCTGAAAATTCTCAGACCGAGCTTTCAATGCAGATTACAAGGTTAGTTTAGTTCTTGAATTAATTTCATGGGTAAATGCAACTCAGTCAGGGCTTTGTTTTACAGAAAGCTATGGTCCAGTTTGAGTGGCATGATGGAACTGTGAAGAATGTGCACGTGGACCCATCGTTGCTGCAGAGTTATCAGGTATATCTGAAGCCAACCTGTTTAGGAATCATTCTCCATTTCCTTTTAATGCTCTTTCTCCCATTTCACTTTCTTGTTTTGATTTTCTTCCTCAATGTTTCTTCTTCTTTCTCTTTCTTACCATGTCAGAAGAGACTGCTGAGGGCTGAACGTGTGTTGGAGGACAGAGCGGTATGGTTGAGCAGCACTGGCAGCAGACAGATTTGGGGAACAATATGTGAGCAGAGGTAAGACAAAATATATTCTTCACCTGTGACTACAGGCTTACCTTTATACAATCATAATGCTGCATAAAAGCTGCAAATATGTATCTTAAATTGAATTGCTTTAATATTTCTGTGGCATTTATAACATATATGCTGTTAAAAAGCTGAGCAATAGCCCAGCCACACACTGAAGGAAGGCTGACTGAGTTTCCCTGCTACCCTCACCATGACCAGCTGCTTACCTGCCCAGCCTTACGCTGATGATGGACTAACCAGGCTTTCACAATTTACACAATTATTATAATATTATAATAATTATTATTTAATTTCACAGTTGTCTCTTCATTAACTTCATCGTCACCACTACGACTGGATCAGCATCATTAGGATCAGCATCATACTCAATTGATGTTACTTTGTAGTTTTGGCCAGAGGAGGATGGGGGCCCCCCTTGTGAGCCTGGGTTTGTCCAAGGCTTCTTCCTCACCTTTGTCTTGCTCACAGGGGGCTTCTTCCTTTTCTCTCCTTAATGAAATATTATTACTGATTTTCTATAAAGCTGCTTTAAGACAACATCAGGTGTTAAAAGCTCTATTTGATTCATTCTTACATAACACCTACATAAGTTTGATGGGTGAAAAGAGTTGTATCTGTGATAAGAGCAAGTGTTTTCCACTATACCATGTAACTACCAGTTACTGTAACAGCAATGATCATAACATCCCACCTATTATTGAATGACAGAGAGTCAGAGAGCATGGTATGTGATTAAGTTCCCAGCTAAAATAGACATAGATAAGCTATTATGTTTTCCAGTGTAAGTAAAAATGAATCTGTAATAAAACCAATGAAGGTTGATATTTGGGTTTTGCACAGAACTGTATATTAGAATCCTGTGGCTTTAATCTTTTGTTTTATTATTCTTTGTGTGCTTTATTTTTGTCTTTACTTTCTAAAACATCAGATAAACATACCACAGCCTTTCTTGACTTTGTTCTGTTGTTTTCCTGTATAGTGTCCAGATTCTGCTGGACATGTCTGAGATGAATAGCCACTACAGACTGCACATCCAGCACGCTGTTCGGCTACTACTGCAGGAACAGCTCCCCAACACACACAGCTTCAATGTCATAGTGTAGGCCACATAGTGTTGTGTTTTGACCTGCTGGTTTCTCCTAATCTGCTTTGAAGCATATATGCCTTAGAATGAAAGATTGCGTTTTCAGTACCATACTGTGTATCTGCTATATTGGTATCATAATTGATCTACTGTAATGAATCTTATTTTGCTTTCTTTACAGATTTGGGGCAGATATTAAACCATGGAGGGAGCAAATGGTTCCCCCAACCCAAGAAAACCTTAACAATGTCTGGCAGTAAGTAGAGCCGATGCTGTACCCCAGCAGTATGATGATTACAGCTATTGTAAAAAGTTCAGACATTTCCAGCCCTGTTGTCCAGTGACTGTTATGAATGGTTCACTAACTATTTTGAAACCTACTGTACATGTGAGCTGTTATAAGCTGTACATGTAAGGAATTAAACTGTGGTCCAGCATTTAGATGTTTCGAGGTTAGTGTACATCTTACCCACACTTGTTACAAGCTCTGCATGTGTCTGTTTCTTGCTCGCTTTAGGTGGATTCAGGGTCTGGAGTGTGGAGGGGACCGGAACACCCTAGCTGCTATTCAGCATGCTATAGAGGCTGAATCAAACAGTGATTCCTCTAGGACTTGTGGAGTGTATCTCCTCACAACCGGCATGCCAGACCAGGACGCTGTAAGGCCTGAACATTTCTATCATCTTTGTATTGCATTCCAGCCACTGTCGACCATCCTTTTTCCTATATCTGTGTATATAAATTACTATGTATAGATTACTCTATATTTGAGTTATGTTTAATGTGTTCTGTGTTTCTTAAGCCTGTGAAAATTAATGTTTAAAGATCCAGGGTATAATCAGGTTTCAGTCGGATTTCTAGCTAATTGCATCCTGGATGCACATCTTCATTTAACATCACATCTCTTTCTCCCATTTTGTCTTTTATCTTTTGAATCCCAAAGTAATCTAAGCTCTTAGGGGGTGTCACAAGAATAGAAAATAAATCAAACTGTGTAGATCACGAAAAAACATAGGCACAAACAGCTGTTAAGACTAATATTAACATTAGCTTGCTATCATTTTATTCCTATCAAGAAACTCAAGAAACTGCATAAATAATAAATAGCCTTAAATCAGCTGGGGGGAGAGGCTTTACTTTTTAACCAAGCAATCAACCATGTACTGTTTTATATTCTTGTCCACATCATCACATGATGATTTACTGGGGTTTTGATTGCGTGTCCGTGAAACCTCTCCACACACTTGATTTTCAGGATGAGTAGCAGGAGGCTTTATATTTTACATTTTGCACTTTAGTTTTGTGTAGCTTTTAAAAGAAGTCACTCATCAGAAGCAGGTTATGTGTTAAAACATACGAGAACTGCAGGAAAAACAGGACTGTTGGGACTTCAGCACACTGCAGAGAGCATTGAACCTAAAGCCATCTGGTTCCCTCTGCTGGTCACATCTATTCTGTACACTGTGTGAGTAATTAGGAAAGGTGTGCATTTCATACTTCTGATTTTAGTACCTTACTTCTATTACTTGTTTTTGTAAAGTCTGCACCCCCTTGCAAGATTCCCTGCCATGTGTTTACGAACTTGCAGGTAGCCATATATTTTAATGTGGCTAATAATGAATGAATGTAAGTGCTGTCCTGGCTGCATCTAGCTATAATCCATTACTAGCTAATAAACTCATAAGCACATTCCTTCAGTGGAAACCTAATGCTCACCCAAAACTGGGATTGTTCTTTTACATACTTACTAATATTCAACCCTAATTTCCAACCGAATCATCTGCGTCTGTAACCTGCTTTAGCCGTGGTTTCCCTGTATTGAGAAAAGAAGAAAACTTGCATAGTCAGCTGAACTATTGCTGGGTTTTGTGGCTCATTGTGTGGCTTTCATCTCTAGGCAACAACTTCGGTGTATGTGTCAGAGTGCTACAGTGGTGCAGCTGTCCGGCTACACGTGTGTCTGTTTGCTGGAGAGAATGAATCTCTACGATGCCTGGCACCCCGCTATGTGACGTGGGCTGAGACAGCCCATGTGCTGCGTGGCCTAGCCCATGCAGGGAGCGGTCGCTTTCACTGGATCACTGACACAGGTAGGCTTAGGGCTCTGTCATCTACAGTGCAGTGCTCCCCATATATGGCTTTAATTATGTCCTAACATCAGGTTGTATGTGAATGAAGGTCATTAAAGGGCCCATATCATGGAAACACAATTAATTTATTTATTGTTTTTATTAAAATAATGTAAAGTATTTTTAAATGTGCTATTCATTCTCCACTCACTACTGTTAAGTCACAGTATTAAGGTTTTTGGTACACAAGCCACACAACTGAAAACAAAACACATGTAACACAAGTATGTAAGATATGGGCCCTTTAAGAGAATAGGTCCATAATGAGAAAGTCTTCATAACAAAGAGCCTCCACCTGTACTAGAGAAAAATGACATTAAAGCCATGGTGCACTCAGCCACTGATGTGCTCACATTGTTGGACCTAAGTGTGGTGCAATTAACCCCCACTTAAACACACATGCTGTTGAAATAAGGTCCGCTGAGGTGATTGCTATCAGGATAAAAAGGCTGTGACATCACTCTAGCACGAAATGGCAATTACTAGGCACCTGAGCCCTGCCTGCTTTAGCGGAACTAACTGGTAATGAAAATGACTAGTGGGGAAAAGGACACAGCCCCTAGCCAAGCTGCCAGAACGGATACGGCTTCAAAACAAACAAACAAACAAGCTGTGTGTGTGTAGTATAGTGATGCTGAATGGAAAATATGAGCCTCACTCCTGTCCTTTTAACCCACAGGCATAGTGGAGAGTGATGACATCATTGCCCTAATTGGAGAAATGGAGAAGGCTGCTAATTACTGGCAGAAGGTAAGACAAGACCGCCATTTTACATACATGCAGCAGGGGTCTGTGTTCAACATGAACATGCACGTGAACTCATACTAAATATGAACATTAAGCATGGGTTAGCAAATTTCTAAAATATTGGTTTTTTAAAAGCCTTCAGTGGCCATAAAACACTTTGTCTGTTATGCGGATAAATGCCATGATATATGGAGCAAACAATGACACACCAAGAAATTCAGCTAATGTTGTCTAGGTTGTGTGTTGGCAAACTGCCAGCTGTTCTTTATATTATTCTGTTCCACCTTAAATGGTGCTGCAGCCACATACCAGTGCCTCAGCTTCTTTTACAAATCATCCTGTTCCACCCTAAATGGTACACCAGTTAGTAAACACCTCAGCTTCTTGTTTGAATGTTCCCTTTCCACTCCGCCACCTTGCTTCACAGAAGGATGAAACATGTTTGTTCTTCAGAACTTCTCACACTTGGCTGTATTTTCAGCCATCTCTCCTTTGTGACAATGAATGGTGGTTAGCGTGTAGCCCCTCCCCTGGTGAGTGTCCTGTGTGCGAGCACTAATGCCCCATGTGGCTTGTTGGCTGGAATGTTGTGATGCTCTGCCTGAGTCACAGGGCATGCACACAGAACGGACAGCTAGAGGACTGTGTGGAGAGATTTGCTGAATTTGACTAATATGTATTCGACTGAAATTGTATACCGTGCCTTTAACACAGGGTTATGTGTATAAGTCATGTCAGCTGGTTCAGTACCAGGTTCATTTAAATGAAATTAATAATCAATCAATCAATCAATGTTTATTTGTATAGCGCTTTTTACAACCAATGCTGTCTCAAAGCAGCTTCTCAGATAATCAATTTGTTATAGAAAAGAAAAGAAAAGAAAAAACACAAAGTTAATGTACAGACATTTGAAGGTGGGGTGTGGGGGAAACTGGGTCCAAGTCCCCCTTGAGCAAGCCAGAGGCAACAGTGGCGAGGAAAAACTCCCTTGAGTAAGGAAGAAACCTCGAGAGGAACCAGGCTCAAGGGCGGAACCCAACCTCCTCAGGTCGAACCCGGATGAAGAGAAAGACAGAACTAACAGGAGAAGAACATCTATTAGATCCAGTCTGATTAGATCCAGTCTGATTAGTCCAGGAGGGAGTAACTGCAAGATGGAGCCGACCCATAGATAGAGTATGATCAGAGCCAGACGCTGGTCAGTGTAAAGGTTATGGTCATGCCGGTTGATAAAACAGGGCAGGAGACCCACAGAGGTGCTGATGCTCAGGTGCCTCAGGCTGTTCTGGGGGTTCTGATGTGATCACTCCGAAGAAATTCTAGTGCTTAACTAAGAAGAGGCAAAATGATCTCCTTATTTTCATTGATGATGATGGTTAGAGGTTAAAAGGAATAACGCTGAGTAATGTACTGTGTATATCCTCTCCCTATGTTGCAGTGCTCTGAATTACTGGATGCTCTGATCCAGCGGCAATCCAGCAGAGATGCAGAGAAGACTGAGACTCAGGAATGCCGTAGCCCAGTCGTGTATTCGCAGGCTAGGTCTCAGAGACATATACTAGCCCCACCAAGACCCACCCTACTGAGCTTGGCCAGGCTGGTCAGTGAAGTTGCAGTATTGTCAAATACCAGACATTTGCACACATTGTATCAGTTATACATGTTTATATGACCTAATTCCTGACCTAGCACACATTTGAAGTTTGATTCAGTACCTTGTTTTTTTTGGAGGGGTTGTGTTAAATGTTGTTGCATGGATGAATCTTTTAATGAGCTAAATTTGTTCAATCATCCAAACAGTATTGGCATTCGCCAAAATGTATAACTGTGGCTAGTGGCTTTGAAAGACAACAAAGCATTTAAGCAATGGTAGCATTTGATGGCTATGTTAGATTTGACTGTTGTGTGTCATAGAAATTTATTTTCTCAAAGCTAAAATGCTTAAACTGCCCTGCTTATTCTGATTGAATTCTGATTGTACAAGAAATAAATAACTTCAGGGTCTTCTGATACAGTTCAATTCAGCCGAATCCACCAGAGTAAACACGAAACATATCTCAATCAAAATGACCAGCCTTGTTTTTTATTTGACACTCAGCCTGTTTGTCCAGGACCCCATAGGTAAAAGTATAAACCCATTAGCAATATAAGTTGACTGCCCCTGCAATGCCAGGTAAAGCTATCACTTAGTAAGTGCAGTACTGATGTGTGTACACACAGGGGAATAAGGAGGGGACGCGATCAGCAACATGGAGGCCAAGCAGTGCTAAAGCAGTCATCCCTCCAGGTGAGTTACATAGTGATCATTCGATTGCAGTGATGTCCTTCTACAGGATTTAATCGCATTCAGCTACAAGAGCGTTTGTGAGGTCAGATAACTGATGTTTACTAGTTAGTTCTGCATCACAAACACCACTCTGACGTATCAAAAGTACTGAGCTATATCCAGTACCTTTGGGATAAGTACTGGATAGAGCTCCATCACCGTTCTACTGCTCCACAGCCCGATACTGGGTGGCTTTATACCTCTACAGCTGACCCTGACATTGGGCATGATGATCTTATGCTCATTTGAGGCCTCTGAGTCATTCGCTCTGTTGACTATGTTCTGTAATGATGTGACTATAATGATAATTAAAGATCACCTCAAAAGTTAGATGAGCATGTGTCTACAAACTTTTGGAGATAGTGAGTTTGAGTCTCACTTGCAACGAGTGTAAAAATGTGTTTTATCTCTAGACGGCACATTGTATATGGATTTTAAAGGGTTTTCTTTGTGCGGTTTTCAGCACATTCAGTGGACAGCTGGGAAGCAGCCAGGCCAGTAAGCTCTGCCAACAAGAGGAGGGTTAAAATATCCCATTCTGTTTTCTACTTGGAGGACGGCAACCTGGGTGAGTCCTACACTGCTATTTTCTCCACTGTTTTCAAAATGAAAATAAGAAATAGATAATAAAAATAGTTATAAAGTATAAAATTATTCAGTTTTCTCTCACATACTGTAGAGCCCTATGCTTTTCTTTGTTTGCAGGTCTAAATATGAACTCTAAATCTGTATGATGTATCCCAGGTGCTGTTTTTAAGACATATCTAAAACCGAAGAGTGTGCAGAAGTTCATCAGCACCATTAAGCTTCCTAAACATGAAGACATCTGCTCCACCAAACAGGTGCTGCGCGTAGCATAGTCTTTTTAGTATGCCACAATTAAGTATGAATTGAATTATGGAATTAATAATTGTAATTTGTAGTCATGTTTTTCCTGTATGGGGGTATATCTGTGCTTGTGTTCTACAGTGGCTGAAACGATTTGGGATTAGAAGTCTGAAACTAGATCTCCACAAGCTAGCGTCTGGACCTGAATGCACCCACAAAAAGAAATTGGTGCGGACCGTGCATAAGAGCGTGTCGGCAAAGTACTGCACCATATTCCCCAGTGTACAGCTAAATGTAAGTCAGAGCAGTAGCAGAGTGGTGTGAAGTAGAGATGCCACTAATGTGATAGCCAGTTCCACAGTTTCTTTTAAACATTATTATATAATTACATCTCTCTGTTATTTCACTCTATGGGGGATTGAGGCTGTATCCTTGTAATGGACCTATCATAAATACTTGATATATACAGGGGTTGGACAATGAAACTGAAACACCTGGTTTTAGACCACAATCATTTATTAGTATGGTGTAGGGCCTCCTTTTGCGGCCAATACAGCGTCAGTTGGTCTTGGGAATGACATATACAAGTCCTGCACAGTGGTCAGAGGGAGTTTAAGCCATTCTTCTTGCAGGATAGTGGCCAGGTCACTACGTGATGCTGGTGGAGGTTCGTCCTTCTTGGTGGTATGCTGACATTACCCTGGATACCGTGGCTCTTGATACATCACAAAGACTTGCTGTCTTGGTCACAGATGCGCCAGCAAGACGTGCACCAACAGTGTGTCCTCTTTTGAACTCTGGTATGTCACCCATAATGTTGTGTGCATTGCAGTATTTTGAGCAGAACTGTGCTCTTACCTGCTAACTGAACCTTCACACTCTGCTCTTACTGGTGCAATGTGCAATTAATGAAGATTGGCCACCAGGCTGGTCCAATTTAGCCATGAGACCTCCCACACTAAAATGACAGGTGTTTCAGTTTCATTGTCCAACCCCTGTACATATGTATTATGTGAAGTTTATTTAAAGGCATTTATCTCTTTAATTACCTCTGTATTGACAAATGTGGGAACATTACACACCAGACTGCTCTGTATCCTAGTCATTGAATTATGAATACATTTATGAAAAATCACTGGAATTCCTATAAAGTAACTTATGAAGAATGAGTAGCTAGTGAGCTCATCAGCTTGGTGCCGTCTGTAGAGTGTAGTTCATCTGAAAGACTATGATGGAAAAAGCTGTACACACAGGACGTCTTAAATGAGTTAATTGTGGTACTATAGAGACGAGTGAAATTATCAGTAGTCCTGAAGGCACCTCAGTAGCCCACAGCACCTGCACTGCTTAGTGTTTTTCATGTTCAAACGCAGCTGATTTGACATAAAGAGGGGCATGAATGGGCCTCCAGGGCCCGAGTCAGGCTTTTTGTACGACTGACGTTACTGATATGACGCATACAATGCGTGTGTGGTTGGAGGTAGTATTTATAGTTTGTCTTTTTATGTTGTTAGGGTTGTGTACGACACCTGCTTCTAAGCCTGGGCGAGTTAAAGCACTACCTGCTTCAGACTGAAAAGGTTCTGCAACGCTATACTCAGAGGATGCAGTGGCTGCTCTCAGGTAGACATGTACAGAATACAGAACACTTGGCCTAATAGAATAACTCCAGCAGGATAAAAGTAAGGGGGCCAGCGTCCAGCCACATCCCAGCGTGTCCAGTATTTGCTGTGAGAAAATCCAAGCCATTCTGAATATATGTGAAAATATGACCTCATAGTGATTTGTTTTGGTCGGTTTCAATTTTTTGAACACTTTTCAAAATGTCTTAAAAATTGTCTTAAAATTTTATTTAGGCCAATTAAATTCATGAAAATTCTTATAATAAAATTGTAAATGTTCAATTACAAACAAAAACACATTATTACAAATTACAAAATTATTTCAAAATAGATACAGTTGAAACGACATCATCATATATTTGCATTGCAATGCGTTCATGCATTTTTACACACATGATACTTAGCATACTCTTAATATCAAAATAAAATGCATACCTTTAATAATATCCCGTGTTTATTTATTTTTCCAGTCAAAACAGTAATAAAATACAGGTTATTTATTATTAAATAGATATTTCTGAGAAGGCAACGCTGAAGTGATGTGTTGAACTTGATTGTTGTTGTGACTGGAAATGAACTAAATGAAAGGTGCTGTGACTTTAGAACAGTGCTGTACATTCCTAATACACTCCTAATATCCTAATATACAAATACCTATACATGCCTGAAAGCTCCCCTTGTTAAATATTTCTCTGACTAGATTCACAGTACTCACAAAAGCTTGGTCATTGTCCTCTAGGCAGCAGGCGTACTTTTGGCTGCATCTTAGAGCAGGCTGTTTGTGTTCTTCTGGACATGTCTGGCTCCATGGCCCCCTGTCTACCTGAGCTACAGAAAGAGTTGGCATCAGTGATCTGGGAGCAGCTGCATGCTAACAGTGTGAGGTGAGCTTTGTGCATGATACTAAAACTAAAGTACTTATAATTTTTCATTCACACACCAGTAGTTCACAATCGCAGTTTCTGCTGATGCAGTAAATACATTTATACGGCAACACCAAAATCACATGTACACAAACTTCCTCTAACTTCAGGTGAAGCTGGGAGGCGGATGTAGTTATGTTATAGTTATAGGTAATGAAAGCTTATACCTCACCAATTAGCATTAGGGAATCAGCATGCCTAAATTTGAATAAACTTGCCCCAAACCTTATGGAGTTGTTAAACAATGTCAATTACAAAAACGAATATGATTGGTCCTAATACCTGATCGACTGAGCTTTGGCTGAGTTTGAAGCCAAAACATGCACACTATGATGTCTAAACTGGTCCTTCATTAATATTCAGTGGTAGACTTTGGACTGAGGTATTTCCAAAGTGACATGCATTAAATATCTGTTTGTGTTATATACACTACACACACACACACACACACACACACATCCCAGCGTGTCCAGTATCTGCTGTGAGAAAATCCAAGCCATTCTGAATATATGTGAAAATATGACCTCATAGTGACTTGTTTTGGTCGGTTTCAATTATTTGAACACAAATCAGTCCTAAAATTTTTATTGGATAGGCCCAAACTTTTTTCACAAAACTGCTGTATAGCAATGTAATATACATATAACCGTTTCCCATAACCATGTTTCTGTGAGGCAGCTTTAAGAGGCATTAAACGCCTGGTTCCTATCACACAGAACAATTCTGACTTCTGACTCTGAATGACTCTGTTGACATAACCATTAAATTATTAAATATAGCTGAGCTTATAGTAGTTTTATTTAATGGTAACGTTTTAGTAGTATTAAAGCCAGAGTGGAAACGCGTGTGGGGAACTGGTAACTTGGTGCCAGCATGTAGGTGCCTAAAGAAATGAATATAATTTTGTGGTGGTCTTTTAGTGAACTAAAGTCGCTTAAGGTTTTTGCATTGAACACTGCAATATTATGATTCTTTCATAACTGTACAAAACATAATACGTTCATTAAATGATGTGCAATGATATACAATGATGGGACCCTGAAGGTTTTGTTGTCCATGGAATTACATGTCCTGATGGAAGGATTAATTATACAGTAAACTACTTCTGCTATCAAACTATTTTAAATAATTTACTTAACTAACTCAACTAAATTTAAATAATTTATTTAAAAAAATGATTTCTATAATTCTACACTGTCACTGTTTTATTAAAGTTATTTGAGGCTGTGTGCTCCAGTGATTTGGGTAAGGAGTTTGACTCTGCTTCACCTTTATATGAATGAGTACAGACACAATTGACTTTTGAGTATATTGAGTGTAATTTTGTTCATTTTGCCCAGGCCCTCCACTTAAGCATTACATAACATACATACTGAGGCTTAACATACTTAGCATAACAAACCTTCCCGTTTGTGCTAAAGCTTTAAAAAGTGGTTGCCTAAAGTGTTTATAGTCATTCTGTATAATGGGATTAGAATGATATAGCATATACTGAGCTCTTTTCCAAGTGGATCTGCCAATATTATGCCCCTGTCCTGTATGTACAGCGTAAGTGTAGGTTTGCTGTTAGTAAATGTGTTTTATGGGACAGGTTCAGCATGGTGGCTTTCTCTAAAGAAGTACGGGTATGGCAGGCGGAGCTAATGGAGGCCTCAGAGGAGAGATGTAAGGAGGCAATTCAGTGGCTGGGTCAGCTCAGCACCCACGGAGGCACCTCCACCTTACACGCTCTACAGGTAAAAACACTCTGCCTGTTAGACTGACGCATTTTTGATATTTATAGTGGATTTTAGGGCACATTAGCACCTATTCATTTCAGTGGGATTTGTTCAGTAGTGCAGGTGCTACGAGAATGTGTCCTTAAACTTAAAACCATTTTTACTTTATATTTATTTTTGTGCCATTTAACGTGACTGACTATGTTAGAGAAGCAACGAACTAAGTTGTAAATGATGATTAAAAATGATGATTTAAAAGCATTTAAAATCATACAGTCTTATGCTCCCAAAAACAGAACACCTACATAAACACAAGCCTTCGCTGGATAAGAAAGGAGTACGTTATTGCTGTCCAAAGAAAAACAATAATCTCCAAAATGGCAATTTTACAGTATTATTTAATTAATAATTACTAATGACGCCTCCAGACGCCTGTTACACAGGCAAACGGGACGGCTCACTTTTTAGTAGGGCTGTACCCAACTCAGAATTTTGTCAGTCCAATCGGATTCGCTCGTCCTGGTCGACGATTTGACTATTCGTTCACATTTCTTTTCTCCGTGTACATTATCTAGTAATCAGTAAATCAGTCTGCACACGGTTCAGATCTGATGTCCTTCTCATTTAGAAAGTCAGCAGAGTCACAGGAACATATTTCTGAACTAAAAGAGGCGGGGCTTATGAAGATCGATCTGAACTGGAGCCTGATTTAATTACAGGATACAGCGTCGGGCAGCAGCGCGTATTTATGCTGAACATTAGCGCTTATAGCTTATAGTCTTTTTAAACTCACTTCTAACAGCTTCTTCAGTAGGAGGACCCTTCGTCTCTCATCTCCAATAAATAATTAACTGATAAATAAACCAGATTAGTCCATATTTAAATTATTCTTAGATGAAGAGAAGAATGGTAGACCTGAAACCGTTTATTATATTCCCCGAGCTGAAATCATTATCTCTCGTTTATCGGCAGGCAGATTAAGTGACTGTACTCATCCTTAAATAAAGATAATCTCAGCTGCAGACGAATAAATAAACATATCTGTAATTTAGATTCTAAAATAATGGAATTATAATATGCGGAATCAGACAGCCGTCATGTTTAAAACGAAAGTCAGCTCACTCGTTTGGAGCAGTGTTCGATGTCTGACTATATGACGAGCAGAGTTAGGTTTAATTTGTTCAGATTCTCTTCTTCAGAAGCTCCTCCAGACTTTCTCTGAGACATCGCTCCCCCCGTGTTTCTCAGCTTCGCGGCTTCCTAAGCAGTGAACTAAGCAGGCTTGGAGCTGGTTAGTAACATCTTTTGTTTTTCATGCTTTCCTCAGGCAGGGTGTGCGTTTGAAGATTCGTTGGGTGTGTACCTGGTCACCGATGGTAGGTTTGACTGCAGCTGTAGTCTGGTCCTGAAGGAGGCAGAGAGACTTACAGCTGGGAAGCACATAACCGTTCACACCATCGCCCTCAACTGCCGGGACAGGTAAGCCACAACATGCCTTATGTTTTGTGGCTTTTCTTGATCAGTGAAAAGCCTGAAGTCAAACCGAACAGGCAAACACGCACGTACACAAGCTTACAGGACCTGGCGTTGTGGATTTAACCTCACACTCCTTGTGATTCATCAGTACTGTTGTCACTGTAAAGACCATCTACATACATTTGGGATGTGTAGTCGGGCATTGTACTGACCATTTCCCCCTGACAGCACTGCCAGGGAGTTTCTAAAGAGCCTTGCCCATAAAACTGGAGGCCGATTCCACCAGGCACCTTCACATACAGACACGGCTGTGGCCAATGAACTCCTGTCCAGAGGCTTCAGTGAGCGAGAGGTGAGAAGCTGTTTAAAGTTTTATGGTGAAATTGTACCCAAAAGTATTTTTGTCTCTTAGGAGACACACGTATATGCTGTTGTAGTGTTGCTGGTGTTGCAACATACAGTGCAAAGCACTCTTAGTCAAATGACATATTTTCATACATATACAAAACATATACAAATATGACAAATATAATGTGCTGTACTCTTTGGGGTGAGCATGTGTTCTACTTATTGATTGAGCATGTTAGGATGGTTGTTTAGTAGTGTTAAGTGTCAAAGAAGATAAACACAAATGCCCTTTACATTAAGTGACTCAAGCCATATTCTGGAATTAAGGATTCAGGGCTTCCAGTATTTGAAGGTGATGATCTATGGAGGCTGAAAGAAGAGATGGAAAAGCTGAAAGTGTTTCAGAGACAGGCCAGAATGTTCAGGTTTGTGTGCCATTTAGTGCTCAATCTACATGAGCATGAGTAAATGTAAACGGTTGGAGATTCATAGTAAACTCGTTTGTCTGTGGTTCTAATGCTGTACTTCATTTTGTTTCCTCAGGGAAGTTATACTGGCGAAGAATCCAGAAGTAGTCTCTTGAATATACAGGAACCAGTAGCACAGCACGCTCATATTTTTAGACTATAGCAAAATAAATCATGAGGCTGATTTAATAAATTTCACTGTTTCAATATTGTTTTGTGTGGGTGCTGAATTTATTCTTCACGACTGTTTAAAAGTTTTTCATCACTTTTTTCAGATGACTCACGTGCAAGACTTAAAGACCACCCTACATCAATGTACAGGGGTTGGACTATGAAACTGAAACACCTGTCATGTTAGTGTGGGAGGTCTCATGGCTAAATTGGACCAGCCTGGTGGCCAATCTTCATTAATTGCACATTGCACCAGTAAGAGCAGAGTGTGAAGGTTCAGTTAGCAGGTAAGAGCACAGTTCTGCTCAAAATACTGAAATGCACACAGCATTATGGGACATACCAGAGTTCAAAAGAGGACAAACTGTTGGTGCACGTCTTGCTGGCGCATCTGTGACCAAGACAGCAAGTCTTTGTGATGTATCAAGAGCCACGGTATCCAGGGTAATGTCAGCATACCACCAAGAAGGACGAACCTCCACCAGCATCACGTAGTGACCTGGCCACTGTCCTGCAAGAAGAATGGCTTAAACTCCCTCTGACCACTGTGCAGGACGCAGTATATGTCATTCCCAAGACGAACTGACGCTGTATTGGCCGCAAAAGGAGGCCCTACACCATACTAATAAATGATTGTGGTCTAAAACCAGGTGTTTCAGTTTCATTGTCCAACCCCTTTACATTCGTGTTCATTTTTCAGCGCTGGGACAAAAATCATAATTAACATCAAACAGCAGTGTGAGGTCACTTCCTTCTTCATTTCTTGGTCTATTTGATTTTCTTGATAAGAGCTTCTTGGCAGCTACACAGCTTTTCAGACCCACAAGTGTCTTCTCCCAAAGGAAGGATGGACAGAAACACCTGGGAGATCTAAAGTAGGAGTGGAGCTTGTATTCTCCGGTCTCTGAAAGATAAAAGCTTTAGACGCTGCTCATCTGATTGGGACCGTTCCGGTGGTCTACCAGATCATACACAAATTACTTTTAGTCTGAATCTAATTAAATCTAGATTTTCAGGAATGTATTTTTTTTACATATCACTAACATTTACCTCACACTTCCTCACGCTAGTTGATCATTATGTATATATCTCCTCAGAAATATCTCCTGACAAATAAATAACTTTATGAGTATTTTGACTAGATATTAAATAAAGTGGAGGGGAATTAAATGAGGGGTGGTATCGGACTTTTACACAGTGCCCTACAATAACAACTAAGTACTGTCATTATATGTTGTTATAAGTGACATGCTTTTATTAGTGTTACAATATTATTATTGAGCAGAGTATTCCAGCAACAAGAGGCTATTTACATATAAATAATACACGTTATAATCTACATAGGGAACTTTATCACCTCACCCCTTTCTAAATGTGTTCATGCAGGGCATTTTAGAATCAGCCACAGCTTTGTTCTTCAGCCAGGTACGGCCTGCTACTAATTTTATGCACTAATTTGCACAGGATTAATATCTTAGAATAATTTAATTCATGTTTTACATTTATCTGCCACTCTACAGGTTTAAATAAATATTTTTACGGTTATGAATCCGTTTTAAAGCCCTGGCTAACCCTGTGGTGATGTACTGGTACAAGCCTTAGGTTGTAAGGCTTAATCTGGATGTGCTTGTAAGGATACTGATGGTGAAGTATCCACTGTGTGCTTGTGTGTCTCCTAAGCAGAGTTCATCAGTATGGCACCGTCATTAATGCTACAGCTCCGTTAGGTACCAGAAGCATCCAGTATGATTTCATAAAACTCAGCAGGCCTATCGACCAGTCTGTGAGTAGAGGGCTGAGGTCCAGGTGGGAGGTGTTAGCTTGTTTCCAGAGCTTTATAGTTCGGGTAAGACTCTGGATGATAGACAGGTGAAAATACACCCATCAGCCACTTTATTGGGTACACTTCCATGAATCTCTTAGTGTCTATTTTATCAGCTCCACTTACCATATAGGTGCACCCTCTGGTTCTACTATTGCAGACTAGTTCTTCTGGTTCTCTGCACACTTTATCAGCCCCCTTTAAAGGTCAGCATCATCACAGAGCAGGTATTATGTGGATGGTGGGTGATTCCCAGCACTGCAGTGACACTGACGTGGTGGTGGTGTGTTAAGAGTGTGTTGTAATTGGTGTGTTAAGAGTGTGTTGGAGTTATGTATGTAGATACAAGGAGGTGTGCCTAATGAAGTGGCCGGTGGGTGCATTGGGGTTCGCCTGTTTTAGGAGCTTTACGGTAGGAAGCTCAGGTGACGCTCCAGGTGATTGACAGGTGAAACGTGTTCTCCAGTTCTCGGAGCTTTACGGTAGGCGGCTCAGGTGAAGCTCCAGGTGATTGACAGGTGCGGGGTGTCTAGGAAAAGCAGTGGGATGTGGAGCCGTGTCGGCAGCTGATGGAGAGACCCAGGACCACATGACGAGGGAGGACGAGGTAAAGTAGTTGAGAGCTCTTCTACTCCTTCACACGTAGACCCCTGATGATGAGCTGCTGGTGGTGTAGGTCATGTTTGGCGCTGGTTTCGGGGTGAGGAGTTGGGTTTGGTGTGTGGGTTCCTGGGACCTGCTGTATTGTAACTCAGTGAGAGAGATGATGACGCAATGTGGCGCTTGTACTCGGTGGTACACAAACAGGGCGACTGAGTTAGCAAAGATAGGAGGTCTAATGATGAACGCTGAGCTCGGTAATACCAGCGCCAGAACATTCTCTTAGACACACCAACTTTTCTGAATTTACTTTTCCCCTCCGAGTTTCATCTCATTCCTCAGCTCCAAGGTCCCGGTTTACTGGCTTACTACACCATGCTGTCCTGTTCTGCCTATTTCAGCTCCAGAGCTGCTGTACTGTCTCACTGCTCTCACTTTGGAGCTCAGCAGACTTCTGTTTAAACGCTGCTACGTGCTGGAAATGCAGTCCAGGCTTATGGGAGCTCAGTGCTCCAGTTACCCTGCTAGATAAACCAGCATAGGCCAACACATGCTGTGTTAAGGATGCTGGCATGCTGGTCAAGGAGTAGGACCATGCTGGGTGACCAGCTAAACCAGCATTCATTCATTCATAGCTACTTTTCCATCATTCTGATAAATTATTATACTGTATTATTCTATTAACAGAGTACACTCTTTTACTGAGGGATGGATTTTGAAGGGCTGCAGGTAGGAAGGGATGTCTGAGTGACAGTGGTCTGACGTGTAACACACATTTACCCTTCAGTCTTTGAAGACTTTAGTTAGTTAGAGAACATAATCGTGTTCTGCTTTATTTCTGTTGTTGCCTTTTTACCCATCCAGGATTTTAGTTGTGTTATTTTTTTTACATTGAGAAAAAAAAAATCTAATACATTTATCCAGAGTGAATATAGCGCAGCCTGTTTCAGGTGGACCGTAAGGTTTGTGTTGTACCCTGATGGTGCCTTTACGCCTCCTCTGTTTGTCTCGTGGTGTAGATGTTGTGTCCATTTGTACTGTGTGTATGGAGAGAACAGAGGTCACTCTGTGGTCATTTCAGCTATAAGGTAAAACAGTGTACCATGTCCTTCTGGAGGGCTGTAGCTGAGCACTGTGGCACAGTTGGTCTGGTTTCTAATCAGGCATAACTGTGCTTTTCTGGCTCAGGATCTGTCTTCTGAGTGCTGGAGAATATTTGAATTGGTTCCACATTAATAGGGGATCCATAAAAACATTAATATGAAAAAAAAAAAAAAAAATAAATTTTTGTATATGTCAATAGGCATTAAACTCTGGTGATCAGTGGAATTCCTCCTTAAGGACTTGGCCGGTGGTCCTGTGTGGAATTAATATATAGTTTATATATTTATAATATGGTCTAAAGCCCGTGTTGATACAGAGCAATGCTTAGACTGTGTTTATACACACTAATCACTTGCAGCATCAGAGTCTGGACCTTCGGTCCTCAGCCATGTTGCTGTCCTTGGGGATGTTGGGCTTTTTCTGGATTGTGTTAAGCGGTGAAGGACATTTCATTTGACGTTTGGTCCTATGGCTTATTTGTGATTAGAGCTGGGTGTCCAAACTGAGCCATCTATGGACTGAATGGTTAAATTCCATGTCATGCATCACAAAATTTAAATACCTTTCAATACAGCAAGTCAGTCTTATCATCCGTGATTCAGTAAGCATGCCTGACTTCTCGATTAGCCCATCGTGCTCGGTAAATACCGACTTCCAACACCTCACACTCATCCCTGGTTTAAGCCACACCCACAAGTTGTATGTTTTGGTTTTTCAAACTTTTAAACTCAGCAAATAAGGAACTGTCACGTTTCGATTGTTCCTGGTAGATGCTACAGGCGTATAGAACTTAATTTCGGAATTGGCATCGAAGCCGAGGTATCATTTCTGTACAGGGATTGAAGCATTTTGAATGATTCCCGGCCCGATAATGACTCCCAGCATCCAAGTACGTGCGTCAAGTCTCCAAAGTGTCCTGACTGAATTCATACAAAGTCACTGACCACTTTATTAGAAACCCCTTCAGCCTTCTGGGGTCCTGAAGCCCTCTGGACAGTTTGGACGGTGAACCAGTTCTAACTACAGTAGCACTGCTAGGCCTGCTGCATGTGAATCGGGGTGCCCACACTGGCACACCAGTGTCACTGCTATGCCGAAACTGGCCCCCCACCCATCTTCAGCCGTGATCCAATGGTGACAAACTGACGATGAAGAATGGGGAGTGGACAACATTCTGTATTTGTACTCCTATATGGTGGACCCATAGGGTGGTGAGTGTTAGCCCAAAGCAAGTGTTTCCAATAAACTGGACACTGGTATTTTGTAGTCTGGTCTCAGTTGGCTGAATAGTGTGTAAGAAAATGTTTGGCTTGGCCTGCTCAGCTCTTTAGTAGTGAATTATGCATTCTTCCACCACTCTTAAGCAGATCCATTTCACCGTGGGCACCCTGACGTTAACTGTTAGCGCTCTCTGCCCTCTAGGCTACAGAGGAGGTACCTGAACCCAGCTGTGCATTATGAAGGAGAAGGGGTCCTCATGTCAAGTGGAGCAGCTGCCATGCGCATGCCTGCTGGAGTCGGCCACTAACGGGCACCACACGCAGACCCGCACTCGCAGCAGCTGGACGCCCGGAGCGCCAGTCAGACACAGAACCAACGGGGCAGTGGGTGCGTGGTGCAGCAGCCCAGAGTGCAGATCTTCCAGCAGGCTGGAGGGACCCGAGCAGCCCCGCAGAAGGGGCGGGAAAGCACTGGTCACAGGAGGCGCTGGTTTCTTCGGCTTCAGGCTGGGGAGAGCTCTGGCCAGGCAGGGCACCAGCGTCCTCCTGCTGGACCTACACAAGCCAGCCTGGGACATCCCAGATGGAGCTGTATTCCTGCAGGTAGGGCTGGGTTAAAGATGCCTGGCGAGGTTAGCGAAGGCTGCTGGACAGCTGGATGAAACAGAAGCAGCAGAGTGGCAGGTGCAAAGCAGGACAGGTGTTTTCTCGGGTTTCAGGACCCAGTTTTTATGACCCTCGGCCACCCGATGCACTTAGGTGTCATGATGTAAGAGCCGGGTTTGTCAGTATAAGGGACTACCACATGGACCATGTTGTAGTAGTCAGTCATATTCAGATACGTTTCATGATCTGCTACACCTTTACTGCTTCAGGCTGAGTAAGGGACAGTCAGGAATGTGGTGGTGGTTATCAGCAGTGTCCTTCACTCAGCAGGCTGGGTTTCAGACCCCTGCTTGGTGAAGTTATAAGGCATTTCAGCCCAGATTGCTTTTTGAATAAGGCACAACGAGTGTACTTTCATCGGCACCTTATACGTTGCTAGGTATGTGTCTGGCTTGTGTATTTGCAGGGTGATGTGCGTGACTATGATACCCTGTATAAAATCTGTGCTGGAGTGGACTGCATATTCCACACTGCTTCCTATGGCATGTCGGGCCCAGAGCAGGTTAGTAGACATCACCTTCAGCACAATGTGTCTTTAAAAGCCCTACATGCAGTGAGATCTTTTAAAAATATCCTAAGCCATGTACAGTACAGAGTCTTTGTGAAGATGTAGCAGGGCTCTGTGTAAGTCTAAGTCTAGTATTATCTCAAAATGAAACATTCCAGTGATTTGGTGCAGGAAAAAACAGACTCCTGGGCACTTGGAGGCAGCATGAGCGATTCTTAACACAAGGCTGTACCACAATAACAGTGGGCAGTCCACACTGTGAACCCCGTAACTTCATTCCAAATGGAAAAACTAGGGATGTTACATTGTACGGCATGGTACAACCCTCTCCGGGTCTTCTTTACTGTTAGTAGTAAATTAAAAGTAGGCTAAGTCTTGTTTTAATAGTGTCAATGTAATAGCATCAGCCAGCATATCATTGCTGTCCAAAGAAAAACAGGTATCTCCAAAATCGCAACTTTACAGGAGAGGCTAAAAACCTCATTTAATTTGAATGGAGGTCTATGGAACCAGACGTCTTTCCAAGCAGCTTTGGGACATTTCTGTTGGTCCATTGTTTATGAAATTTCCACACAGTGTAGACAGAAGCTCATGTGACCAAATGAGACATAAAAGTAAAAATCACCAAAAATGGAGATTTTTCTTTGGACAGCGACGATATTCATAACCATGTGATGTATTAACTTTCTGTGAGGGATTAAACTCTAATTCTGAACTGATAGGTTTCTCTAGAATGACACATTACACATCAAACCATCCCCCTGTAATAATACCTCATTCAGACTTCTTCCTCTTAATGCTTCCCTTTCTAATCCGAGTCTTCAATCACATACTTCAGCTTCTGAAGCTACAGCCTCAGTCCATGACTCTCTAAAGGCTTGTCGGACAGGGACGTCTAACCATGCTCTTAAAGGTCTATGATCCTCGAGGGCTAAGTTTTAGAGCTCCTGAGAGCCAGAGCCAGGTGTTTTTGAAACTTAACTGTACACAAGATGTCTAGACGCCCAGGAATGGACATCTTTAGAGAGGTCAGGAAGTCTGTATGCACTCGTTTCTACTGTTTCATATGGATATATGGATATATGGATATATAATAGTTCTTTTTGCTTTCCTGTCCGTTAGCTGAGGAAAGAGCTGGTGGAATCGGTCAATGTTGGTGGCACCAACAATGTCATAAATGGTGAGTTGGGCTATGATTTTCAGGTATGAGGTTTTTGCTCTTTTTCTTATTGACTTTATTATGCAGTATTTTAATGTGTTGTTTCAACTAAAAACGACAAATGACTCATAAAACCACACACCAATATTAGTCTGTATGGTCTCCTAGTCTTCCGTTAATGATCACGGTTCCATATTCGACAGGTGTCGTTCTGTGGTGTGTGGAAATATAAGACTAAGAGCTCTGTGTCTTTGTTTGCATGTGTCCTACAGTGTGTTGTGAGCGGGGCATCTCCAGACTGATCTACACCAGCACTGTGAATGTGGCGTTTGCAGGGAGGCCCATTGAGGATGGGGATGAGGACTCGGTACCCTGTGTGCCTCTGCACCAGGTGAGAGAGAGAGAAAGAGAGAGACTTCATTTGGCTGTTATATGTTAAACCCCTTCTGTGAAGGCTTTCTACAGAGATCCTTGAAGACGCAAGCTTTAGTCCTGAATAGTGAATTTAAGCAGCACTTCTTGAGTGTTATTGAGTTACACCAGACTTAAATTAAACACAAAACTAACAAGCAAGGAAATATATCGTCGCTGTCCAAAGAAAAACATGTATCTCCATTTTTAGTGATTTTTACTTTTATGTCTTATTTGGTCACATGAGCTTCTGTCTACACTGTGTGGAAATTTCATAAACAATGGACCAACAGAAATGTCCCAAAGCTGCTTGGAAAGACGTCTGGTTCCATAGACCTCCATTCAAATTAACTGAGGTTTTTGTCCTCTCCTGTGAAGTTGCGTTTTTGGAGATACATGTTTCTGGACAGGGACGATATGTGGGATGTGTGATAATGATCAAGACATCAGAATCTTCCATAGAGCTGATATGTGGTGTCCGTAGCTAGGGTTATTTACATGAGAATGGTGCTTTATAACAGTGTTATAAATGGAACAAGGGTCTGTCACTTGAGCCCCTCTTAAGTTCCAGATTGTAAACGCAATAGTATTTATTTCATGGATATCTAATGTTGTGTGAATGCTGACATAAACTGCTCATATAAAATATGTATATTAATTATTTTAAAAATGTTGTTCAATGCCTAAGCATGTGTTATGAAGGTTCTATGCAGGTACTCTTCATATAAACTGCTAGTAGTAGATTAAAGTATAAAACAATAGATAAGGTTAATTATATGTATATGTCTTTCTTTTTTTAAATTTATTTCTATTAAATATTAACTTAAATATATTTGTTGTTTATTTCCTTTAATTTAGTATTTATATATGTATATATATATATATATATATATATATATATATATATATATATATATATATATATATATATATATATATATATATATATATATATATATATATATATAAATACATATATATATATTTATAATGAAAAAAAGTAAAAATATATTATATGTTATGTTTTATTGTTGTCCTATATGTTAAACTCACACACTGTGCAGTAAACACTGTGCGGAAATGTCTTACTTAAGTCTGCTTTGTGTGTAAGATGCGTTAACTCTGTGTTTAAACTTTTGCATGTGACTGCGTTCAGCAGAGCTGGCTAATGAAGGAGGTTGGTGATTAGCTAACGGTAGCAAGTACCATACCACACTTGAGTTTGTGAATGAAAGAGAAGCTGGAGGAATGGCACTAGGCCTAAGGGCAGTTGTCCAGCGGGGATGTGTCCACGTCTCCTGTCTGAGCTCCAGGAGAGGGGAGTTATGGAAGGTTAATGAGATGGAAGTGAGTCTACCTGACACCTCATACGTGTGATATGGTCTGGAGTGCGACACAAGCCGTCCACTGCTCCTCCGCAGCTCGTAATGAACACACAGCACCCGGTGAATCACATAACCATACTGCGAGCTATAGTGGGTGCCAGTGCCACGCATTTTGACTGACATCCAACCACTTTCACCCAAGGATGAATGTCAATGGCTCCTTAAATATTTCAAGTATTTAACATGTAATGAGCCAGACCAGGGCTTAATCGTGGTTGGTGTAGCACAGCAGATAACACCACTGCCTGCCAGGGAGCCACCACCACCTGTGGGGTACTGGGATTTGAAACCCAGTCTGGGTGACTATGCTGTGCTACACCAGTGAGAGTCCTTGGGCTAGACTCCTAACACTACATTGGCCTACCGGTAATATGAATAACCTTGTAAGTCACTCTGGATAAGAGTGCCAGCTAAATGCCGTAAATGTAAACGTCTATTACACACTTTTAACTGGAAGTGTCACTCTGGCTAAAATATAAAAATGGACCCCCCACTGCACTGGTTGTGCTACAGTGGTCTCCGAAGTGAGAGTTTTTCATTTAAAGCAAAACGTCATCTTTTCACGATGTATCCTTAAGGTTGCTGTAAAAAGACTGCAGCTGGCTGAATGGCCCATAGGGTTAGGGTTAGAGGGTAGATCACTAAAGCAGGCTGCCATCACATTCATATTGTCCTCTAGATCAGTGGGTAGCATTCGGGAAACCACACACTGTGCACTACACTAAAGCATGCTACTAAATATGACTAGTAACTTACGACATGCCAGTTCTCCGTCTCAACACCCATATGACTCCACTAGTTTGAATAGTTTTCTAGAATAATAAGTCTTACGAATATTTAAGCCTGGGTATATTATAATTTAGTCTAAACTCTTATAGAAGGTAAGTGCTGAACTAGGATCGTTTAGATATGGCAATAAATAATTAAATGGGCAGCAAAGATCTGATCTTAGATCAGTATGGCTTTTTCAGAGGCATTAATCTTCCCTGCCTAATGTATTGGTGGTGAGGCTGTCTGCTTTAATTAAACTCTGTGCATGAATTAGTGACCCATGTGGCTGTTAACATTGATGAAACAGATCAGTGGGGTGTGGATCTGGAGTTTTCAGGTTGCTGTTGTATCACTTCATATATAATTACAAAATAATTGCCGTAGACGGGATACGAGAAACGAGAGCCATTTTGTAATTGAGCTCTGTGAGTGTGAGGAATCTTTTTCAAAGTTTCTTAAAAAGGACTCAAATGGTTTTTCACACTCACGCATTCTTCTGTTAAACTTATTATTCATACCAGCTGGCTAAATGACCCAACAAGCACTCTGTCCAAACATCTAAACATGCTAATATGAAGCTCACAGCTAAATAGTTTATCCTGGTCACTGTAAATGTGTTGTAGATGCTTACCTAATATACAACGATATGTATTAGAGATGCAGCATATCTATTAATATAAGGTAATTCAGTGTGCTTTACATGAATAAGAGCAAAAGGCATCTTAAAAATAAAAACAACAAATCAACAAAATACTGATCAATACAAATGACTTCAGCTCTTATTGATTAGCTCATTGGAGGTAAAGTCCGAATAACAAGTAATAATAATAATACTACTTTATTCTTATGTAGCGCTTACAAGTTAATCATATTACAGGTAGGCCAGTGTAGTGTTAGGAGTCTTGCCCAAGGACTCTTATTGGTGTAGCACAGCATAGTCACCCTGAATGGGAATCGAACCCCAGTCTCCCACATGGGACGGTAGCTTCCTGGTGAGTAGTGGTGTTATCCATTGTGCCACACCAACCACAATGGCACAATGGTACACAATGGTACAGGTGTGCCTGCGTTTTAGAGATTAGCCTGGAGGTAAAGTAATGAGGAGTACGAGGAGTCATGGGTAATGTGTGATGGAGCATATTCACAGGTATCTAAGCGAATGTGAGGGACTAATTTATGCTTGTGTTGTGATTTGTGTTTTCCTCCGCAGCATATAGACCACTACTCCAGAACTAAAGCTATCGCTGACCGCATGGTCCTGGCTGCCAATGGAAGATCATTAAAAGGTATGGAAACTGGACCTCGCGGCTTTCTGAAGCCGATCCTGTTATTGGCATACAGTGGCGATAAGAGAAAGCCATCTCCTTTTTCCTGCACACATCTAGAGTGTGTGCGGTACTGAGGTAACGGCTACTATGGTAATGTGTAGTCTGCAACCAAACCCAGCAGGACCTGCTGACACCAGTTTAAATTTAGACCCAGGCCTAACAATAAGGCAAAGCACTTTGTGAACCCGACACGGCTGCGTCTGAAGCATCCTCCCACACTCGCAGACCAGACCGCCGCTTCATTAGGTCCACCTCCCTCTATTTACACTCCAATGCTGCCCACAGGACGCTGCCCACAGGACGCTGTTGGCTGGATAGTTTTGGATGGTGGACTGTTCTCAGTCCAGGAGTGACACCGAAGTGTTTAAACACCCCAGCAGCACTGCTGTGTCTGATCCACTCACACCAGCACAACACACACCACCACCACGTCAGTGTCATGGCAGTGCTGAGAATGATCTACCACACAAATACTCTGTGGGGTCCTGAGACCATTGAAATGATACCAGTGGCCTAAGAGTGTATTTATAAAAGCAGCACACCCTTCGTTTATTAAATTTCCAATTAAAAGTGTCAATTAAATAAGGATGTAAAGCTGTTGAGAAGCCTTTACTGAGAAATGGAAGCAGACTCAAGCCAGACCATCTGTAAACTGAACAAATAATTAAGAGAACAGTGAACTGACCACCCCAGATTCCATACCTCAGTATCAATAAAGCTGTTTGGGATTACTCGGGTTGAGCAGACAGTTTTAACCAACTTCTAAGACTTCACAGTCCCAGCAGTCTTTGACATTATATATAGTATAAGTATGGCTATAAGTATGGCCTAGTAGTTCTGCTATTGTCATTAATGCTAATACTACTAATTACTGTTAGCTGAAGCTTCTTCCAGTATCTAATGTAAAGTCGTCACTCACTCACTTGATAATAACCTTAATATGTCCATAGATTTATATAGCTCCTTTTAAGGTGTCATATTGTCACTGATGTAACAAAACGTTAACTGTAAGGTACATTAACCAAGTAGTTTAGGCCATTCTGTTGATCCAGTTATCATAATAAGTTAACACAATGCTGGAAAGTGAAAAGTAGCAAAACACTGGAGATGGTTTTGATAATACCGAGAGATTATATTTAATAATAAAGAGCCACAACATTCCTAACATTGCATCTTCCCATCTACAGTTAGCAGTCCGGATACTGAGGACAGTCTGAAGATAAATTTGTTTCAACTTCTTTCCCCCCACAGGGGATTCCTTAGGTGACAGATGACCAGCCCGAGGGCTCAGGGGATACCTGATCCCACCATTATTTACATATTCAATTAAGAGCAGCCTGTGGTGTTCGGTCATGATATACCCTTATTCGTACACCGTCCATACGTGCAGTGGTTTAATTAGTGAATATGGAAAGAAGTCATCTGAAGCTGTGAGTGAAGTGCTGCTTTTGTTTGCTGTCAAGGTGGCGGGCTGCTGCGGACGTGCTCATTACGACCCTCAGGCATATACGGCCCGGAGGAGAGGAGGCATCTACACAGAGTGATGGTGGGTCTTGGTGGATCACATGTCTCTCTCTCTCTCTCTCTCTCTCTCTCTCTCTCTCTCTCTCTCTCTCTCTCTCTGTCTCTTTCTCTCTGTCTCTCTCTCTCTCTATCTCTCTCTCTCTCTCTCTCTCTCTCTCTCTGTAAACATGTAGAGTGGATTGAAATGGGCAGTCCACAAGGGAAGAGGAGTTGTCCGTGATCCAGCAGCACTGTGCTGTTATGTTCACTGAGGAACACATCAGCAAATATTAATAATGGGGTGCTGATATTTTCAAATCTTCCAAAAAAAATAAAAAAGAAACCTGGACACAGTGTACACATACAAACATCCAGCGTATCCATGTGTTTAAAGCATAAATATTGTGGTTTATTTCCTTTGTGGTGTATTTCATATATTATACTATATACAGTCCGCTCCATAATTGTTGGCAGAAAGAAAATAAGCCAATACTAATATATTAAAGCACATGTGTAGTGATTTTGACATTGGATGTATGTATGTATGTCTAGCTTCTGACTGTGTAGTGCTTAGGGGGTTCTTCCATGTACGGCCCATTTAAACCACCCACCCCTTTCAGCATTTCAGTGGGATTCAGATCTGTGCTTTGACTAGGGTTTTCCATAACACTCCATTTGTTTCTTCTGAGGCAGTCCTTGGTGGATTTACTAGTGTGTTTGGCATCATTATCCTGTTGGAAGATCCACTTCTTCAGCTTCTTCTTTACACATCTCTCACAATCTCCTGAAACCTATGGTCCTATAATAGAAGGGAATTCATAGTTTAGAATTCAGATTTAAGATTTTAATACCTAGTTTAGTCTCCGCATTTAACCCATCCGTGAAGTGAAACACCCACAAACACTCACTAGTGAACACACACACTAGGGGGCAGTGAGCACACTTACCCGGAGTGGTGGGCAGCCCTATCCACGGCAGCCAGGGAACAGTTGGGGGTTAGGTGCCTTGCTCAAGGGCACCTCAGTCGTTACAGTCAGTTCAGGGAATTGAACCGACGACCCTCCAGTCACAAGGCTGGTTCCCTAACCTCCAGCCCACGACTGCCCCCAAATGACTGTATTCTATGATAGCTGCCCAGACCACAAGACAGTAAAGCAGCCCCCAACCATAACAACTCCACCACCTTGCTTTTACAGGTATAAGGCTCTTTTGATGAAATGCCTTCTCGTATGGTGGCCCAATAACTGTATATCTGTAGACTCCACTGTCCATAGCATATTGTTCAAGAGGATCTTGCTTTGCTACAGCAAAGGCTTCCTATTGGCTCACCTCACATGTAGGTCAAATTTGTACACACTTGTTCTAATGGTAGATTTACATCAGCTTTACAACAGCTACAAGAACTGCCTGCAGACCCCGTGGTGCCATTTTGGGGTCTCTTGGAGTCTTCTATTAGAATTGTATGGTTTGCTCTTAGGTTAAATTGGCTGTGGCAGTCTGGCCTGGCCAAACTTATGGGTCACCTTCTGGACAGTGGAATAGGTGATTTCCAATATTTTGGACATCTTCTAAAACCCTTCACCAGACACATCAGCACCTACAGTTTTCATTCTGAGGGCCGTAAGGGGCTCTTTTGGTCTGGCCATGATGCTAGCATTCACTCTAATGGCAAATAGCAAACCAGACCAGACATCTGAGGTTTAGATAAGACCAAATAAGCTCTCCAGGATTATCCTTTGAAGTTGTTTCATCTGCTTGTTGTATTTTATCCTTGTTTATCTGACAGAAATTCAGTAAATAAACAGTGATTGTAGATGAAAATGAAATTCCCTTAAAAAATCATTTGACCAGAGGTGCCCAAACGTGCACCTGATTGCTTCCTGGTGTCTTCTTACCTTAATGTTTCATTTTAGCACTTTTCTTTTTGCATTCATTCAGAATCTTAGCATCATTCTCTGTTACTTCTATCTTTTTCCTCTCCTCCCATCTCTCCCTCTCTCAGTGCGCCACTCTTCAACCCTCAGCCGGCCCAAAGCTGTACAATATTAATGGACTCTGTGAGAAGCTCCAGTTACACCCCCGTTCCTCCTGGGGCTCCCACTGACCCAAGACACACACACACACACACAGAGCTCACACACACTCAGACTCACACAGCTGCCTTTCCTTACTCCACATATTTAGTTACTCTGCGTCAAACCACTGAGAGGCTCTTCCTGACGAAGACTTGCACACGTTGTAAGTTAACTCCAGCAAACTGCCCAGCATATTGTAACAGGTGTCAGTTTTTCATTTCCTTCTGTTGTCTCCAAGAGTAAAATTTCCCCGCTCTCAAATAAGCGCCTGGCCACTCCAGGGTTTCATTATTTACACCACCTTCTCTCTTTATCTTTATTACAGCTTCCATTCATGCCAGGATGCATGCTTTCTGCTTTTTAAAAAGTCCGCTGGGATGCGTTTCCTGTTTTCACACCTCCAAAGTTCCATTTTAGAAGTTGGTTACATTTTCTATTTTTTACGATCCGAATAACACCAACCCCTCTACTGATGTTGAGGCCAGTCCATGGTTCTGAAAAAATCCAGCAGCTTCGTTGATTAATTTACACATTGAAATTCTTCCTTTCTCTGTAACGGCTTCACATCCTTTCAGACATGCAGGGTCCAGTTGCTTTCTCACACCCTGTAAACCATCATCAATCAATCAATCAATGTTTATTTGTATAGCGCTTTTTACAACCAACGTTGTCTCAAAGCAGCTTCACAGATAATCAATTTGTTATATATAAGAAAAGCAAAAAAAACACAAAGTTAATGTACAGACATTTGAGGGTGGGGGGGTGTGGGGAAAACCGGGTCCAAGCCCCCCTTGAGCAAGCCAGAGGCAACAGTGGCGAGGAAAAACTCCCTTGAGTAAGGAAGAAACCTCGAGAGGAACCAGGCTCAAGGGCAGAACCCAACCTCCTCAGGTCGAACCCGGACGAGACGAGAAAGACAGAACTAACAGGAGAAGAACATCTATTAGATCCAGTCTGATTAGATCCAGGAGGGAGTAACTGCAAGATGGAGCCGACCCATAGAAAGAGTATGATCAGAGCCATGCGCTGGTCAGTGTAACGGTTATGGTCATAGCGGTTGATAAAACAGGGCAGGAGTCCCACAGAGGTGCTGCTGCTCAGGTGCCTCAAGCTGTTCTGGGGGTTCTGATATGATCACTCTGGAGAAATTCTAGTGCTTAACTAAGAAGAGGAAAGAAAGAGAGAAATGAAAGTGAGAGAGAGAGAGAGACAGAGACCGATTAGAAGGATAAAGAGGTAGATATTTTAACTTGTTGAATTGAGTGTGTGTAGTCCTGAGAGTCCTGGAGACAAATTCTCTGCACTGGTAGCCCCCTCAGTGTTGTCCATCAGCGTTGATCCGCTCATAGAGAAGACAGATGAGAGGGAGAGAAGTTTGGGTGTTTGGTCCATTTATGGGGAAATGTAAATTGTAGCGGTAAACAGATGGTATCAGCTAAATCGAAAGTCTAGTTTTAAATGTAGAGAGTGTGTCTGATTCCCGAACGGATAAAGGGAGAAGATTCCAGAGTTTCGGGGCTACACAAGAACCCCTATAGGTTCAGTTTACTCAAATCATTTGAGGTGGAATCAGGGATCCCAAATGAATGAAGTTTTAAAACTACGTTACATAGAGTTAAATACACTCAAACTAGTAACTGTAAGTAACTACATCAGTGTATTTCTTTCATTTCCAAGCATATAGTGTAATGATCACAAACTGAGATGTAAAAGAAAACTCTTCAGAGTCTTCAGACCAACATACTCTACACACCCGTGTTAGTGTAGATGTTAAAATGGGCTCTAATCGTTGTTTTGTTACAACCAAACTGATCACGTTCATGCTTGGGACTATCATTACAGGTGAAGTGCATCCAAACTTGTATTAACCCGATGTTACATGTGACTGAGTTGTTTATTTGACAACAACATCTGAAGAAAAAAAGAAGAGCCAATAAACCAATAAACCAACTTGCTAGGAATTCTGGGTAACCCCGCCCTGTGTTCTCTTAGTGATCGTCTTTTTGTGTTTATTCTTCTCAGATTTTAATCCCTTGTTAATCCCACAGTGGTGAAATTTAGTCTCCGCCTTTAACCCATACGTGAAGTAAAGAAAGAAGAGAAAACACTCACTAGTGAACACACACACTAGGGGGCAGTGAGCACACTTACCTGGAGCGGTGGGCAGCCCGATCCACAGCGCCTGGGGAGCGGTTGGGGATTAGGTGCCTTGCTCAAGGGCACCTCAGTCGTTACTGTCAGTTCAGGGAATCGAATCGGTGACCCTCCGGTCACAAGGCTGGTTCCCTAACCTCCAGCCCATGACTGCCCCCAAATGACTGTATTCTATGATAGCTGCCCAGACCACAAGAGAGTAAAGCAGCCCCCAACCATAACAACTCCACCACCTTGCTTTTACAGGTATAAGGCTCTTTTGATCAAATGCCTTCTCGTATGGTGGCCCAATAACTGTATATCTGTAGACTCCACTGTCCATAGCATATTGTTCAAGAGGATCTACAATAAGAACACTTAAGTTATTCCACCACATGGTACAAACAACTTCCCTGGATTGTGGCAAGAAAAGTAAGTTGCAAGAAAATATGTAATTAATTAATTAATTATAATTAATTACTGATCCTACGACTGATTTTTGGCTCCTTGCTGCTCTCAGCGTTGTTTCCTCATGCCCTTGGTTTCTTTCTTTGTCTGCAATTAACCCTAAACAGAAATACGCATTAGGAGGCTGGACCAAGATTTCTGGAATCTGCTTTGGAACAACATTTGTTTTAGAAAGCACTGCACTCCTCCTTTCTCCTCTAATTTCTTCTCTTCTCCTCCTAGGTGAACGTGGAGAGGAGGTTGTTCAGTTTCAGTTTCGGGGATCCTAATGCCAGGATGAATTGGGTGCATGTGGATAATCTGGTGATGGCCCACCTGCTGGCAGCGGAGGGTCTCACGCCAGAGAAAGGCTGTGTGGCAGTAAGTGCGGCTACAGAGGACACAGTGTGTGATGTTTCAGTAGCAGCGCAGTAATGCCTTTGCCTTGTTTTCAGAACGGACAGGCCTACTTCATCAACGATGGCGAATCTGTCAATGTGTTTGAGTGGTTGACTCCTCTGGTGAGAAGAGACAATTTCTGTGGTTCCTGATGTTATAGAACACTGATAGCATGGCATACTCCTCCATCCAGCCTAGTTTAAAGACAGTGGTTTTCTCCTCCTCTCTGAACAGTTTGAAAGACTCGGCTACAGCCGGCCTCTGATCCGTCTCCCAGTTTCATTGGTATACTCAGCAGGTGGGACATGATCTCTACTGTTATGAGTCAGCATATGTAAAGCACAGTAACAGTTTGAACTGTAATATTTGAAGAATGTATTTTAGCTGTACTGAATAGGTTATTTGATATGTCATCGAACGGTTGAACTAAATGAACCAATGAGTGAACCCTCCTGTATTTCAGCTGTCTTAATGGAGCGACTGCATGTGGCTCTGAGGCCTATAGTGGAGATTCCTCTGCTTCTCACCAGAAACGAGGTAAGCACCCCTTTCCCTTTTTTCCATTCTTTCTGTCCTCGGTTTTTGTTTCTCCATCCAACCTTTCCCTCTGTTAGTTTCGCTAGTGCTGTCTTATGAAGTTTATAAGCTAGTCTGATGTATATTAGTCGGATGTATTTGGGCCCTACAGATTTAGAAAATGTGCTCGTTTTTTGCGGCTAATATTCTGGAAATTGATAAAATTGGCCAGCAGAATTTTAGTCAAATAAAACAGAATAGAATAGAGTAGAGTAGAGTAGAGTAGAGTAGAGTAGAATAGAATAGAACAGAACAGAACAGAACAGAACAGAACAGAACAGAACAGAACAAAACAGAATAGAGTAGAGTAGAGTAGAGTAGAGTAGAGTAGATTAGAATAGAATAGAGTAGAGTAGAATAGAATAGAGTAGAGTAGAGTAGAGTAGAATAGATTAGAATAGAATAGAATAGAATAGAATAGAATAGAATAGAATAGAATAGAATAGAGTAGAGTAGAATAGAATAGAATAAAATAGGACAGAATAGAATAGAGTAGAGTAGAGTAGAATAAAATAGAATAGAGTAGAGTAGAGTAGAATAAAATAGAATAGAATAGAATAGAATAGAATAGAATGGAATAAAATAGAATAGAATAGATTAGAATAGAGTAGAATGGAATCGAGTAGAGTAGAGTAGAGTAGAGTAGAGTAGAATAGAATAGAATAGAATAGAATAGAATAGAATAGAATAGGATCGTTTTAATGGTGCTTTAGCTTATGTGATTGTCGGTTCTCAACTGTTACTCCTTACGTAACTTACATAAGCAGCAGATACTGCAGAGTATATACATATAACAGCTCTGAAGCTGTCCAGCTCTAAGACAAAAATTTAAGAATTTAATGAAAATGTTTCAATCCTAAACATTTTCAGGGCTTCCAAAGATCCTGAGTTTTGAAGTTTAGAAACTTTTAAAATATCATATCTGTATGGCATTCTAAAACACCAGCATCGTCATGTGCATTAACGTAAGTCAGAGCAGTCTGTCCACTACAACTACCCAGTCGACAGCAGCTTTGTGGTGAGGAACAGCTGAAGGACTAGAGTGCAGCAGAACTGATACATTCAAACATTCAAGGGAAAACTATTAGGATGGACAAGGAAAGGGTTCTCAGAGTGAACTCAGCTATAGAATTATTTTGTAATTTTTTTGGTGTTTTTTTTTCTTCAGGTCTTAAAAATATAAGAAAATTGTAATTCTAAATTTTACAGCAGCCTCGGATTTGTCCTGTGTACTTTTTTCAAAAAGAGTCACTAGATCTCTGAGTTATCAAGTCTTTAAGGAGTCAAAATATGAATGCTAAACCCGTTGGATACTGAAAAGATGTTGCATGAAAGTAACTCTATCACACTTTAACACTATTAGCTTGTGTGGAGTATTTGAGTTTAGTTTAGTCTTATAATATCTGTTCGGTGTGCAGTAGTGTCAACTAGGTGGTTGCAATTTTCATATCTCTACTGCTTAATGACTGTAACACATTTGGAGTAGTGTTTTTTAAAACCCATTTTTTAAAATCAAAATTGTGTTCACAATTTGTGTGTAACTGACTGTGAGTGTGTGTGCGTGTGTGAGTGAGTGTGTTTGTGTGTGTGTGTGTGTGTGTGAGTGTGTGTGTGTTTGCGTGTGTGTGTGTGAGTGTGTTTGTGTGTGTGTGTGTGTGTGTGTGAGTGAGTGTGTGTGTGTTTGCGTGTGTGTGAGTGAGTGAGTGTGTGTGTGTGTGTTTGTATGTGTGTGTCTAAGTGTGTGAGTGGGTGAGTGAATGTGTGTGTGTGTGTGTGTGTGTGTGTGTGAGTGAATCAGTGTGTGTGTGTGTATGTGTGTGTGTGCGTGTGTGTGTGTGTGTGTGTGCGCGTGTGTGTATGTGTGTGTGCATGTGTGTGTGTGTGTGTGCGCGTGTGTGTGTGTGTGTGTATGTGTGTGTGTATGTGTGTGTGTGTGTGTGTGTGTGTGTATATGTGTGTTTGCATGTGTGTGTGTTTGTGAGTGAATCAGTGTGTGTGTGTGTGTGTGTATATGTGTGCGTGTGTGTGTGTGTGTGTGTGTGTGTATATGTGTGTTTGCATGTGTGTGTGTGCGTGTGTGTGTGTGTTTGTGAGTGAATCAGTGTGTGTGTGTGTGTATGTGTGTGTTTGTGTGTGTGTGTGTGTGTGTATATGTGTGTTTGCATGTGTGTGTGTGTGTGCGTGTGTGTGTGTGTGTGTTCTAGCTTGTGTGTTTTGTGTTCAGATGTACCAGTTCAGCTGCTATCAGTGATCACATGGATAATTACAGAATGGCTTTTGTTGGATTATTAGGTGGAGCAAACATTTTCCAATTCCTAGACCCTGCGTTTGAAAGTTAGTGAGCGTCATATCTCGGTGACACTAAAGTTAATCTTAATGAAAAGGGTGTAAATTATTGGTGATATTTTCCCCACATTACTGATATAACCACCAGCCATCACATAGGCAGACAGTATGGCCAGGGGGATAGTATGTCTGTGTGCACACATAATGGGACCCTGTGTATTTGCGTGTGTGTCACACGACGGCTGCCCTCAACTCTGTTGTAACATCTGCGTGGTTTGGGCTTGGTAATGGTTGTCAAACGCTGTGCTGGCCATGGCCAACATATGGAGATGAAGCAGGGGCAGTTAGGTTACGTGGTCTGTATATCCACATCTTTTGTTTAAGTCTCAGAAAGCGGTCTCTCGGGACAGCCTGAGAACACAGCTAAACAGCAGTCATATAGAAAAACCATGGCGGTATGCCTTTACAATAGGTATATATGAAAACAGGGCGTGGAGATTAAAGCTTTAAGGTGGGTAGATCTGATAGGCCATGTCGGCATGGGACAGCCAGTCAGCCAGTACCCGTTAAACCTCAAATTATAATCTTACCAAATGTTAGTAACCTTAATAACTCTGGTATTGTGGTAAATAACGCGATATGCATTTCTGAGTATGTTAGCAGTTAAGGCACACTGACCAACTTCATGTTTCCTTCCTGATTTCCTGAATGAAAGATCAGTCCGGTTTTAGTGGATTTAGTTTATTTTAATTAGGTCTAGTTTTTATTGCACGGCACTACTGGTGCTTTGTGTCTTTTCCAACTTTAGAAAATAAAATATAGTTATTCATTGTGGATGCCATAGAAATGAATTCATGTTTTATGATTTGTTGCCATATCAGTAGTTGGTGTGGTGCAACGGGTAACACCACTTGTCATTGAGTTACCACATTGTGTGGGAGATTGTGGTTTGATTCCTGGTCTGGGTGACTATGCTGTGCTACACCAATAAGAGTCCTTGGGCAAGACTCCTAACACCACACTGGCCTACTGTAATATGACTAACCTTGTAAGTCGCTCTGGATAATAGTGTCAGGTAAATGTAAATACCACCCTGCCCTATAACAGGAGTCTGTAATAACTTTATATTCATACGTATGATATTGATTTCAATGTGTATTGTTTTGTTCCCAAGAGGGAAATGATTTAACCGATCTCAGTACTGATATGAGTACCTAGAAATTTGGTTAACATCAGCAGATAAGCTTTAAGTTTTTATATTTTGGGTTTATAGTTATTTATAATTCAGTTTGAGCTAACCAGTGATTGTATATGTTGTATTATGCTTTTTATTATTTCTGTGAAGGTGTTTTGTGTTCAGCTTCACCAGTCAGTCTTTTTACTGTCATTTTGGTTTATAATTAAAACACAGACACTTAAGATGCATGGTGGTCTCAGGTTTTCCCTATATTGTATTCATTTTCCATTGTTGCTCCTTGTTCCGGAGGAACGTAAATTTCACCTCCACTGTGTACTGTACAATGCATGGAATGACAAATAAAAGCCTCTGACTGGATATGCATGATCCAGAGATCATGAGATTGAAGTCCTTAAACAAAATCGTCGGCAGTTATCGATATGTAGTATTGGTAATGTTATCGACTTGATTTTATCAGCCATCTGATATAGCAGTCAAGCCATGGTATAGTGACTTGGCATTCCACTTTGGCCTCAATAATTCACACAAATGGGCTAATTTGGCCCCTGATACACATAAAGGACATTCCCTGCATCCATTCCTAGTATAACGATCCAAGCTTGAACCCGTGAGCTAATTTGATCCTGACGATAATTGAAAATTCGGAGAAGAAAGAGAAAGAGTGTGTGTGGGCCGGTGGTCCAGCCATGTGACCAGTGCAGATGCTTTTACATGAGGGAGGTCAGAGTGGGAGCGAGTCAAAGTGAGTGTGTTTGTCCCGCGGAAAAGGCTTGGAGGAGAGTTTAGGGCACGCCGCTCCTAAATGGGACCTTACAGCCTGAAAAAAAAAAAAAAAAAAAAAAAAAAAAAAAAACAAAAAAAAAAAAAAAAAAACAAAAAAAAACAAAAAAAAAAAAAAAAAAAAAAAAAAAAAAAAACGTGAGAAGCAGGCACCAGGCCCTGAAGGGGCGATTCTGCTCAGCTGCCAGCAGCTCTGATGATTGCTGCGTGAATTAAAGATGAGTGCTAGCTCCTCAGCAGCTTGCTAGGTTTTGGTAGGACAGCGTGGTAAAGAGCCACACATAGAATGCTCAAGTCAAGCAATGGCTTGAATCTGTCTGCCTGTCTGTCTTATTGCCAGCCACTTTTATTTATCATTAGGACGTCAGCTGTGTAGACTGAACTGAAGCTTTAAATTGTACATCAGAGTTTTCTCAGTTACAGCTTCGATTCTCTGAAACACATGGGACAGTAGACCTGATAAGTCAGATCTCAGCCAGCAAGCAGGACCTCCTAAATGGCCAGCATTAAGAGAGACATCCTTATACATCATTTCCTCCTCAAACTGTGTGAGAGGTGAAGGTTTCACGAGTCTGTCCACTAGATGGTGCCAGATAAACTGATTTAGACAGGTTCCTGTTGACCTCTCATCCACCTTCAGGTGTTCGACCGCGATCACAGCACTTTAGGTCTGTCTCATAAAGGAGGCTTTCTTGCTTATTCAGCTAACTGCAGGCCTAGTTCAGTCTGGCCCTGTTCAGGTTTCCAGTCTCACAATCAAGTCTTACAGTGCTACATCACATGGATGCCTGCTATACTAAACCGGGTCCAGGTTTGGTTTAGTCTGGTGGTTGGTGTGGATCAGTGGATAAAACCATTATACGACCAGGGAGCTACAACACCATCTAGGAGAGGGGGCTTGATACCCGGTTTCTGGGTTACTATGCTGCTACACCAGTACTTGGGCAAGACCCCCCTAATGCTACATTGGCCTTTGTAACTAGATTAACCTTGTAAGTCACTCCAGATAAAAGGCAGCTTAATGGGCTAAATGTAAATGGTGATGGAGAGACAGAAACACTGGTGACAGCCAAGGGACGTTTGTATTATAAACTCACTCAATAATCACCCACCCTCACTCACTCACAACTGTTTAACCTTCTGGGTCATGGGAGGGCTGAGCCAATGCCGGGATTCAACTGGGATGCGAGGCAGGAAAACAGTCTGGACAGGTGGAAAACCAAAGTAAAGATTTAAAAAACCAATCTAAAAACAATTCAAACTAGACGTTAGGGGTTCACGGGTTGTCGATATCAGATGTTCAATAAGCAACAAGCCTGTTGGTAGATTGCTGTGGATGCGGTAGGAATTCAGACAATCCCTTAAAAGTCCCTCCAATGGATCCACTTGAGTGTGCATGAACACGGGTTCCGTCTGTCTGTCACATTGCAGGTAGAGTTAAGGCATTGATGGGGTGAGGGAAAAGACGGAGAGACGGGCTTTGTTTTGTGTGATGATGGGCAGTTGTGCTGGCAATGGGCTGGGTCAGGTGGAGAGTTTCGGCCGATACCAATCGTAGGCAGTAAGAAGAGAGAGGCGCGGGGGCGTCCTGTGCCAGCAGAGCAGGAGCCGCCGCCCCAGTTAATGGAAAAAACGTAAGCCACCTAAAGGAGTCATAGCCGTTAGAAAAATGTTGACCCGTAGAACGATCAATAGCGACGGGTCCACTAGCAGGTGCAGCCAGTGCACGACTGGTGCGGACCTCAAAACCTATGAGAGAGTGAGGATGTCATGTAAACAGTGCCTAGGTTATCACATGCACTTTGGTCAGCACATTCAATTAGTTGATCACGGTAAATTGAATGGTGGATTTTTAATTCTTTCTGTTATATTCTCCACTTTCTACATCAGTTACTATTCTATATATTATCTCCTTTGTTTTCAGTATTTCTCTATTATTTTAAATTAGTACCATTCCAGTCCTTTCGTCTTTCTATTCTTTTAGCTTTTCTCCATCTTTATTTCTCTAATTATTTTCAACCCACACCCCATCCTCCCTCCTCACTTTAACTAACCCCTTCTAAACCCTCTTTTCCACAATCCTACAAACCCTTCTTCCCTTCTT
>JAMWET010002133.1:0-32733 GCA_024036415.1 Prochilodus magdalenae
AACCCACTCCCCCCCGCCCCACCCCTGCAAGGGGCGAGCGATTCGCAACACACGCATCAGTTTAGCAGCAGCGGCCCGTATTACAACCTCACACACACCTTTTTCAAGGGACATGCATACTAATCATGCACACACATTCAGAAGGGCGCTATTCTCTTACGCCTATGATAAATGATATCACCACCTACTTACGCACAACTACTACTACTCACTAAAACGAATAATAACAATAACAACACAACAACAAAACAACAATAATACTAAGTATATTAATATATAATAATAATAATGAATTAGAGAGAAGAAATAAAGAAGCAGGAGAATCAACCTCATCTGAACTCTGCATGGTGGATAGATCTGCAGGTCCGGGAAAAAAGGTTTTAGTTTACACTGGAGGCTGGATCGTGGCTTGTTTTTTATAACTGTTGTATTAACTTGTAACCAGAATAATTTCACTGGTCATGCAGAACTCTTAGCACCTATCCCACAGTGACCATGCAGGGAGCCAGGACACAGTGCTCCAGCACTCGTCGCGATCACTTTTACAAAATGCCTAATTCCCTCATCGCCTCCTAAGAGAAAACAAAAAAAAAAAAAAAAAACATCAACATCCTCTGGATCCCAGCAGCATTTTTCCCCCGTAGTTAATTTGGTGTCTATTCTTTTTTATTTTTTTGTTTTTTCTTTTTTTTGTTTTTTGTTTTGTTTTTTTAACTCAAACGGCGTCAGTTTTCTCCATATCTTTCTTCCATTCGTCTACATTTGACTGTTGTGGTGTATCACTCTCATACAGCGTAAGAATGACTTTCTTCTCGCCAGGGACTTCATCTGCACTTTGCTCATTGGCCAAAACCCCCCCCCTACTAGACACAATTCTATTAGGAAAGTTCACAAGTAAAGATTTTTAGAGGAAATCACATCAGCCAGTTTGATAGTTAAACTTTTTCAAGAGAGACCCGGAGGTTCTTCTTCTACTCCTTATACCCCTGCTGCAGGAGATGTCCGGATGTCTGGAGGGCTCTGCACTTTGCCCTTCCTTCCTGCTCTCCCTACCTGCTCTCCTACTTTCAAAATCCCCTTCCATGCATTCACTTTGACGTCAAAGGTGCGCCACCATGTCTTTGGGTCCGCTAACCCAAATCACATGTTCACTATCTGAATGAACTGATCTCTTATTATGAACAGTTCTCCTACTTAGATCACACAGTGCTGGTTCACTAGTAGCACCTAATGATAATAATAATACTTTATTCTTGTATAGCGCTTTTCACAAACCCAAAGTCGCTAACAATTGAATGTAGGTGTCATACAGGAAAGAAACAAAGAAACATTGATAACAACAAGGACATGCAAGTATAGACTATAGACAGTATGAGCATGATCATTTTAGAGAGCGGTTTTAGTCTTGGTGCAGGTTGTAAGCGAGTGTGAAGAGATGTGTTTTAAGATTAGATTTAAATACAGAGAGTGAATTGGACTGCTTGACCAGGGGTGGGAGAGATTTTGGCAATGTTGCGCAGTGCCCGAAAAATAAGTTTTGACTACAGTGTTGATATGGGCAATAAATGACAGGGTTGGATCGAGGATTACACCCAGATTTCGGATCAGTGGGGAAGGACAGATGGGTATATCATTGATGTATAATGTGAGAGGAGGAGTTTTACTGAGGGTTGATTTGGATCCAATAAGAATGAGTTCTGTTTTATTACTGAGAAAATTGTGTTTCATCCACGTCTCTGACAGACAGGTTTCTAGGTGGGTAAGAGATGGATCTTTAATAGATTTAGTACTCAGGTAAACCTGGGTGTCATCCACGTAACAGTGAAAGTCAAATTTGAAGTGAGGAAGGATGTACACAATGAATAAGAGAGGTCTGAGGACTGAGCCTTGTGGAACCCCTTGAGTGACAGCAGACGTAGAGGAAGTATGACCTGAGAGGGTGATGACCTGCTTTCAATTAGTTAGGTATGATGAAAACCAGTCCAGGGCTGTGCCATCAATGCCCAGCTCACGCAGCCTGACAGGGAAGAATGGAATGACACACACTGGTATCGAAGGCTGCACTCAGATGCGAGCAGTAGGAGGATGGCTGAAAGCACCAGCATCTGCAGCCCACAGCGCAGGTCATTGATTACCTTAATTAAAGCTGTTTTCGCATGCTGTGGTACATGGACGGAAACTGCCGACTGGAAGCGGATTCAAAAAGGTTGTTGCTTTACTGAATATTTTTTGTAGTGCTGACTAGCAACTGTTGCTGTTCAAGGCCCTTTGAACAGAAAGGGAAGGCTAGAGATAGGGCGATAGTTGTGATGAGATCTGTTGGGTCTAGAGACGCGGGTTTTGGAGTATGGGAGTAACTGGCATGCAATGCTTGTATACTAATCTGAACTAGATGGAACCTGACAAGACGCAGTGAAATGATTAGTAAGAGTAGTGAGATGGGGGACTAGGGCAATGAGCAGACAGGCCTCTTGCACGTTAAAGTTGTAGGGAGCGGATCATGGAAAAGATCAGGTTGTAGCTTTTAGAAAGTGGTTATGATATTGGCAAATGAAGGATGAGTCAATAGTATTGAAAGTGGAGAGAGAGGGAAGAGTAGCACGAGCTGCCGATTGAGGAAGAAAAATAAAAGGGGAACTTGTGAGACATCAGCAATAGTCTAAGGCCAGAGAACGTGTTGATGTTGGTTTAGATTGAAAGGACTTCAGTAAAACGCATTATACAGAGTCCAGGGAGAAAAAACAAACACAAGCAGCTACTGCTGCTCTCAGGGGTTTGAAAAGCTTGGTGACTGTTGAGAAAAGATGGCTGGAGTTCGTATAGTGTTGATTGTTAATTAGACTGGTAAAGTAAGTGGATTTGGCAGTACGTAGGGCATCTCTGTACGTGGATAAATGTTGCCTATAGGCCTCGGCATGTACAGTGAGTTTTGTTTTCCTACAGAGACGTTCAAGCTGATGACTAACCTGCTTCATAGCACAGAGTTCACTGGTGTAACAGAGAGAAGGAGTGGAAAAGGTCACAATTTTAGTTTTCAAAGGGGCCAATATATTTAGACATGTACTAAGAGTAGCATCTTGCATTGTTGCATGAACTTCGGGGAAAGACGGAGCAGAGTCAACTGGAAATGCAGTAAAGATTGCCTGGTTAAGAACATTAACAGGAAAACTTACATGCTGTACAAGATGGAAATAATCAGGGAGATCACATGACCGATTCTCCGGAATAACTGCTAGCAGCTGGGCTCCTGCAACTTTACCCTCTTTCATGGTGTTTTTTCTTATTTTGACGTTCCTACCCATGACTTTTTGGCAACTATACGATTGATGAAAGCCCCAGCACAAGGATAAGACCAATATCCTCCCCAATAACATCTCCAGCCAAGAAGAAAATCAAGCAAAATACCTCGCCTGAGTTTGCTAAAATGGCAGACCTGTTAACCGAGTCATTAGAGAAGCAGACTAGTTTCTTTCAATCGCAATTCGAAGTGCTCTGTGTGGATTTCAAATCCCAGCTAACTGCAATTAAAGATGATTTCTCAGTTCAGACACAATCTGTCCTAGCTCTAGTTGCATGGATGGACTCTGTGATGAGTGAGCAACGCGAACAGGAACAATCGATTAACGACCGCTCATCTCAGCTAGAAACCATGAAAAAGAAGCTTGCAGAGCTGGAGGGCCATTCCCGTCGAAATAATATCCGACTGGTGGGTCTACCGGAGGGTACCGAGGGCAGCGACCCAATTGGCTTCATTCAAAAAGCCATTAAGGGCTGGTTCCCATCGCTGGCGAATTCTGAGATAGAAGTCGAAAGAGCTCACCGTGTTTATAGGGGAGCGAAAGATCCTCGCAACTCGCTGCGGGTCTTCATATTCAAGCTTCTCCGGTATCAAGACAGGCAGCGTCTGCTGAAGGCGAGCAGGTCCCACGGTCCTATCTCCTCCTCGGGCTCTACTCTCCGATTCTTCGTTGACTAGAGCGCTTTTACATTAAGGAGCAGAATGTCTTTCGCCCCGATTCAGAAATCTTTAAGAGCGGCTGGGGTCAAAAGCTTTCTGATATATCCAGCACAGCTAAAGGTTACTGCGGCAGGTACCGTCCATCTCTTTTCTCCTCCACAAGAAGCAGAAGCGCTTTTCTCTTCCATGGCTCAAGCGAAGAACACCCAGTCCATGTAAATACAGTTACTGACTCTGCTGCCAATATTGTCTACCTTATAACGGCTGGTATAATGATTCCTTGATTTATTCTCGCCCAAATTGTATCTTTTTGCGATAACTATCTCTATACTATAATTGGGGGCTGAAGTCGAGACAAAGTAGATCTCTCTGTTCCATCTCACTTCAGATAGGTTCGTTTTAAAGTGGGGGTGGGGGGGGTGGGGGGAGGAGGGGGGTTACAGGATCATGGCACCCAAAGTTCTTGTTCATATTTTGGCCAGTTGTTCATGATATCTAGTTATCACTCTAATTTATATTCCCCTTCTACTATGTGTTGCACTCATAGGTTTCCAGGTGAATTGCTTTATGTTATTGTTTTGGTTTTTCTCCTGATTATAGATGACTGAGTTAACAATATTGTCTTGGAATGTCCGGGGTTTGAATTCCCCAACAAAGAGAGCTATGTGCTTAGATATTTTACTTAAAAAATAGACATAGCATTACTACAGGAGTCTCATCTTTTACCTCAAGATGTCACGAGAATGTCCAACTAATTTTTTAGGTAGCGGCATACTTATCAGCTGGGAAAAAAATAGTGGTACTTTAATCTTACTACGTAGGAAATTGACCATAATTCTTTGTACAGGTGCTGATACATTTGGACGAATTTCACATATGGAAGCAATTATTAGAGGGATAAAACTTACTTTTCTTACAATTTATGCACCATCCATCTTTGAACCTGGATTTATTATCCTTCTTTCTAAATATCTCTCCAAATTTGACTCCCCACTATTTCTTGGCGCGGATATGAATGCCGTTTTAGACAATCAGCTAGATCGCTCTGGCATGATTCCTTCTAATACACAAATCAGGGCATCCACAGCTGAATAATCTAGTATCAGACTTCACATTACTTGATCTATGGTGTGTAATTAATCCTTCAACTAAAGAATATACTTTATACGTTATTCACCGAGACATAAATCATTTTCAAGAATTGATATGTTCCTTATATCCCCCTCTTAGTTATCACGGATACACTCCTCTAATATATCTCCTCATTCCCTCTCAGACCCCTACCCCAATATCGCAAATATAAATATAACAGGCCCAACACAGCGAGCTCCTAGATGGCATTTTAATAACACTTTATTACAAAATTAATTTTTTTCTCCACATTTAGCTCTAATCTTGAAGAATTTATGCAATTCAATTGTGGCTCTGTTCAAAATCCTCAATTTTTGTGGGGAGGGATTAAAGGCTTTATTAGAGGACATACCACTTCTATTGCCTCTCATTTAAATAAGTTAAAACTGCAGAAAATTACAACTCTGGAAAACAAAATAGCTTATTTATCTCACTGATTACAACAGAGGTTTGAAGAATCATCAGCATCTGAGCTAGAATTAGCTAAAAGAGAATTAAATTCCATTCTCAAAAAACAATCTGAAGTCTCGATCCACAGGACTAGACAGTACTATTAACTTCATAGTAGTCATCCCAGTCATCTGCTAGCCCTCAAACTGCGTAAGAATGAAAGTTTCTCAGATATTCCTATTCTTCAATCTCCACTAGGCGTATTAACTACAGATCCTTCCCAAATCAATCATATCTTTCAGCAGTTCTATGAAGAATTGTATTGTTTTTATCCTGGGCCTCACTATAATGATCATATCTCTTACTTAAAGACTTTGAATTTGCCTTCTCTGTCTAATGAAGAAGCGGCAAACCATTAACATTGTAAGAATTAAAAAAGGCATTGCTAACTATGAAAAAAGGCAAGGCTCCAGGCCTTGATGGTATTCCAGCAGAATTTGATTTAGCTTTTTTTTCTCAGTTAGGCCCACCCCTTTTAGATATGTTTAACAAGTCAATTAAAATAGGCTCTTTTCATCGACAGGATAATACTGCAGTGATTTCCGACTCTGTCTGTCTACATAAAGTTGGGAAAGACCGCCCCTTATCTCTGACAAGCCTTGAAACTTATATATCCAAATTGATACACCATGACCAAACAGGCTTCATTAAATCCCGTTTTTCCTCTGATAATGTAAGACTTGCTTCATGTTTTAGATTATGCACCAAATCTTTTCACCTTGCGCTGTATTATCTCTCGTCACAGAAAAGGCATTTGACCGGTTAGACTGGAATTTTTTAATGTCAGTGCTTAAAGTTATGGGTTTCGGTTATAACTTCATTAGAATGGTCAAAACTTTATATTGTAATTCACTGCTGTGGTTTTAACTGGAGCAAATTGTTCTTCGCCTTTTTCAATTTCTCATGGTTCTAGACAAGGTTGTCATCTATCACCTTACCTATTTGCCTTGTCTCTTAAACCTTTGGCCCAATTGATACGCCTCTCCCATGATTATTCTATCAATATTCATAACACGCAAATCTCTTTATATGCAGATGATATTCTTTTGTATCTTAAGAATGTTCCCCAAAATCTCCCTCACTTACTCTCCATCCTGGACACATTTGGTAATCATTCTGGGTACAAAATTAATAAGACTAAATCTGCTCTACATCCCATAAATGATGCAATGAGGAAACTAAAACTCACATTACCATTTCCAATAGTATCCCACTTTAAATACCTCGGCATTCAAATTTTTCCGACCCCAAATGAAACAGAAAAATCCAATTTCATGTCCACACTAAACATAATTAGCAATTACTTGAAAAGATGGAACCAGATGACTAATACTCTTCAAACCCGTATTTCAGTAATCAAGATGAATATTCTTCCTAGAATTAACTTCATAGCTTCAATGATTCCTATCCCACCCCCAAAAGACTTTATTCTTAATTCTGACATTTTATCTTATCTGTGGAAGGGCAAAAAACCTAGATTTAAGATGTCTAATCGTCAGCGTCAGAAAACTGATGGAGGTCTTTCGCTACCAAATTTCAAGTTATGTCATCATGCTTTTACACTTCGGTCTATAGTTGTATGGTTTAACCCTAATGCCAAAGCTTCCTGGCGCCCTATAGAGGAAGGTATCATTGCTCCTCATAGATTGCAAGATTTTATATACTCTAATGTTTCTTTGAAATTTTGTAAAATGAGGTATGGACCAATTATTGCTAATGTACTCCTAACTTGGAGAACGGCAGAAAGAATAACTAACACTTCCACTAGATGGCACAGTTTTTCTCCTATATTTCATAAGTATTAACTTCTCACAGGTAATAAACCTTTCACCTTTCCCCAGTGGCAACAAAAAAGGAATTCATATTCTGGATGACATCATTAATAATTCTGGACTCCAGACATTCCATGACCTACAATTATCTTATAATTTGCCTGGATCTTCTTTCTTTCTTTATCTTCGCTTACGCTCAGCGATGAAAGCATACAGGGTCCCCTGGCACGATACCCTACTTTTGCATCCTTTACATAATCTATTTGGTAAAGACGTGAGAACCAGGGGACTTGTATCTCTTATTTATATTACCCTTCTTCGTGCTACATACAAATCGCTGAGTATTCAGGTTATATGGGAAAAGGAGCTCAAACTCCATCATGACCAAATTGACTGGCAAACTGTCTGGGATAATATCATTTCATCCTCCAGAAATCCTAACCATCAGTTAATCCATTATAATTTTATTTTTAAATTTTACTTAACCCCCTGTAGACATTACCACATGCATCTGTGCTCTGAGATCATATATTGCACATTGCTACACATGTTCTGGGAATGCCCCGAAGTATACAGTTTTTGGTGTAAAGTTTCTACAACTCTATCAGTCATCTTACAGAAACCAATTCCTTTATCAGTTCAGCTTTATCTTTTGAATGACGATTCCACTTGCAACCTGAACTGTACAGGAAAAAGAATTTGGATGGCTGGACTGCTGCCAAAAAAATACTAGTTCTACGCTGGCAACCTCCTCATTCTTTAAGTTAGAGACAATGGATCCTGTCATGTGTGGACATCATTAACTTGGAATTGTGGACTGCTCGTATCCATGGTGCTAAAGGAAGCATGTTAAAGGCCTGGGAAGGCGCTGTTGATAAGTTTGCCGAACTACTCTGAACTCTGATCCAAGCTCCGCTCACTGTCTATTATTATTATCACCATTATTAATATTGTTATTGCATCTATTTACCTTCAGTTATTCTACTAGTATTTTGTATTCACTTTCTTTCATGTTAATCTGGCCATTTGAGGGTGGGGTGGGGTGCCATGGGGAGGGGTAGGATTGTGGGGACGGGGTTGCAGGGTGGAATATTGATTGACTGTTTTCTTTTTCTATCCCTTTAAATGACAATAAATATTTGATCAAAAAAAAAAAAAAAAGGAAATAATCAAGGATGGAGATACAGTCGTTAGCAAGTTTGCAGTCCAGAGAGTTTACATGGATATTAAAGTCACCGAGTAGCAGCAAGCGAGGAGAGATTGAACAGGCAAGTGTGAGTAGCTCAGATAGTTCAGAAAGAAATTATGCATTAGGCTTTGGTGGGCGGTAAAGTAACACTGGAATTACAGAGCCAGGTAGTTTAAAAGCAATATATTCAAATGAAGACTTCAGCAATGTTGACTTTGCTTTTAAAGACCACAGCCAGACCACCGCCTCGTCCAGAAGAATGAGCTTAACAGATATATTTGAAGTTAGGTGGGGTTGTCTGATTTAAAGCATAGAAGTCACCACATAAAACACTTTTCTTTAATAATTTCAGATAGTACAAGCCTGTCTGGAGGACAGCATGGCAATTTTGCAGTTAAAGCGACTAGTATAAATTAGGGATGCACCGAGAGACTTTTTCAGTTCCGATACCGATACATAAGCTTTGCATATCATTTGATACCTCATACCATTGTTGAATTAATAAACAGTATACCTCACCATGTAGGAGAGACTTAAGGCAACAGGACTGACTTAAGCATTACTTTACTAACTTTGCTAAATAAAATGTAACAAATTAACACAGATATAAATGTACTAAATCGCTATTTATTTGTCACTTAAATAATAAAGTATTGTGCAGAACCTTGGCACAGCATTCAAATTTGGAATAAAAAAGAGTCAAACTTCTTAAAATATATTAAAATAAATATAATGTACCAGCCAAATAAGCAGCTTCACTTTGTCAGTCACACAAACAGTAATCACTCTTATTTTAAAAATTTTGTGTAAAAAATCACACAAAACAAAAACTTGAAAAATGTACAACTCCAAAAAAATGTACATCCCCAGAATTAGCAAATGTGGAATTGACATTAGAAATCCTTTTGTATGGAATGTTGAGTCGATGAAGCCTTTAATAATGGAGGGGGCTTATGAAAAAACATCAGTAAGTAACTTAATATGGCATTTATGTCATTTATTTAAACACGCTAACATGATAGATGTGACTGCCCTGAGCTTGTGGGCTGAGCATGTGGGCATGATAAGTGATGACTGGACTTTGCCTGTCGAACAGCTAGCCAATGTAGTTAGTACAGTAGACGTGCTGGTCTGAAACTAGAACGCATGGAATGTAAACATACATTCATATTTACCCACTGATTACACTCAAAACAAGGAAACATGCACTGTCTGGCAAACGTTTGTGGGCACACTGCTATTTAAACTTATATTAAAACTTTTTCCATTCCAATGGAGGTGCTAATAAGGAAGTGACAGTGCCCTCAATGTAGAGCTTTAATAGCACAATGGTTTTGTGTTGCTCATGTGACTGCTTATTTCTATTAACTATTAACTAATAACTATTTAGATGGAATTTACCACTCTCCTATTGTCTTCTTAGCTGACTCCCTCTTATGTTAATTATGCAGGCAAATTACTGTGTGATTATTATAATTCTATACAGACTATTTCTTAATATTTCAGTGACGCAGCTCCCTCATGTACTAGATCGCTTCCGCACATAACACTGAAATGTAGTCCCAAGATACTGTGATGGGACCTGTGAGTCCCATGTAAATGCAGACCTCTACTGTACAAAGAAAACTGAATTCAGTCCCTGAATTCAGCATATTAAATTATAATTTCATAAGCTCAGACCTGTTTGTCCGCCTGCGATGGCAATGCTCATGACAGCGTTATGAAACACCTCATCAGCTCTGCGCTGTGGAACAGGTTTATGGCAGGTAAAGAGAAGTCAAGGCACGTAGGCCTGCGCTCAGCCTGCCCTTTTCTAGAACACTTTTTCTCAGAAGCGCATACACACTACCACTGCTCTGTGACTAACAAGTCACTGGCATAGTTTACGTGTCAATTGCGTCAGTTTAAACCATAAAGAAGAATTCAAATTTGAAACCGTTTTATAATGTAATTACTAAGAGAACCATTCAAAATGGTTGTCAAGATTTCAAAACTATTTTAAAACATGGTCTCAGACATTTCATGTAATGACCTCCTGTGAGGGAGCTTTCAGAGGAGGACATCTGGTTCCTATCACCACCACTGTGAACAATTCTGACTCAGTATGTTTCTCTAGAACAGAGAAATCAATATTAAACTACTGCGAATGAATTTTTTCATTACTTCAGCTTTTGAATTATATGGACCTTTAGATAAATCAGCGGTGCTCCCTTTAAGGTCAGATAAAGTTTTGAATGGAGATTTACCATTATTAGGTTACATAAATAATTATGGTCTTCCTCCTACAAAACAAAACTGTACAATAACCGCAGGCCTCCTCTTGTACATATGAACACAAATGAAGGTTCAGACTTTTCATAAAATATCCCCTCCTTTCACAGAGCAATGAGTTGGAAATCCTTATTGTAAAACAGCCAGTAGTGAATTCCAATGACTTCTAAAGGTCAACTACTTTTATATGGAAGAGCCTGGTTAATTTATTTCTCAAACATGCTAACTTAAAATAATAAATAAATAACCTGATATTAGTAAAAGATGCAGTAAAGTGTGTAGGCTGTTCTCTGTGGAGCATGTGTGACTTATTTTCACTTCCAACATCAGCAACAAACATGGAATTTGTGGAGTTCTGATGTGCGCAGGTTAAACTCACCAGGTTTGTCCATAAACAATCTCCACAGAGCGCTCATGGTGCATCTGTACGATAGAGGAGTTTCCTGAAAGTGTTAAAAATGAAAGTGCTTTAATACAACTGTACCAATAAACCCATAAATACTGTTAGCATTACTGATATCAGAACTATCAAGAATCATCAACTGTTCACACAACCAGCTCTAAAAATGTTCAGCTCCTCCAAAAAATATCCAAACACTAACATTTACGCTTAGCTAGTTCATGTCCTGGTCGTAATAAGCCTGATTCACTGAGTTACACAAAATATCCTATTCAAGCTGAAATCTCTTCTGATTGGCTGCATCACATATATTACCCAATAAAATGAGTCTAATAGTTTCATATAAAAATGACGATTTAGATGAAACGAGCAGTTTGTAAATACCTGTGTATAAATGTCCAGCTGGTAAAGAGGATCAGCTGAAAGTAGAAAATCAGAAGCTGAATGTTCATTAGGGGTAAAAGCACGATCAGCTGTTTTGAAGCCTCAGTTTAAATAAACTAAACTAATAAACTAAAACTATAATAATAATAAAATGTCTTCTATACCTTTATTAGTAGTCCTGAGTCTCTCTCTCTCTCTCTCTCTCTCTCTCTCTCTCTCTCTCTCTCTCTGCTGCTCTGTGTCTGTGCTGCTCACTCGCTCTGTATTTATATACTCATTCTACTTTCACTTTGTCTCTCCTGGGCAGTGTCATCATTACAGTGATGGACATTGATAAGGGTTTGCTGATGGCTGTTTTCTGGAGATAGATATCTGTCAAACTATAACTTCTAAACTATTAAATTCTAATGACTCCTCATAAAACATAAAATCTCTCTCTGTCTGTCTCTCTCTGTCTCTGTCTCTCTGACTCTGTCTGTCTCTCTAAAACCGTTTCAGGCGTTGGTGGTACCACGCATCAGAGTGGAGTTTGTGTTCTACTAGAGCATGCAGAGCGTCTCTGGGTTTGAGATGAAGTGTGCTGATGATGGTTTAGTATCTGTGGATAATGCTGAAATGTTGTTTCATTGGTGAACTGTTCCTGCATTTCCTCTCACCTTCCCTCTTCTTTTAATCTCTCCCTCTTTCTCACTCTGTCTCTTTCTCTGTTGCTCTGTGTCTACACAGCTCGCTCGCTGGGGTCTCTGAACACCAAGCTGCTTGAGAGCCTGACACCTCAGCAGAGCATGAAGGTGGAGTGCAGGGTGAGTGTGGAGGAGCGCTGCTTGGCGTCTTGTGTTGCCATCATCTACAGTGATGATGTGTCTGCTTCATGAATGGACAGTGGGGTGTTTTATTGCTCTGCTGCTTACTATGTGGTATTAGAGCTGTAGCGTTAAACAGTAATGGGGTAAGAAACTGTGTAAGGAGACAGTGTGTATAGTGTACATAGTGATGCTAGTAAGCCTGCTGACTGAAGTGTAGGGAGGGGGTTACCTTTATGACTCTTCCTCTAGTGATAAAATCTGTACCCGTCACGATGCCGCAGCAGAGCCACCAGAACGCTACTTGCAACTTGTCCAGAACGCTGCAGCCCGTCTCATCTTCAATGTTCCAAAGGTCACCCACGTCACTCCACTGCTGTGTTCCCTTCACTGGCTTCCTGTCGTTGCACCCATCAGATTTAAAACTCTGATGCTGGCCTACATAGCCAAGATTGGACCAGCGCCTCCCTACCTTATGGCAATGGTGAAGAGTCGAGCTGTACCTCGAGCCCTTCGTGCTTCAAGTACAGCTCGTCTCGAACCACCATCCCTGAGGACACATGGAAGACAAGCGTCCAGACTCTTCTCTGTCCTGGCTCCCAGATGGTGGAATGAACTCCCAATGTGCGTCAGAACAGCGGAGTCTCTCGCGGTCTTCAAACGCAGACTGAAGACCCATCTCTTCATAATGCACTTAAGTGAGTGAGCTCTAGTAGACGTGTAAATTGTGTGTATTGTGTTGCACTTATAATGACCTTTTCTCCTCTATAGGAATGAGCACTGGGCTGGGGTTGCCAGGTAATGGTTTACTTGCTCTATGTCTGTGTATTAATCTCTAGGTACCAGCACTGGCCCCTGTTCGGGCAGTGTCTGAGCTCGTGGTGAGTTTTAGACTCTAAACTTCCTGTAATATGGAATATTATCCATCGGAACACTAGGCACTGTTGTAAGTCGCTCTGGATAAGAGCGTCTGCTAAATACCTTAAATGTAAATGAGGGCTCCCTGAGAAGTCAGCGCCCCTCTGCTCCACCGTAAACAAACCTAGGTGAACATGAATAGCAGTGGGACGACAGCACCAACATTCCCAGCTTACCAAACACTCTCTGTGAGGACCCCTTCATCTGCACCTTTTATCTATCAAAAAGAAAAGACTAATTACCAAAAGCTTGACTGAACAGGTAGGTTTTAAGCCTGGACTTAAAGATTGAGGCTGTGTCTGAGTCCCGAACACTGACAGGTAGGTTATTCCAAAGCTGGGGGGCCTTGTATGAGAAGGCTCTACCCCAAATGTTACTTTATTACTTCTATGCACTAATAGAGAGCAAGTACTTTGGGACCTAAGGTCGCGTGATGGCTCATAGTCCGAGATAAGTTCAGTGAGGTATATGGGAGCGAGGCCGTTTAGAGCTTTATACATCAGTAGAATTTTATACTCAATACAGAATTTAACTGGTAACCAGTGTAAGTTGCAGACGTGTGGACTCGAGTCACATGACTTGGACTCGAGTCCAAGTCGAGTCACTAAACTGATGACTTGTGACTTGACTCGACAACATTACTAAAGACTTGCGACTTGACTTAGACTTTACCTTTACTGACTTGGACTTGGAATCGGACTTGAGCTTTAAGACTCGAAAAGACTTGACAACCCTACTTTAACATAATGAATAAGTAAAACTGAATCACGTAACTGGATCATTTTATATTAAATGTCGCTGTAACGCTAGGGAGCTGAGCCGCTCAGCCCAAATGATCCGTAACCTAGCAACAAGTAAAGCCGTAACCGTACAGCCAATCACGGGAAGCTTTGAGGGGGGCGCCAGTGTTGAATTTGTGCGGAGAAGACGAGTAACATGCTCCCAAAAATAATCCTGTTCAACTACAAAGATTATAATGTAGTAAATAAAAGAAGAACTGCGGTATGCAAGACAGTCAAGATCACAGATGGAGGTGCAACCACTTCAAACTCGACATTTGAGGCTGCACAAAGAACAGTAAGTCTGTGCTGTGTATATTTCGCGTATAGCAGTTAGCAGTTAGCAAGCTAGCAAACGTAGCGACATAATAATCGTCGCTGTTTTCAAAATGGCAACTTTACAAGAGAGGCCAAAAACCTCGTTCAATTTTAATGTAAGTCAATGGAACCAGACGTTTTTCTAAGCAATTTTGGGCCATTTCTGTTGGTCTATTCATCATGTAGATCTCACAGTGTAAACGACTGCCGCTGTTTTCAAATTATGCATAAAAGTCAAAATGGACAAAAAATGGAGATACATGTTTTTCATTGGACGGCGACGATATATATATTACAGGTCCATACATTAACGCTTATGGGTTTAGAATGTGATGCCATTAAAAATTCCTGTAGGTGGAATGTGTTCTACTACTTCGTTATAGTGTGGTGTTCCTCAACCTTGGCCTTCGAGGCCCACTGCCCTGCACATTTTAGTGTTTTTTTTCTGCTTCAACACCTATTTTAACTCCGTATTGGGCTGGCTATGAGGTGATTAGTTGGATCAGATGTGTTGGGAGAATGGAAAACAATAAAAAGTGCAGGGAGGTGGGCCTCCAGGGCCAGGGTTGAGAAACAATGATGTAATGTACTTTGTATCCTGTTTACAGAAATTTATAGCATACTGAAACAGCTCATATGATATCATGAATCATATGATATTCTTGTCCTTTCCTAATTTTTTTAAATCCATAAACCTTGACTTTTTGTTGCTGTAAACTGTGGTATAATGTCACATTCATTTTTCCATACTGCGTTTAGTACATATCTATTAGAGATTACAGTAAGTACTTTGTTTACTGCACAGTACTTTGCAGGTTATTTAATCATCAAATTATTTAATTAACGATTTGCACTACTTGTTCCTGTTAAGTAAAATAGCACTTTGTTGTTTGAACTGTTTGAGATGATGCAAGTTGTTTTTGTTATACTAAATACAAACTTTAAAAACATTTAGGATTATGTCAGTTTAATATACTATGAATCAGCTGCATCAGTTATGTGAAATATTGAAATGACATCTGGTGACTTGACTAGGACTCGAAGTTTAAGACTTGGGACTTGACTTAAGACTTGCTTGTATTGACTTGGGACTTGACTCGAGACTTGCTTGTATTGACTTGGGACTTGACTCGTGACTTGATTGTTAAGACTTGAGACTTACTTGTTACTTGCAACTTAGTGACTTGTTCCCATGTCTGGTAAGTTGTGTAAGACTGACTTATGTGTTATCACATGAGACTTTGAGGGTAGTGCATCCCAGGCTGGATAATTTTTACTCCTTTATGCTTTTATACACCACCTTATCTCTCCAGTTGTTGTTTTAGACTACAGTTAGGTTCAGTTTTTGTAAGTCAAGTAGTATTTATTGTCATTTCAACCTGTACAGTGGTGTACAGTACACAGTGAAACAAAACAACGTTCCTCCAGGACCATGGTGCTACATAGAACAATAAATGCACAAGACAATTTACAATATGCGAGGCAGCAAACAATAAATACTGGGAGGGGACAGTGCAGAGACCCCACTGGTATTTTTTTATAGGTGAACATTGTGTAAACAGCAGTTATGTCCATATGTTGGTATAAATGTAAACATTGTACTCCTTAAGTTTGTGTAGACAGATTTAAAGATGAGATTGTGTGTGTGTGTGTGTGTGTGTGAGCGTTCAGACCAGTCACTGAATGTGTGCAGTTATTCAGACCAGACTCTGGGTGTTAAGGAGTCTGTTGGCTTGGGGAAAGAATCTGTTGCACAGTCTGGATGTGAGGGCCCGGATGCTTCTGTACCTTTTTCCAGATGCTAGGAGGGTTAAGAGTGTGAGTGAGGGGTGTGTGTGGTCACCCACAATGCTGTTTGCTTTGCGGATGCAGTGTGTGGTGTAAATGTCCGTGATGGTGGGGGGAGAGAAACCAATGATCTTCTCAGCTGTCCTCACTACCCACTGCAGAGACTTGCGATCCGATGCGGTGCAGTTCCCAAACCAGGCAGTGATGCAGCTGCTCAGGATGCTCTCGATGGTTCCTCTGTAGAAGGTGGTGAGGATGGGAGGTGGGAGATGTGCCTTCCTCAGCCTTCGCAGGAAGTAGAGACGCTGCTGGGCTTTCTTGGTTATGGTGCTGGTGTTGAGGGACCAGGTGAGATCCTCTGCCAGGTGAACTTCAAGGAACTTGGTGCTCTTGACGATCTCCACAGTGGAGCCGTCGATGTGTAGTGGAGAGTGGTCACGCCTTGTCCTTTTGAAGTCAACAGCCATCTTATTGGTTTTGTCTACGTTCAGAGACAGGTTGTTGGTTCTACAACAGTCTGTTAACCGTTTCACTTCCTCTCTGTATGCTGACTCGTCATTCTTGCTGATGAGACCCACTACCGTCGTATCATCCGCAAACTTGATGATGTGGTTCGAGCTGTGCATTGCTGCACAGTCATGAGTCAGCAAGGACCGCAGTGCCCAGCGTGGTGGTGCTGGAGATGTTTCGTCCGATCCGGACTGACTGAGGTCTCCCAGTCAGGAAGTTTAGGATCCAGTTACAGTGAGAAGTGTTTAGGCCCAGTAGGTTCAGCTTTCCGAGCAGATGCTGGGAAATGATTGTGTTGAATGCTGAGCTAAAGTCTATGAACAGCATTCAAACATAAGTGTCCCTATTGTCCAGGTGAGTGAAGGTTGGTGGATATGGCGTCAAAATGAGGTATTGTAGTAAGGCTTTAGAAAAGTGCAATATACTTATTTACACATAACATGGACTCTTAAAGTGCAATATATAATACAGTGGTTGAATTAACTAACTTATAGAGAAAACCTTAATATATCAATGAACCCCTTTTTTAACTGCCGGCAATACAATTGAACAAAATAACAAACGTTGTAGGCCTGTTTGTTGCAAATTCACGTTATGTCGTCCTCCTTCACCACTGGTGAACTGTACTCGCAGTCTCTGGTTTAGCACTGGGTCTCCATCTTCCCACATCCAGAAACTTTTGGGTGACACGCCCCCTTCTCTCGACCGTAGCAAAGCTTTAGCTGGTGGTGGTGGCCAACTCGGGGAGCCTTGAGCCTGCTTCGCCGCGTGAGCGCTCTCCCACTCCTCTACCTGATCCCGCCCCTGAATCACCCTGATAGGCGGAATGGATAGACCGACACACACAATAACCAATGGCTTCTTACCCACCATGCTAGGCTTCACGAGCACATGGAATCGAACTACGTTTCAAGCCAACGCTGCATATTAAATTAGAAACTCACGCATGCGCTTGTCTCAAAGCAGCTTCACAGAAAATCAGTGTGTTTTAAAAAGAAAAACACAGAGTAATGTACAGACAGAAGGGGGGTGGGGTCCAAGCCCCCCTTGAGCAGCCAGAGGTGAGAGAGAAAGAAAGTGAGAGAGAGAGAGAAAGAAAGAAAGTTAGAGAGAGAGAGACGGACTGATTAGGAGGACTAAGATGTAGACATTGTAACTTCTTGTATGAACAAGCCCCTCAGTGTTATCCATCAGCGTTGATCCGCTCATAGAGAAGAGAGATGAGAGGGAGAGAAGTTTGGGTGTTTGGTCCATTTATGGAGAAATGTAAATTATAGCGGTGAACAGATGTTATCAGCCAACTGCTTGTGCAAACAAGTAAGTTTTGAGTCTAGTTTGTAGAGTGTGTGTCTGATTCCTGAACGGATAAAGGGAGAAGAATTCAGAGTTTCAGGGCTACACAAGAAAAGGCTCGACCACCTCATGTGGTTCTTCTGAACCTAGGTACTGTCAGCAGGCTGTCATTTTGTGAGCGGAGGGCACGTGTGGGTTTGTATGAGTGAAGTAGTTCACAGAGATACTGCGGGGTCAGACCATTTAATGATTTATACATTAAGAGTCGAATCTTGTACTCCACAAAAGACAAGCTGGTATCGAAGATAACGCCTAGATTTCTCAGAGTGGAGCTGGGAGTAATAGTGTGGTCATCTATATTCAAGACAAATTGGGAGAGTTTGGTTCTCTCTGCATTAGGGCCGAGTAGCAGGACCTCAGTCTTGCTTGGATTAAGCTGAAGGAAATTCTTTGCCATCCAGTTTCTGATATTAGTAATGCATTCTTCTAGTGTATTTAGGTTTAAAGCCTCGTTTGCTTTGGCCGATATATATAGTTGCGTGTCTTCAGCATCACAGTGAAAGCTGACGTCGAAACTACGGATTATGTTACCAAGAGGCTGCATGTAAAGAGAGAAGAGCAGGGGCCCGAGCACTGACCCTTGAGGGACACCATATTTTACGAGTGTGTGATTAGAGTGCTTATTGTGGAGACTAATAAGTTGATAGCGGTCGGTCAGATATGATCTGAACCAGGATAAAACCTGTCCTTTAATGCTAAACTAATTTTCACCTTTTGGGCTGACAGGACATTGTCTCGTCTCCGGGTCTCCCCGTCTTCCCAGCTCTCCGGGACTCCACTTCCCAGGGGGCTACGCTCGATGACGTCATGTCCATGCGCCCCCGTTCGGATTCTCTGATTCGCTCTAGATTGCCCGAGTTCTGATTCAGCTGTGTTTCAGCTGTGTCTCATTACTATTTGTATTTAAGGCATTGGTGTTCATGTGTTCCCTGCGAAGCTTTGCCAAACTTAGTTTAACAATTCTGAGCGTTTCCTTCTATCGTTGTCTACTTCTGGTTTCCGACTCCTTTCATTCCTCTTTCGCCTGTTCCCTATTGCTCGTGTAACCCAACATACATTTACAGATGTATGTTGGGTTAGTGTTCTAATATGTTCTATTTTGTCATTGAAGATCCTGCTAATCATCACAACTATATGTAGTCTGAATACAATCTTCGAACTGTTTATTGTCCTAGTGAGTTTAGATATCCGCTAAACAGGACTTTAGGATTATTTTTTTTTTTCTGAGTAAGTGATGAGTTGTAGTCAGCATTAGCTGTGTTTAAGGCATGTTTGACAGTGTTCTTCCACTCACTTCGGAAGCAGTCTAATTTTGTTATAAGCCATTTACATTTCAGACTACGAACTTTTTAAGTGTGCGAGTACGATCGTTGTACCACAGCGCAAGTGTTTTCCTTCTAACTATTTTCATCTTTAGCGGAGCCATACTATAGAGAGTGGACTGCAGGATTTCAGTGCTACTTTCAAGCTCATCAAGGCCCAGCAGGGCAGGGACAGTTGCTAGATCTGGTAGCCTTTTTATAAGCGCATCTATAGCAGAGGCAGTTATAGGTCGTTTATGCCGGTAGTGGGGCGGCATTAAAAACATTATAGTCTAAAACGATTTCATATATTATCAAGTAATGATCTGAGATGAAATCATTCTGAGAGGTGATGGTGAAAAGGGATTATGTTGGGTGATGGTGAAAGGGATGATGCTGGATGAGGTTCAGAGCGATGATGATGGGTGACTGACTTTAGGAAGGATTCTTGGATTCCCAATCTTGACCTCAAATGCAGTAGAGTCATTTATTCTACACAGTTCTTCTTTTCAGTATATCTCTCCACATAATCATTCGCTCCATATACGATGTGAGTTAAAGCATCCAGTATCAGACAGTTTATGTTCTCGTCCAGTCTGATCTCCTCATGGTAGTTCTTCACCAGGAAGATGCAGTTCACTGGAACACCGAGTCTGTGACCGCACTCCTGCATCTGCACACACATACACAGTATCAGGTAAAGACTTATTTATGATATTTTAGGAAAAGAAAAAGGCTTTTATAGATAAACTGGCAGTGACCCACTTTCTCCTTGATCTTCTTGCTTTGGTAGACCTTCCTAACATCAGCTTTTGTCATTTTACACACCAAGTCCACTCTGGTCATAAAAACCACCTGAGGGATTCCTGCAGTACAGGAAAGAGACATACACAGATATCAAATACATACAACACAGAACACCTCACTAATTCACTGTAGTGGTTACAGTGATGCTCCACAGTTAAGATGGATTATCAGTTATGATGCAGTAGTTACGATGTGAGTAGTAGTCACTGTGAATTCATGCTGTATTAAATCCTCTCAAATTATCAATCATTTAAATCAATAAACCTGGTGAACAAATACACAGTCGTCATCAAAAGAACAGTTGCACAAATAGCTCCACCCAAGAATCGACAGCCAGGAATGATACCAGGTTTGTAGGTTTGACATTGTGAGACATGTGAATGATTCAAGTTTCACACTCTGCCGCACCTGTGACTTAAGCAAGGATGATCTATGTCTCTGTACCTGCCTGACCCAAGAGCCATTACTGCCATACTGCCCTTAACACCACGTCAACGCTCCCAAAGTCTGCAGTGGTGTCGTCTCAGCCGTCGATGTGTAGTGGAGAGTGGTCACGCCTTGTCCTTTTGAAGTCAACAGCCATCTTATTGGTTTTGTCTACGTTCAGAGACAGGTTGTTGGTTCTACAACAGTCTGTTAACCGTTTTACTTCCTCTCTGTATGCTGACTCGTCATTCTTGCTGATGAGACCCACTACCGTCGTATCATCCGCAAACTTGATGATGTGGTTCGAGCTGTGCATTGCTGCACAGTCATGAGTCAGCAAGGACCGCAGTGCCCAGCGTGGTGGTGCTGGAGATGTTTCGTCCGATCCGGACTGACTGAGGTCTCCCAGTCAGGAAGTTTAGGATCCAGTTACAGTGAGAAGTGTTTAGGCCCAGTAGGTTCAGCTTTCTGAGCAGATGCTGGGAAATGATTGTGTTGAATGCTGAGCTAAAGTCTATGAACAGCATTCAAACATAAGTGTCCCTATTGTCCAGGTGAGTGAAGGTTGGTGGATATGGCGTCAAAATGAGGTATTGTAGTAAGGCTTTAGAAAAGTGCAATATACTTATTTACACATAACATGGACTCTTAAAGTGCAATATATAATACAGTGGTTGAATTAACTAACTTATAGAGAAAACCTTAATATATCAATGAACCCCTTTTTTAACTGCCGGCAATACAATTGAACAAAATAACAAACGTTGTAGGCCTGTTTGTTGCAAATTCACGTTATGTCGTCCTCCTTCACCACTGGTGAACTGTACTCGCAGTCTCTGGTTTAGCACTGGGTCTCCATCCTACCACATCCAGAGACTTTTGTGTGACACGCCCCCTTCTCTCGACCGTAGCAAAGCTTTAGCTGGTGGTGGTGGTGGCCAACTCGGGGAGCCTTGAGCCTGCTTCGCCGCGTGAGCGCTCTCCCACTCCTCTACCTGATCCCGCCCCTGAATCACCCTGATAGGCGGAATGGATAGACCGACACACACAATAACCAATGGCTTCTTACCCACCATGCTAGGCTTCACGAGCACATGGAATCGAACTACGTTTCAAGCCAACGCTGCATATTAAATTAGAAACTCACGCATGCGCTTAAATTCTGTTAACTTCAACATATATAAACCATACAAAAACAACAGAACTTACCAGTACGGCATTGGTTAGGATTTAACCCAGGGCTACAGATATATAAGGTGTGCAGTAGGCACTCTCAACTGATTTGGGTATAAATCCATTCTTGTAGATCACGTACACCCATACATGCTGATTTCAATCAATCAATATTTATTTGTATAGCGCTTCTTATAACCAACGTTGTCTCAAAGCAGCTTCACAGAAAATCAGTGTGTTTTAAAAAGAAAAATGTACAGAGTAATGTACAGACAGAAGGGTGGTGGGGTCCAAGCCCCCCTTGAGCAGCCAGAGGCAAGAGAGAAAGAAAGAGAGAGAGAGAGAGAGAGAGAGAGAGAGAGAGAGAGAGAAAGAGAGAAAGAAAGAAAGAAAGAAAGAAAGTTAGAGAGAGAGAGACGGACTGATTAGGAGGACTAAGATGTAGACATTGTAACTTCTTGTATGAACAAGCCCCTCAGTGTTATCCATCAGCGTTGATCCGCTCATAGAGAAGAGAGATGAGAGGGAGAGAAGTTTGGGTGTTTGGTCCATTTATGGAGAAATGTAAATTATAGCGGTGAACAGATGTTATCAGCCAACTGCTTGTGCAAACAAGTAAGTTTTGAGTCTAGTTTGTAGAGTGTGTGTCTGATTCCTGAACGGATAAAGGGAGAAGATTACAGAGTTTCAGGGCTACACATGAAAAGGCTCGACCACCTCATGTGGTTCTTCTGAACCTAGGTACTGTCAGCAGGCTGTCATTTTGTGAGCGGAGGGCATGTGTGGGTTTGTATGAGTGAAGTAGTTCACAGAGATACTGCGGGGTCAGACCATTTAATGATTTATACATTAAGAGTCGAATCTTGTACTCCACAAAAGACAAGCTGGTATCGAAGATAACGCCTAGATTTCTCAGAGTGGAGCTGGGAGTAATAGTGTGGTCATCTATATTCAAGACAAATTGGGAGAGTTTGGTGCTTTCTGCATTAGGGCCGAGTAGCAGGACCTCAGTCTTGCTTGGATTAAGCTAAAGGAAATTCTTTGCCATCCAGTTTCTGATATTAGTAACGCATTCTTCTAGTGTATTTAGGTTTAAAGCCTCGTTTGCTTTGGCCGATATATATAGTTGTGTGTCGTCAGCATCACAGTGAAAGCTGACGTCGAAACTACGGATTATGTTACCAAGAGGCTGCATGTAAAGAGAGAAGAGCAGGGGCCCGAGCACTGACCCTTGAGGGACACCATATCTTACGAGTGTGTGATTAGAGTGCTTAATGTGGATCCCGTTTTGTCCCTTATCTAGACCCATCAGGTCAAAAAAGGTAAATGTCCAGAGCGCTCACTTCCAACTGTGAATTTCTGGTACTGGAAATAAACCAGTTTAGTAAATAAACAGTAAAGAAACAGGACATAAACCAGTTTAGTAAATAAACAGTAAAGAAACAGGACATAAACCAGTTTAGTAAATAAACAGTAAAGAAACAGGAAATAAACCAGTTTAGTAAATAAACAGTAAAGAAACAGGAAATAAACCAGTTTAGTAAATAAACAGTAAAGAAACAGGAAATAAACCAGTTAGTAGAAAACAGTTAACAAACAAAAAAAAGTTTAGTAAAAAAAAACATCATTCATTTCTTTAGCTTATTATGTAGTTTGTGTAATTGACTGTCTAACAGGGCTTTGAGTGTTTTTACACTGAGAAGCAAGTCAAATAAAAATAGGCTAAATAAATAAAAGGCAGTAAGACAAACAGTGGAGTCACATTACTATGATTATTACTATTGTTACATGTGAAGCCAGCAGTGCATAGATCATGAAGAAACTTGTGAACTGGCTTAGTGGATATATAAGGTGTGCATATTTCAGTGTCCGTTTGTGGTTGGAGGAGTATGTCCAGTGCTTCCAAGTACTTTCCTTGCCTCCTAATCCCCAGATCTGAACCCAATTGGTCATATGTGTAACATCCTACCAGGACCTTACTGAGCCACTTCCAGCCCGTGTAGCTGCTGTCCATGCTCATAATAATGTGACTCGACGGTGTATTTCAAAAGTAATATACATTTCTTACTTGTGAAGATAAGTAGCTTGTGAAATAATACAGGAAAACTTCAATCTAATATTCATCGCTGTGATTGTCCACCAGGGTTCCCCTAAGACCTCAACCAGGGAGTTGGAACCCAGCACAGTTTGGTGATGTCTCTACTGTAGCCCACCAAATATAACTCTACAATATGCCAATTAGTTGACGAGCTGAATCAGGTAGTTACCTAGCACAGACCTCAACAATGTGAACCCTGCTGTTAAATCACGACGGATTGAAATTTCAGTGTCATGTGACTAAAACTGGAATTCCAGATTGTGGAAAAGCACAGTTGTAGAGAACTTACAGTTAGAGTAAAACTGTCTCCAGCCTCTCCAACCAGAGAGTTGAAGAACAGACGCCTTTCAAAAACACTTTTGATGGTGTTAATGATGCTGGACTTTCCTGCTCCGATTGGACCATGCAGAAGAAAACGGAGCTCACTGACTTCATTAGAAATCTCAAAATGTCTCAGAGTCTCCATCTCCTCTGAACTGCCACAAAAATACACAAATGAACAAACGTGCTTTATTACTGTCAGTAACAGAACCATACGAGTTACACTGGAGGTTTAGTTCTACTCTTCATTTTAATACATGTGCAGTAATGATGTTCTGATATATTTAACCATGGGGGTGTTTATCTGAGGCACAGTCGATGTTAATAAATGATTAATGTGAACTTACTTTTGTGGTATTTCCCTCCAGTTTTTGTTAACTGTAAGAATATAAAAGAGTGAAACACTAAACACACACGTCAGTTTACACACACCGTATTGTACACCCCGTACTATACACACCGTATTATACACACCATATTATACACACCATATTATACATACCATATTATACACACCTTATACACACTGTATTATACACACCGTATTATACACACCGTATTATACACACCGTATTATACACACCATATTATACACTGTACTATACACACCGTATTATACACACCGTATTATACACACCGTATTATACACACCTTATTATACACACCATATTATACACACCGTACTATACACACCGTATTATACACACCTTATTATACACACCATATTATACACTGTATTATACACACCGTATTATACACACCGTATTATACACATCTTTTTATATGCAGTATATATGTAGTTATATACATTCACACACATGTAAAATCAAAAGCCCTGTGTTGATAAACAATACAACACCTTTACCAATAATATTAGCACCACCACTAATACCACTTCTAATAATAATACTACTACTGCTGGTAATAATAATAAATAGATAATAATAATAATACTGGTTTGTAATGAACACAATTATTTAAAATAAAGTGAATGTGAAAAATCACATTTTGGAGCGTAAAATGTTTAAGAGATTCTCTGCTTGTGATCTCTCATTACAACCGTAATCATATTTATAAATGTATTAGCTATCCTCTGTAAAGACTGTAACCAGTCTACCAGTCTACAGAGTTCAGCTCCACCCTCCTAATCTAACACACCTGATGCAGGTCTATAGGGGATGTGACCATTAGAGAGCTGGATCTGAACTCTGCAGGGTGGAAGATCTGCAGGTCCGGGACTTTACCGTCTTGCTGGACGTGGCTTGTTTTATAACTGTGTATAACTTGAACAGAATAATTTCACTGGTCATGCAGAACTCTTACCCACAGTGACCGTGCAAGAGCAGGACACAGTGCCCAGCCTGTTGGTCACTTCTACAGTGTAATTCCCTTCATCGGCCTCCTGGACGTTCTGGATCTCCAAGCTGCATTTTTTACCCTGTAGGTTAATTTGGTATTTTCCTTCCAAACATGTCAGTTTTTCTCCATTCTTCTTCCATGTCACGTTTACTGTTGTGGTGTTCACCTCACAGGAAAGAGTAACTTTGTCTCCAGGGTTCACTTGTTTGTGATCCAAAACTGTGACAAATTCTATTAGAAAGACAAGAAAGATTTTTAGAGGAAATCACATCAGCCAGTTAAACTTCCAAAAGAGACCTGGAGTTCTCCCTCACCCCTCCTAACCCTGCTCTGAAAAGGTCTGAAGGTCTCCCACTTTGCAGTTTTCATGACACTCTAATGTTATGACCAGCACCTGTATGGTTTGTGGTTTTCTTTCAGGGTTATTGTTATGGGTGAGTCTCTCTTCTAGAATAGAGGAGTGAGGAGTAACCTTGGGCACAGTGGGGATTGAACCCCTAACTTGTGGGGTGAAAGACCTGTGCTATACAACTGTGCCACCCGAGAGCACAAGGTAACAACTGGAACTAGACCCTTAAAACAAGGATGCAAAATAACGCCGGGAAACTGACAAACAAGGGAGACACCACATTGTGTGGTTCAAACAAAGGATGGTTTTCATAAAACAGAAAATAAACAATTCTCCTTGTGTAAAAAGCTCTTTACTCCTTTACTGTTTGGAATTTTATTTATCTTTCAGGGCTGTATCTACTCTGTCCAAGCTCAGAAATTAATTATCACGTTTCCTCTTTCCTTGAAGCTTCATCCAGCTTGAAAGGGCTTGCTTGGCTTGACTATTCCGGTCTCCCCTCTAAGTGGTACAACAAGGAGTGTTTGGCATGGTCTTATATTCGCTGTGTGCACAAGATGGCGTCTCTTAATTTCCGGTTTATGGTTGGTATGCATTACTGTTTCCGGTTGTAGTAGTTGTGAGGAGAACTGAGCGAATCTGTGGAAAGCAATAGCAATCATGAGCGTTTTTAAGATAAAGAAGAAACGACTGACGTATCAACGTCAAGAGAAGAAGACGTCTCTACATCGCTGTGTGCCAATTCTTCAAGGTACAACTCGAAGATTAGCTTTCATAGGTTTCCAGTGGATCCTGAGGCGTGGGCTCGGTGGCTTACACAGATTCATAGGGACAGGCGACTTTGTTGTGACGGCCGTGCGAAAGAGAAAACTCAACAAAGGAGCGGTGCCCTGTCTTTTTGCCTGGAACGATTACAACATGCATGCAATGCACCTTCATCACTTTACAAACCTGAAGCAGTAGTTTCAGTCAGAGGTTTGTCATTTCTGCAGCATGGAGAGTTCAAAATCCATGGGGATCATTTAGGTGACACTACATCTGACATCAGCTACAGCAGCTTGTCCAAGCAGGTTGATGAAGGCATTAAAGCAAACCACACTGAAAGTGAGATCATTCAGGGTGTGCTCTAATTACAAACCAGGACAGTTCAAGGACATGCTTATCAATAAAGCGGGTTTGACTGTGGCAGAACTGAAAAGCGGAAAAGAGTAGTACTGAGCTGTTCCAAGAGCTAATGAGCACCAAACAACATGAACATGAGACGCCTCCTCAGTTTTTGTATAGACTGATCGATTTGAAGCAAAAGGTGATGTTTGCATCCAAGCAGACTAATACAGATATCAGATATGATCCACAAAACATCCAAAATGTGTTTCTCCACACAATTCATCAAGGTATAGCTCCTAAGTACAGCAATGTAAAGAGTGACCTGAAGCCTCTGCTTTCTAATCCCACGGTATCTGATGAAATATTGCTGAGACACAGTAATGAGCGATGAGAGTGAGAGACAGCAAAGACTGGGTCATGCTTCACATCAAAAGGTCACTGTAGCTCGTAGTGCCCAGCTTGACCCCGTAACAGAGATTAGAGCAGAGAGAAATGCTAACATCACAGCAGCCAAAAACTCCACAAAGGCATTACAAGATCTTAGTACTCAAGTGGAAGCGCTGACAAACGCCATTGAGAGAATGAAGCAAGCCAGAAACTCAGAGCCTCCATGCAGGTGTACAGCAAGTAAGTCACTGCATCAGCCCACTGTGAGAGCTTACCGGTGCCTAAAATGTACAGAACAGGATTTCGCTGTTTGCAGTCATTGTTTTGCCTTTGGGTAAGAAGGGCATAGGGCAGTAGGATGAGGGCATCAACCAACCAGAACACGCCCACAACAACAGACCAAACAACAAATTCAAACCCGATCGACCCGAGCACAACAAGGCTAGTGCCTAATGCACAGCCTCTAAACATCCTGTATGACCCAGTCTGCACATTGTTTTAATAAACTGAAGCGGTTACGCTTTGTGTTGGTGTTTTTGTACACTTTTGTCAGTAGTATCAGGTCAACTACGTTTTTGTTTTGTTTTCCCTCTGTCTCCTGTAGCTAGTGCAACATCACCTAGCCCTAGCCACTTCTGTATTGGCGGGTTTTTGATAATTCAAGTTCAGTCTTTTTTGGGCTGCGTGGATAAGGGGTTTCTGGACAGGTAAAATGAGCGCTCATACATTTCCATGACATGTAGTAACTGATTGTATAGATAAAATAGGTAAGGGGCGGGCGCTAACCTCTGTTTTTTTTTTTTATTGTTGCAGTTTAGGAGAGAGGAGGTAATTGAACTTGAGCCAGGTTAGTTTTTTTTTTTTTGGCACCATCCGTGTTCAGATTCCCCCTATTGGCACGCAGCCACTCATCACGTTGTATATTTGTAAATCCTGTATATGGTGTTGTGTAGTTTCTCTGGTTTGCACTTCGCACATCGCACACATTACTGACCCCTATTTTAACTCCTAGACTACTACCAGGGTCGTAACAGTATGTCAACACTTCCTGTACTGTACTGCATGCTACACACATGGGGCAGTATGCAGTGTATACTACTGTAGTATGCAGTGTGCAGTATAGTAGTGTGCCAGTTCGAATACAGCCTGTGATTGCCAACTTTTACGACTGAAAGGCCCCTGTAGACACAACACAGGAAAACGAAAGAAGGAATAAAAAAACATGACACCTGGAGTCGAAAGTGATGTTGTCGACCCAGCGTCTGAAAAACAGCAGCATCCGTGGCCTTATTTGGAATATTTCTTTGACCTGGATGGTTCAACAAACACATCTTAGCGAATGCTGTGCCTTTTGTGTCTTCCAAGGAAGCAAAAGCTCATGGCATTTAAGAATTCACCATCAAATTTGAAAAAGCACATTGAGATAAGAGACCTGTTAGGTATTTTGTAATCTGTTGTTGAAAATGTCTTTCTTGTCGCTCATTTCTTGCTGAGTATGCAAAGACCATGGGTCCAGTTGCCAAGGCCATCAATGTTCTTCAGGCCGAGAGCAGTGTCCACATGGAGTGACAGGTCCCTACAATTAGCTGTCTTAAAGCTAAGCTTGACAATCTTCAACTTTCCTTTAACTTTCCTTCCAGTTTTGTGGACCCTTGTTGGAAGCTCTTCAAGCAGGACTTGAAAAGTGCTTTGGACAGATGCTTGCTGACCCAAAGTTAATTGTCTCATCTATCCTTCTCCCAAAATTCAAAACCAGCTGGACAAGTGAAGAATGCATCCTCAAACTTGGTAAGATGTGTACTCGATATAAAAGCTTGCTTCATGAATTAAAGAAAGTGAATATGGCACAGCAGGCTGACACCATGGATGCCCTGAAATCCTTTCCAGCAGTATACAAGTTTTCTCAGACTCTCAACACACCACTGCCTGCCTCAGCAGCATGTGAGAGCCTTTAGTACAGCAGGACTGATCTTCAGTACCAAATTAGTACACTTGGACTCAAAGAAAAAAATTCTGTGCCTTGTTAGATGTTGAGTGGACTATTAAGCATTACCATAATATTAATAGGCATGATGGTGCTATAGTTTTGAGTTCCAAACATAATTCTTGTTAAGCTCCAACCTCTGCTGAGAGCCATTATGTCATGCCTGCTGGCTCTCTTCTCACCCCGCATCTTCCGGACTCCTTTTCCCATAACCCACCACCCGATGACGTCACTCTCACATGGCTGCCATCTCCCAATCACGTTCCTTTTCCAAATCTGACAACACCTGTTGTTAATTTAGTCTGTTTATATATATATGGGTCAGTGTGAGAGAGTAGTGTACATATATATATATATATATATATATATATATATATATATATATATATATATATATATACACACTACTCTCTCACACTGACCCATTGTGAAGTATTGCCACTCTGTGCTTACTGAGTGTCTCTCTCTGCTATTGCTCTTGTTTGCTACTCTGGTTTTGACGTTGTTCACCTTTAACTGATTTACTTTTTTGTCTTTGCCCTTTTGGTGATTTTGCTGTCCTGATTGTTTGCCTGGTTTTCGATGTCTGCTTGTTTCGTGACTCTGACTCAGTCTTGTCCTTCCATTATGTCCGCCTTGCTCTTGTGGTTGATTACAAATCTAAAATAAACCTCGCCTTGCTTTTAACGCCATGCTTCTCACAACTTGTTTGTCCATCAACACACATTAATGGTAAAATGTAATGCTCTCCACGAGAGGACTCTTTAAACTTGGTAAACAATGACTCCCGATAGACTGGATGATAACGGTTCCTACAATGTAGCTGCAATGTGAGTTTACACACACAATACAAATGCACAACTATAAACTCACTATTGTTTCATATTCAGAAGTATTGATTGGTTCTTATTTAACCACTGCTTTGATTAATAGTTTTGCACATCTTTCTGCACATTCAAATACTATCAAGAATGTTGATATATACATGGCCTTGTCAGAATAAAAACAAAAAAACAAAAATAATACTATAAAAAAATAAAACTGTTTACAGTTTTTTTATATAGGTGGTAGTGTTCTAAATTTACCTCTAATTTAAAATAAGATGTCCTGTTTAAATTAGATTAAGTTGAAACTGATTTTTAAAGTAATACGCTTTTATTTATTTTTTAATTTAAGTAAATTGAGGCACATGTACTTTTATACTTCTGCTTGAGTAAAAAAATTAAATCATACTTTTGCATTTACTTGAGTAATTCTTTTACATAAGGGACTTGTGTACTTCTGCCATCACAACCACACAAAATGCTGCTGACAAAGTTTTACAAGGCCAGATTTTACAAATGTGAATCTTTTTGTATGGAATGTTGAGTCGATGGGCAACTCAGCCTGGATAATTTATTTCTCAAACATGCTAACTTAAAATAATAAATAAATAACCTGATATTAGTAAAAGATGCAGTAAAATGTGTAGGCTGTTCTCTGTGGAGCATGTGTGACTTATTTTCATATACAACATCAGCAACAAACATAGAATTTGTGGAGTTCTGATGTGTGCAGGTTAAACTCACCAGGTTTCTCCATAAACAATCCCCACAGAGCGCTCATGGTGCATCTGTACGATGGAGGAGTTTCCTGAAAGTGTTAAAAATGAAAGTGCTTTAATACAACTGTACCAACAAACCCATAAACACTGTTAGCATTACTGATATCAGAACTATCAAGAATCACCAACTGTTCACACAACCAGCTCTGATAATGTTCAGCTCCTCCAAAAAATATCCAAACACTAACATTTATGCTTAGCTAGTCCTGGTCCTGGTCATAATAACCCTGATGCACTGAGTTATACCATTTAAAGACAAAATATCCTATTCAAGCTGAAATCTCTTCTGATCGGCTGCATCATATATATTACCCAATTAAATGAGTCTAATAGTTTCATATAAAAATGATGATTCAGATCCGTTAGAGCAAATAGGTTTTATTGTACAACTACGGAACCCAACTAAGCAGCAATACACAACTAAACATGAAGGGATGTGTTAAACTTGCAGTCAAGGGGAAGCACAGGTCGGAAAAAAAAAAAAAAAATCAGGAAAGCAGTTAGCGGAGGCGAACAAGTTAGAAGGACTGACGTGAGAGAGAGAGTAAACGGGAAGCAAGGGTCAGAATTCAGAGAGATATAGACAAAGTCAGGTAAGGGGCAAAAGAGTAATCAAAGTTCAAAAATAAGTCAATACGAAAAAGAGAATGCTCAGAATCGCAAACACAGTTTGACAAAGCTTCGCAGGGAGCACATGAGAACATGGAGCTTAAATGCATACACCGATTAATAACAGGTGCCTTTAAAACTCAGGTGACCAAGAAATGAGTTTGTCATCACATGTAGCCCCTGGGAAGTGGAGTTCTGAAGTGCGGAGTGAACGGGTGGACTCGGTTGCGTGACAGTATAAATGTCCAGCTGATAAAGAGGATCAGCTGAAAGTGGAAAATCAGAAGCTGAATGTACATTATGGGTATCAGCTGTTTTAAAGTCTCTGTTATCCACAAAAATAGATTTAAATAAACTATTAAAAATAATAAAATGTTTTCTATACCTTTGTTAGTAGTTCTGAGTCTCTCTCTCTCTGCCACTCTGTGTCTGCGCTGCTCACTCGCTCTGTATTTATATGCTTATTCTACTTTCACTTTCTCTCTCCTGGACAGTGTCTTCATTACAGTGATGGCCTTTGTATCTTGAAGAGAATGATAATTTAGTGAATCTTGGATAAGTTGATAAGGGTTTGATGATGATGATTTTCCTAGTGGTGCCCACTGCAGTGGAGCATGCTGGGGTGTCTGGTGGTGTGTATGACGGGGGCAGGATAAACAGGTACTGGGAACTCACCAGTTGAGACAGTAGTGGAGGCATGCGTGGAAGTTTAAATGGACAAGGAATTGTTTTTAAAATTCCCCATAAAAGAAAAAAGTGAAGCCTAGGGAAAGGGACTAAATCCAGAGAGCTGATCTATGTGCTCCTCGGATTGAAAATAATTAGTTAAATTTAATAGAGTGAGCCTAAAGATGATGTTTGAAGCATTCCTTGATTGGAATGGTCTGGGAATGTTTTCGTTTTTTTTTTTATTGCTCTGCTTTTTAATAGGTGGTATTAGAGCTGTAGCATTAAACAGTAATGGGGTAAGAAACTGTGTACGCAGACAGTGTGTATAGTGTACATAGTGATGTCTTTATGACTCTTCTTCTAGTGTTGGGATTGGCATTCTCTTATTGCAGAGTTTTATTTCTTACTGACATTTTAAATGACATGTTTACAAACAGATTTCGTATTTATTAGGGTTGTACGGGGGGGGGGGGAAAAAAAAAAAATAACCGAGTACTTTCTCTGGTTTTGGGTAGA
>JAMWET010002134.1:0-20454 GCA_024036415.1 Prochilodus magdalenae
TGCACACAGTAGAAATAGACTAGTGTAGAAGTACACTACTGTAGAGATAGACTAGTGTAGAAATAGACTACTGTAGAAGTACACTACTGTAGAAATAGACTAGTGTAGAAATAGACTACTGTAGAGATAGACTAGTGTAGAAATAGACTACTGAGGGGAGTGGCTGTTATACAGTCTGACGGCGGTTGGAAGGAAGGCTCTGCAGTTTCTCTCCTTCACACACAGCGGGTGCAGCAGCCGGGCACTGAAGGAGCTTCCCAGTGCTTCCAGAGAGTGGTACATGGGGTGGGACAGGTTCTTCAGCATGTGTTTGAACTTAATCCTCATTCTCCTGTCCCCCACCACCTCCACTGGGTCAGGAGGACACCCCAGGACAGAGCTGGACTTCTTGATGACTCTGTTCAGTCTCTTCCTGTCAGCGGTGGAGATGCTGCTGCCCCAGCAGACCACTCCATAAGATGGCTGATGCCACCACAGCTTCGAAAAAGGTCCTCAGTAGTGCCCCCTGCACTCCAAAGGACCCGAGTCTTCTCCGAAGGGCCCCCTGCACTCCAAAGGACCTGAGTCTCCTCAGGAGATGTAGTCTGCTCTGGGCTTTCCTGTAGAGTGCAGCAGTGTTGTCAGTCCAGCTTGTTGTTGAGGTGGACACCCAGGTACTTGTAGGACCTCACTATCTCAGTGTCCGTTCCCTGAATGTTTACAGGTACCGGAGGAGAGTGTTTGGCTCTACGGAAGTCCACTACCAGTTCTTTAGTTTTTCTTGCGTTGATCTGCAGGCAGTTCCTCTGACACCATTCCCGGTCATCTCCATCACTGACTAGGCCGACGATAGCAGAGTCATCCAAGAACTTCTGCAGGTGGCAGCTGGCGCTGTTATGTCCTCACATACTGTGGACGGTTTGTGAGGTAGTCCACGATCCAGGTGGTTAGGTGATGGTCCAACGCTGTGCACTCGAGCTTGTCCTTCAGGAGCATGGGTTGGATGGTACTGACAGCACTGGAGAAATCAAAGAACATGATCCTCACAGTGCTCCCAGCGTTCTCCAGGTGAGAGAGAGATCTGTGTAGAAGGTGGATAATGGCGTCCTCCACTCCGATGCCAGGTTGGTAGGCAAATTGAAGTGGGTCCATTGCTAGACTCACCAGTGGGCGGAGGTGGACAAGAAGCAGCCTCTCCAGGGTCTTCATCAGGTGTGATGTGAGTGCCACCAGCCTGTAACTGTTGAGGTCTTTAGGGTGTGGGGTCTTTGGCACTGGTACCACGCAAGATGTTTTCCAGAGCTGTGGAACTCTCCCTAACCTCAGGCTGAGATTAAAGATGTGCCCGGCCATGCCGCACAACTCGTTGGCACAGGACTTGAGAAGCCTTGAGCTGATGCCATCTGGGCCTGCAGCCTTCCTGGTCTTGATCTTCCTGAGCTCACTTCTCACCTGGGATGTTGAGAATGTCAGACTGGACTGGGGGAGCTGAGTGCTAGATTGTGGATTATCAGCAGGAGAACCATTTGGTGATGGCTGTAAGTTGAGTGAGGGAGTGAGTGAGTGAGTGAGTGTAAGAGGGAGGGGGCGGGGAGGCCAACATGCTGGTAGTGTCAGACATGGAGGTTTCAGCAGTGGTGTCTGTGTAGTGGAGGGGGCAGGTGACTGATCAAACCTATTAAAGAACAGATTGAGTTCATTCACCCACTTCTGGTGCCCCCCCCCCCTAGCCTAGTTTTGAGGCTATTCCAGACTCTGCTGACATTACTCTGCTGCAGCTTGACCTCCATCTTCCTCCTGTAGCTGGCTTTCCCCTCCCAGGTCTTTCTCCTCAGTTCCCTCTGCACAACTTTCATCTCCTCGTTATCACCTGATCTAAAAGCCCTCTGAGTGTCCTTCAGGAGAGCCTTTATATCAGGGTTAATCCAGAGCTTGTTGTTGGAGAAACACCGGACAGTCTTGGTGGGTACAGTGTTCTCCACACAGGAGTTTACATAGTCTATTCTGCAGTGTGTGAGGCCATCGATGTCCTCCCCGTAAAGATCACACAGTTCCTCCCACAGTGTTGTGTTGAAACAGTCTTTCAGAGCCTCCTCAGTCTCTGCAGTCCATTTCTTCACTGTGCGGGTGATGGCTGGTTCTCTGTGTACAAGAGGTTTGTACAGAGGCAGGAGATGAACCAGGTTGTGATCTGATCTTCCCAAGGGAGGGAGGGGTGATGAGTTATATGCCTCCTCTGTACTGGTATAAAACAGGTCCAGTATTTTCTTGTCTCTGGTGGTGCAGGTGACGTACTGGGTGAATGTAGACAGTGTTGAAGACGGACAACAGGTGTTAAAGTGTCCAGAGATCAGAAGGAGGGTCTGTGGATGTTGGGTCTGAATCCTACTCACAGCTTGATGCAGGACATCACAGGCAGCATCAGCATTAGCAGACAGAGGGACATAGGCAGCTGTCGCGATAGCATGGGAGAATTCCCGTGGTAGACAGTAGGGTCAGTTAACTCGTCCATCTTATTTGGAAGAGATCTTACATTGCCCATGACAATAGAAGGAAGAACGGGTTTGTAGCGTCTCCTTCTCGAACAGCGCTGAGCCCCCGCACGACTCCCCGCCGTCTCCTCCTTAACTCACGGGGGAGCCCGGGTCTTTCCCCTGGGAGCGGTGCTGTGTCACGTAGTGCCAGAAGCTGGTCCCGAGTGTGAACAATGGAGTCCTGCCCGCTGCGCTGGACCCCGGGTCGTGTGTGTAATACGCGACAAAAACAAAAGAAAGAAAAGAACAAACTTCGCGAGTTTAATGTCCATGGTGTGCGGACAGGGTAAGAAGTAATTAAACTTAGAAAGTACTACAGGAAAAAAGAGAAAACTAGAGAAAAAGATCACAGTGAGCAAGAGCTGCTGTAACTGGCTGCCACTCGAGCGGTGCCGGAAGTACAATCCGTTTGTATAATGGTACTTTAACTTCTACTTCTGTCACCTCTGCAGAGCAGTACTCTCTCATTTCCAAACTGACCAATCCTGCAGAACCTCCTCCAGCAGACTGCAGGGGGAGGAGTGACCCTGACCACATTCCTCCTCCTGTACAGAGTCTAGAAACCCTGAAAGGTCATTACTGATCAGGTCAGTCTGGATGGGTTTGATCTCTAAATCAGGATCATGTGTGGATCAGGACACTGCTGGGCTCTGATTGGCTCTCAGAACTGAATCTGTAATGGGTGTGTTCCTCTGTAGGGGGTATTAATATTAGAGTAGTGAAATGAAAGGACTTTATTAGAAATGAACTCCAGTAAAAGTAAAAGTTCTACTGTAAACAGCAGCATTACAGGAACACGGTACTCCAGATCTGGAAGGAGAGGAACTCAGTACTGTCTACCTCTGATATTAGCAGAAGGAGGGGCTTGTAGTGACCCTAGGTGAGGTTCGTTAACTCCTCCACAGGAGGCGCTAGTGTGCTCACAGTGCTATTACCCTCTCAGATACAGTAGAAGGAGAATGTACTTACGGGAGTAGATGGAGGACGCTGTAAAACAGAGAAAAACAGAACACATTTATTAGAACTGAATTACAGCAGAACCCTTAAACAGGTTCTTTAAAGAACCAAATACATCATCATATCATCACACAGAAGAACCATATGGGCATGTAAAGAACCGTTTGTATATTTAAACGGGTCTCTGAGTGTTAGAGGTTCTATATATGATCATTACCTTCACTAAAGAACACTTAGAGAACCGTTTATTAAGAGTGAATAAATAAATAAGGACTAAGTCTAGTCTGGTTCTGTAGTCTTAGTTATATACACTCTGTCTTCTGTTTAAACTGAACTAGTGAGAGTCTGATCAGCTCAGGACTTTCTACTGTACAGTACTAGAACCCTCTCAGATACAGGAGAAGGAGGATGTACTTACTGGAGATGGCAGGCGCTGCAAATCAGAGAAGAACAGAACAGATTTATTAGAACAGAATTACAGCAGAACCCTTAAACAGGTTCTTTAGAGAACCAAATATATTATCATTATACAGTAGAACCATTTAAACAGGTAAAGAACCACTGATCCACAGTGTATCTAGAACACTGTCCCATTTCAGTCTCAGTCTCCAGTGTGTTCTGATAGATCTGACTGGTTTAACTGGACGGATGAACTTGGTGTTTCCAGGGGAGACATCCTGAAGGCTTTGTGACGTGATGGAATCCTACATTAGAACTCCGGTTCTCCGTTAGGGCACTGTGTAATGTGTGTCTCACGTACCAAATACAGAATTACAGATATGAATAAAATCAGGAAATCATGATGTCATCACTTTGGATCCAACAGCCAATGGGAATGACGGAGCAGCAGAGGTGGGCCGTCTCTGAATCGTCTGATGGTGGATATGAAAGGCCTGTGCAGTTTTACATTCATCTGAAACTCCTCCACAAGTTTAGACAGGGTTTTAGAAGTTTAGATTTTCACAGATTGGTGAAGCTCTGTCCATCTTTGGTCCTGAGAGACTCTGTTGTTTAATACCCAGTCATGTGACTTCGTTTCAGATCACTCCTCCAGATGTTTTTATTAGGACCACTTCCTTTTAAGGTCTTTAGTTTACCCGTCCCAATGTTCTCTGAGATGCGTTCCTGCCATCAAAGTTCTAAAGAGGTACTACCTTTCATTAAGTGGTGAAACGTTCTACTTCCTACATCTGATATGGGTTCTATGTTCTACTGTGGATAAAATAAGGCTCTATGAGATTTACACAGCACTGCATTCTACATCTTACACAGCGTGTTTAGAATCGGGGTGGAGGTTTTTGGGTATCTGTACGTTACTGGAGTATTTCTGTCCCTTCACTCCTTTTTCTTTTACTCACTACATTTTCAAACAGTCTGTTTACTTTAAGAATCTGTTTATTAGGGTCCTAGCATGTAGTGCAGGGACCCTATTGTATTTGTTAGGAAAAATGTTCTTCTTATTATTTTTCTCGGCTGAAACGCGTTGTGGAGCAAAGACCGTAAGGCCTAGAGACACTAAACTTGGAATTAAGCTAGAGTAAGGGTGAAATGGCACCAACTGGCCACAAAATGGCACTATAGCTAACTAAAACACATTTTGGCCTATAACTCCTAAACCAAAATTTTTCCAGATAAAATTTCATTTTCCCAGGTTCCTTGGGTCAAAACCAAACACTTTGCCATTTGGACTATTAAGCTCCGCCTACTTAGATATTTTTCTAATTAGCATAATATGCAAAAACAACTTTTTGCAAAGTAGTCTTAGGGTTTAAGCCCAAAAATTCTGAAAAAAAATCTTAAAAAATCCTCCAGTCCCTGAACTTCAATAATTATCAAAAACATGTCAACTTTTGTAAACAAGATGGCCGCCATATGCAAATGAACCCTTTTGAGAATATACATAATTAATTGATAAATTTGTAACTCAAAAATGCTTCATTCAAAAAATTTAAAACTTTGGAATTTGGTTCAAGACATGATTCATAACTGTTTCTCAACAACCGTAAGTCCGATCGATTTTGCATGCTTCATCTTTGAGACAGTCTATAAGTGAATTTTTAAGGACGATTTGATACATCAAAATTTATGGACGCCATTAGCCAATCAGCTTTCAGTAGGCATTTGACAGGCTTAACATTAACAAATCAGCACGAAACTTGATTGGTATATGTTTTGGAGGCACTTTGTAACAGCCAGTAAAATTTCTAAGACTCTAATGAGATGTACAAATATTGGTGCAGTTTGGCCTTTAGGGGGCACTATAGTACTTAAAAAGACTAAAAATCACTAAATGTAATTACACAGTCTATAGACGAACTCCTGATGTCATTTGATTCAGCTCTCAGTCCTGCACAACTTTGTAATTACATGTTGTGTCTGAAAATGGACTACTGCTCTGCTATTTTGACCTATTTGTTCAGAAATTACAGCTTATAAGACGAAGGGTCAAAGGTCAATCTCAATGAAACTTGGTATACATGTCTGTCCCAGGCCACTGATCAATGATCGTAACACTTGGAGGCCTTTAATCTCACTTCTGTGTCCCACACTGACCCCTAATGCTATAAGGTACTGTATAAGGCACACATAAGCCTCAGCCTCTATAATGTTATTACACCACTGCTCATTATTTATGATTAAATAATGCTCAATATTTATAATTTTTATCTCTCTGTCTCAAACAAGTTCCCAACTGCTTTAAAAGTGCTGAACAGGTCTCAGTGGGTCTCTACAACACTGAGCTGAAAGTGAGATGTCATCTTTACTGCCTGTTTTGACCACTTCCTTTTTTGACCACTAGATGGAGGCTGATACAAACGAATGACATGGTTCCAAACTACATGAGAACTGGCTGAGCTGTTAAACCTTGATAGATCTAGAAACAAGGTCCAAACTGCTTTAAGCCTTGTGAGGCCTTGCTGCTCCAAAAAGCCTCTGCGGACATATTACGTGCTAGGACCCGAATTGCCGTTTGCGGCTATATTTTACTTTATCTGTGTATTTAATGTTGTGTTTTTTTTTAACCAGGTATTTATATCAGCCACCTGATGGAGCACAAAACGACATGCTCCAGCATGTAAAACTGAAGAGTAGGAGGAGCGGAGTGAACCTGTGTTAGGGGATTTTCAGCATGGTGGTCTGGTTGCAGTAGGGGCTCCACAGTGGATCTGTGATGTACATGCACCACCAAGCCCCAGAAATGAACTCTCGAGTCATAATGACAAACACACAGCGTCAGAGCGAGCAGCTAGCGGTGTCCAACCTCCACCTGCAGAAGCAGCAGTAAGCTGACTGCTCTCCTTCTCACGTCTCACGCTTCTCTCTCTTCTCTTTTCTTTTCTCTCTCACTCACTCAGGTATTCTCAAACAAGCTGGCATCCACATGTTCTCCAGTCACTGAGCACACTGCCCTCCTGAAGAAACAGGACAAGCTAATTCACCAGAAGTACTTTCTCCCTCAGCAGTTGCACCAACCCGAGAAGTTTCTCCCTCAGTGGTTGCCCCAGCCTCCTCTCTATGTGCACCAGGAGTCAGCATTCTCACATCAGGTTCTCACGTTCTAGATATAGCCAGACCAGTTCGGCCTTTAAGAAATGCAGGACCTAATGCTCGGCGTAGTGAGGTCTTGAGGGAGCCCTACCAGACACTGCTAGACAGCACTAGGAAGGCGACTGAAGCCAGTATCGTCATCTCCGGACCCCTTCCCACTCACAGGAGGGGATCCAAGTGGTTTAACAGACTCTTCACTCTGCAGTCCATGTAAATAGGGCCGATTTTAGGGTCAGTATTAATATTAGAGTAGTGAAATGAAAGTACTTTAATACAAATGAACTCCAGTAAAAGTAACTCCTCCACAGGAGGTGCTAGAGTGCTCACAGTGCAATTACCCTCTCAGGTACAGGAGAAGGAGAATGTACTTACGGGGTTGGAGAGACCCTGCAAAACAAAGAAGAACAGAACAGATTAATTAGAACAGAATTACAGCAGAACCCCTAAACAGGTTCTTTAGAGAACCAAATCCATCATCATACCATCACACAGGAGAAGCGTTCTTTAATGGTCACACATCCAGTGATGTTCTGTTTCTACAGATCTCTGGAGAAATGACTAAAACTAGCTCCTACTAAAGGGATGGTGGTGTTGGTGTAACGGTTTATCTCGATGCTGCTTTCAGTGTCTAGAACATCATTACTGTCTCTGAGCACTGCCTGTTTCACCAGGGCATAAATACCAGGTAACCCAGGTAACACCCCTGCATTACTGATCCACACAGGTAAACCTCAAGGTGAACAGAGGAAAGAGCTGCTTTTAAAACAGTCTATTTACTGTAGTTTAAGAATCTGTGGATTTTACTCTGTATTTAATGATGGAGGGGGAGCGGAGTGAACCTGTGCTTGGATACTTTCAGAACGGTGGTCTGGTTACAGTAGGGGCTCCACAGTACATCTGTGATGTAGGTACACCACCAAGCCCCAGAAATGAACTCTCAGGTCCTTTCCTCCCCTAGTTACAGAAACTACCCGACCTAGAGAACAGTGAGTCACTTCCTGTTTACCTTTATTACACACGTTATTCCTGGTGGTGTTTATGGTAATATCATGGTTAAGGGGGAAATGGCCTTTAGTATGTTTGTACAGTGTAGCTACCTAGCCTACAGAGTTAGCAAGTTTGTACATAGTGTAGCTACATAGCCTACACAGTTAGCATGTCTGTACACAGTGTAGCTACCTAACCTATGCAGTTAGCATGTCTGTATGCAGTGTAGCTACCTAACCTATGCAGTTAGCCTGTCTGTATGCAGTGTAGCTACCTAGTCTACACTGTTAGCATGTCTGTACACGGTGTAGCTACCTAACCTATGCAGTTAGCATGTCTGTACACGGTGTAGCTAGCGAGCCTACACAGTTAGCGTGTCTGTCATCATAGGTAAAGGACCTGCTGCCCTTCACCACATTCACCATAAACAGCTGTGTGTTGTCAGGTCGTGTTCCATCAGCATTCAAGACTGCCAGAGTGGTTCCCATCCTGAAGAACCCCATGCTGGATAGCTCAGACAATAGCAGCTACAGACGGGACCACTCCTTTCTTCTCTCTATAAAATTCTTCACCCTGCAGCCCACAATCAGCTCTCCTCCTGATCCTCCAGCTATGCTGATAACACTGGAGTAAAGCTTTCCTTCTCATCACCTGACACGCAGGTCTGCAGTCTCATCTCAGCATTCCTGACTGACATTTCCTCATGGATCACGACTCACCACCTTAAACTCAATCCCAGCAAGACTTTATAAAACTACTGAGCACTCAAATCCCCACAGAACCATGTGGCATTTTTGCTTCCACACTGTTTTACAGGTAGACACATAGTTCTGCTCTTCTCTAACAGGAAGTGCCCTCTCTGAAGCACAGCTTTCAGGATATGAGGATGAGGAGCAGCTGCTGTTCATACCTGCCACTTCAGGTCCTCACCATGATCTTACAAAGTCATTAAAGAACTCCTTGATGTGATTCTGGATGAGCAGTTATCCTTCTCAGCTCATACTGTGAACCTGGTTATGTAGGTTTCTCCTCTACACCACTAAGCCCTTGTGCTGTTCATCCAGTCTCTGGTCATTTCAGTGGCCTCACCACTGATCCAGAATGCAGCAGGTCAATCTTCCCAGGTTCATTTATGTCACTCCACTGCTGCGCTCACTTCACTGGCTCCTGTAGCTGCCTCCATCAGATTTAAAACTCTTATGCTGCCTCCAAAGCCCAGAATGGACCAGCTCCTCTCTACCTAGGGGAGCAGAGGGCAGTGTGGACAGGGCCAACGAGTTAAATCTGTTTTTTAACAGATTTGACACTGCAAGCTCTGATCTCCCCCTCCCTGACTCCTCTGCTGCCTGGCCTCAACAGCCCACTCTGCTCCACCCCCCCCTCCCCCTCCCCCTCCTGATAGCCCCCCCTCCCTACTGCGATTGTCCACTTCACACCTCCTCTCCTCCCCCACCAGTCACCTCTACAGTGAATCTCACTGCTGACCAGGTGAGAAGACAACTACAGAGACTCCACATGAACAAGGCTGCGGGCCCTGATGGGGTCCCCCCCAGGGTGCTCAAAGCCTGTGCCACCCAACTTTGTGGAGTCCTGCAGCATGTCTTCAACATGAGCCTGTTTTCTCCAGAGGGTCCCTGTGATGTGGAAGACGTCCTGCATTGTTCCTGTGCCAAAGACTCCGCGGCCCAGTGACATCAAGGACTACAGGCCAGTGGCACTGACGTCTCACATCATGAAGACCATGGAGAGACTCGTCCTGGAACAGCTCCGGCCCATGGTCCAGCCACATCTAGACCCCCTCCAGTTCGCCTACCAACCTCGTCTGGGAGTTGAGGATGCCATCATCTACCTGCTGAACCGAGTCTACGCTCACCTGGATAAGCCAGCCAGCACTGTGAGGGTCATGTTTTTTGACTTCTCCAGTGCATTTAACACCATTCAGCCTGCTCTTCTGGGTGACAAGCTGAACGTGATGCAGGTAGACGCCCCCCTCGTGTCCTGGATTGTTGACTACCTGACTGGCAGACCACAGTATGTACACCTGCAGCACTGTGTGCCAGACAGAGTGGTAAGCAACACTGGAGCCCCGCAGGGAACTGTCCTCTCTCCCTTCCTCTTCACCCTCTACACCACAGACTTCAACTACTGCACAGAGACCTGCCATCTTCAGAAGTTTTCTGATGACTCTGCGGTAGTTGGATGTATCAGCAGGGGTGATGAGGATGAGTACAGGGCCACGGTGAACGACTTTGTTGCGTGGTGTGAGCTGAACCATCTGCAGCTCAACGTGACAAAGACAAAGGAGCTGGTGGTGGACCTGAGGAGGGACAAAGCACAGGTGACCCCTATTTCCATCAAGGGGGTCAGTGTGGACACTGTGGAGGACTATAAATACCTGGGTGTTCACAATGACAGTAAACTGGACTGGGCTAAGAACACTGACGCCCTCTACAAGAAGGGCCAAAGTCGTCTCTATTTTCTGAGGCGTCTGAGGTCCTTCAACATCTGCAGGACTATGCTCAGGATCTTCTATGAGTCTGTGGTGGCGAGTGCCATCCTATACGCTGTTGCATGCTGGGGCAGCAGGCTGAGGGTGGCAGACGCCAACCGACTTAATAAACTGATCCGCAAAGCCAGTGATGTTGTGGGTGTGGAGCTGGACTCGCTGATGGCAGTGTCTGAGAGGAGGACGCTGGCTAAGCTGCAGACCATCATGGATAACGGCTCCCATCCTCTCTATCACACAGTGATGAGACACAGGAGCACATTCAGTGCAAGACTCATCCAGCCAAAATGCACTACAGAACGTCACAGGAGGTCATTCCTACCTGTGGCTATCAGACTTTATAACTCCTCCCTTAGAGCACGGCACCATTCACATGTACAGTAATAACAGTAAAACAATCATTTAATTATGTGTGCGACAACTCAAAACGTGCAATCATTTTCTGACTACTGAACACTTACTGCTGCTAACAGTATATCTGTACTTATTATTATAGCCACAGCCACTTTACTTTTATTTATTATTTTTTTATTTTATCTTTTTTATTGTATTATAAGACTTTATATATGTGTACATATTGCAAAATTTCTCTTTTGTTGTAAATTATCATTGTTTATTTTTTAAATGGTTGCTACTGTAAAAATGGCAATTTCCCTCTGGGATCAATAAAGTATTTCTGATTTTGATTCTGATTCTGATTAATCTGTACCTTCAGCACTTTGGGCTACAAGTACAGCTTGGCTTGACCCCCCATTTCCCAATACATGGAAGACCACTGTCCAGACTCTTCTCTGTCCTTGAGCTCAGATGGTGATATGATCTTTCACTGGTTGTCTGAACAGGAGACTCTCTTGTGGTCTTCAAACACAGACTGAAGACCATCTCCATTTGAAGCACTTCAGTGAGCACTAATCAGTGATAGTTGGGGCTCCTTTTGACTGGATTACTGCAGAAATGCGGCGTGGCATGGAGTCAATCAGTCTGTGGCACTGCTCAGGTGTCATAAGAGCCCAGGTTGCTCTGATAGTGGCCTTCAGCTCTTCTGCATTGTTGGGTCTGGCGTATTGCATCTTCCTTTTCACAATACCTCATAGATTCACTATGGGGTTAAGGTCAGGCGAGTTTGCTGGCCAATTAAGAACAGGGATACCCTGGTCCTTAAACCAGGAAATGGTAGCTTTGGCACGGTGTGCAGGTGCAGAGTCCTGCTGGAGAATGAAATCTGCATCTCTATAAAGTTGGTCAGCAGCAGGAAGTATGAGGTGCTCTAGAACTTCCTGGTAGACGGCTGCGTTGACCTTGGATCTCAGAAAACACAGTGGACCAACACCAGCACACTCCTCTCCAGGGTGCGGTTATCCATAGGAGCAGACAAATGGTGACTTTGTTACTGGGAAACAACGGGTTCTATCAACTTCACACTAGCCTCATCACAGGGGGCTCAGAAGATCAGCAATCAACACAGGACATCAAAAGCTACGGAAAGCAGCGCGTTTTGGGCAAATGGACATCAAAGGCCAGCCTGGTCAATGTGTGAAAGTCACGTAGCACACGGTCATCATGTATCCGTGGTATATAAAATGTAACCATGACACCGTACGGCAAGGTTCTTGTCAGACGCAGTTCTGAAACCTTCCGCCGGCGTTAATTCACTGCAGGATTAAAGAGTGTTTTTCTACATTCCTAAGGCTGACTGATCGAGTTGATTCTTTGAGCACGGGGTAGCGAATACGACTATCACAGTTTTGGAGGTCCCACCGAGATACCAATATTCCTCTGAGTACAGAGTTTTCGGAGACAGGATCAGAAATCGACAGAGGCGGCCGCCGTCATCCCAATGAGTGATTCTGAGTCAATTCAGGCGCTCTACTGACTCCGAGACTCTGTACCCGAGGTGACGGTAAGATTATTTTATACTAAAGAAACACAGATCAGTTGCCTATGAATTTAGAATACACGGGAGAATACGGGACGCCGTATTGAGTGATACCAGGTGAAACCAGCCTGAAGGTCTAAGAACGTTTAATGATCAAGTTTGTTTTGGGCCTGAGAGATTCTGTGTGGTTTTTCTGGATTTAAAAGTCTGAAGATTTTCAAAGCATTGTTCTAGAATAATTTGAGTCTCATGGTTGTCTGAACTGAGAATTGTATGTTTTCCCGAATTCATTAGAATTTGAAGATTCTAAGACAAGTTTTTAGAATATTTCATTCTCAGTACTGTTCGACCTGGGGATGGTTTTTCCGAATTTATTTTTAAATGAATTTGATGATTTTAGGGCAAGGGTTTGGAAATAAATCTCTCAGGGCTGATCAAACGAGAGCATTTCAAAGGGGTTTTTACGGATTCAGTATGAATTTTGAAGGTTCTTAAGACAGGTACCGGGTTTATAGTGCCCGAAGAGTTCGAACTATTCACGTGAAACTGGGTGGATACCGGGTTTAAAATACCCGAAGAGTTAGTTTGAACTATACTTGAGAAATTGAGTCGATACCGGGTTTAAAATACCTGAAGAGTTCAAACTATACACGTGAAATTGATTAATAAAGCGCGCATAATAATAATAATAATAATAATAATAATAATAATAATAATAATATTAGTGAGTATGAAGGTGTCTATATAGGCTATATATGTAAAAAACTAGAAAAGGAAATAAGGGTATTATTGAGAAGAAAATATATAGGTAGAATTCATAATTTATAATTTGTAATACTCTATTATTTTATAATGGGAAATAAACAAACTAAACGGGCTGGTCCTGTAATAGAGATGAAAAACGTTTATTAAGAGATTGATACAAACCAAATGAAGTTGTGGTCACGACTGACTATGGGTAAATTTCCTCCAAACGGCACACTCAGCGCTTCCCGTCTAACAGAAGTACGAGAATATTACAAGGAAAAGATAAAGACCCTATAGATTGGTGAGAGTTTTGTAAGTAGGAAGAAGAAGGCCAAAGGAAGTTAGAAAAAGCTGAGGTGAGATTGAGAAAGGGGATATATGTAAAGTATGAACAGAATAATGATTTTTGTGTGAGTCCCTAGACTGTGCCTCCAGGTCCACCCGCCGCGGTTCCGGTAGTACAAGCCGCTGTTCAGAGAGCGCCTCGTCCAGATTCTTCACCTGAAGTCATCGAAGGAGCAGAAGGGACACCAGATCCGCCGAGTTACGCGGAATCCAGTCGTTTGACTGACGAAGTCACCAAGTTAAACCAGAAACTTGAGAGACTGAGTTTGGAGCAGTGCACATCGGAATTGGGTTGTCTGACGCGGAGTCAAGTGAAAGCACTGAAAAGTTTGCCGGGGAAGAGGCCGCGGAGACAGACACGGAGGGGAAGATGGATGTAAATCAAACTGGTTTATATCCGCCCCTAGCTGCATTGTCCACTCAACAACAGACACTCACGAATGGCTCGCCACCGACAGTTTCTCAATTTCCCCAATTTGCCGGACAACTTGTTAACCCGAACAACGCAAACCAAGGCGTACATCCAGCAGTGGTGTATGTACATCGACCATTGGACACTGCAGAGATGGACGCTATGATCAAAGATATTTGTCCACCAAGGAACAACGTGGAAAGGTGTGTGGCTGACTTACAGCGACCGGATGACATTTGGAAATTAACGAAAGCGGAATGGACTAGCAAGCGAAGCATGCAGAGAAGAACATATGCACAGTTAATGTACTACCGGACTGGGGCCAAGGCGGGGGATGCTGAAGCACGAGGAGAAGGCGGGACTGAAGGTAGGAGAGAACGTGTATGTTTTAATTGTGGGAAAGCAGGTCATTTAGCTAGAACGTGCAGATCAGAGAGGGTGCTGAAGGTAGGAGAGAACGGGTATGTTTTAATTGTGGGAAAGCAGGTCATTTAGCTAGAACGTGCAGATCAGAGAGGGTGCAACACAGCAGAAGAGGTACACGATATCAGCAGAATAGGTATAGGGGGTCAGAGCAGCAACAACGGCCTGAGTTCACAGTGACAGAACCGGACCATGCCGAATAGGATAGAGTGGAAGAAAAATGTACACAGTTTGTAAAGATGACTTTGAAACCCAGCGAGGAACCCATTCTAAATTTAGAGATTGCTGGGAAACCTTTTCCATTTTTAGTTGACTCGGGTGCAACCGTTTCAGTACTTAGGGAAGGGTCAGTACCCGTATCCCTTAGTACGGACACGATTCTAACAGTGGGCGTTTCAGGTTTTACCCCTCACAGAGTATTTTTGTGATCCTGTGAAGGTGAAATTGGGTGATAAAATAGTAAAACACCGCTTTATAGTCTCCACACATTGCCCCGTGAATTTACTAGGACGAGACTTATTGGGAGCTTTCAATCTAAACATACAATGTACAGATTCAGGTTTTTCTGCTACTAGTCCTAGTATAGGGTTATCTCCACTTAAATTAGGCCCAGTAGAATATTCTTGGGATCTGACAGAGCAGAGAACCTTTAATACATTGTATGGAGCTCTGTTAAAGGTTGAATGGGAAAATCCTCCATTTTTACATTGTGTTTCATTTTCCTCCCTGGATGGTTTTTGACAATATGTATGAACAGTCATGGACACAGAAGATACCAGCTGAAACAGTATCAGTATCTTATGTGTACTATGACAATCAGTTTGCAGCAGCACATGTAGTATTGAGTGAGGGAAAGAGACAGTTGTTTAGGGAGCCAGGTGAACCACACATTGCCTTAGGCAAGAAAAGGGGTCAATAGGGAGACATAGGGGTGTGGTTAGGCACATTACTTAATTCTAAAAAATTGGGAAAACAAAAATGATAAGTGTTTTTCACCCTGTATGAATGTCCGGAGGGTTCCGGTAATGAATGAGTCTTCTGTTACACGGTCAAGACATGAGCAGCCAAATGAAGAATGACGAGACTGAGACTAATGACTTTTGACTTTTTGAGGTTTTTTTGAGTTTTTTTTTAAATGAATATAATATTGGTTCAATGAAAGGGGCATCCCCAGTTAAAAGGTACCAAATAGGGCTCAATACCCTATGTCCAAGGAGGCAGAAGAAGGGTTATCTAAAATTATAAATTCCCTTTTGGAAAAATATATTCACCGGTGAATAGCCCTTTATTAGCGGTTTTTAAAGAAAAGTGGTACAAGATCTGAGAGCGGTAAAAGAAGCAGTATACCCCGCTACTCCGATTGTACCTAATCCTGCAACTATTTTGTCCGAAATTCCACCAAGTGCAACATATTTTTCAGTAGTTGGCTTCGCAAATGCGTTTTTCAGTATACCCATGGAGGCCCAGGGTCAATATTGGTTTGCATTTATCTTCAAGGGCAAAAGGTATACGTGGGCGGTGATGCCACAGGGATACACTGACTCACTGAATATATTTTCACGGGAATTACATCATAATTTGAAGGGGTTTGTCACACCTAGGGGAAATACCCTAGAGAAATATGCTGATGATCTTATACTCGAAATTCTTATGCAGATCAGGTGGCTAAACAAACAGCTGACAATGACAATGTGGATGATGAAGAAGATATTTCAGACTCGGCGTCTGACATATCTTCATCAACAAATAATGATGTAATTGTGTTGCAGCAGTCTATCACAAAGGCGGAACTGGGAGTTTGGCGTGCACAGTGCAAGAGGGAACCCAAAACTGGGATTTGATGGAAGACCAAAACAGACCCGCGATTCCTAAATCAGCATTTCCATTTCTTGGAAAATCACGCATTCAGTGGATCATGCATCCAAATTGGCTATGACAAATTTGGTTAACAAATACAGGTATGTACCTAGATTTTCACAATATGCTAAAGCATACTGTGAAAGGTGTAAAGTATGTATTCAAATGAACATTAGCAGGGGTATTACACCCTCAGTTAGTGCACATCAACCGCCCAGTGGTTCGTTTGAGCATCTAATGATGGATTTCATCGAACTAACTCCTCGACAACAATTTAAATATTGTATTGTGATTGTTGATTTGTTTTCAAAATACCCAGAGGTTTTTTCCCTTGCAGGCGTCAGGACGCAATTACAGTGGCTAAGTGTCTATTGAGAGAAGTCTTCCACGGTAGGGTATTCCGCACAGGTTATCTTTGGATAACGGCACACGTTTTATGAATAAGATCATGACACATTTATCTGACACACTGAAGTTTGATGTAAAGACGCATTGTGCGTATCATCCACAGCCCTCTGGAGCAGTGGAGAGGTTAAATCAAACAGTGAAACAAAAAACTGACTAAAGTAAGTCTGGACACAGGCCTAAATTGGGTGCATGCCTTACCGTTAGTGCTAATGAACATCAGGGGGTCGAGGTAATAGACAAACGGGACTCTCACCATTTGAAGTCCTTACAGGGTAACCCATGAGAATTACATAAATGCTACCATACAGACTGAAGGACACTGAAAAACATTACAACTAATGGATGACAGTATGATTAAATACATGAAGGGTTTACACAGTTCTCTTGTTACTACTCATACACAGGTGCGAGCAGCGCTTCCAGGGCCGTCAAACTATACACGCAATACAGGTCGGTGATTGGATCGTGGTGAAGGACTTCAGGAGGAAGTCGTGGAAATCACCTCGATGGTTGGGGCCTTGGCAGGTTCTGCAAGTCACACCAACTGCTGTTCGAGTAGCTGAAAGGGATTCCTGGATTCATTCGCACACCTGATCTGAGTGGTTGACAAGGACGCCGACAGTCTACATTTGTATATGTGTGGTCCGGAATGGTACCATACATGCAGCGGAGAAAAGGAAGAATGGGTGGCGGCGTAGATCCTTATGGTGGTTCACACCTATGGATGTTGGAGCACCATCAGGATGGCAGGATATCAATGATTTCATTAATGCTTTAGATCAAACGATACACTCTTTTGGGCCATCACCCAGCGCGGGATCGGGTTTTTTTTCAAAATTTGGTTAACAGATTTGGAATATGGGGGGCAACAATGGCTAAAATTTTGATACCAGTAACAGTAATGCTAGGAATCGGGCTTTATTGTTGTACAATATCATTGGCATGTGCAAGGGCTTTGATTCACCAGTGGGTTGGAAATGTTGTGGGTAATTCTGGTATGCAATGCATGAAAGTACAACAGTCAGATGTCAATTACTGTGATGAGATCCATACTAGATTATTTCCTGTTTTCTGAACAACATTAATGACATGTAGGTAAAAAAAAAAAAAAAAAGGTAGGAATGTGGGGGAATTTTTTCCTGGTTTATATGTTCTATTTCATTAGTTTTGTTTTACCACATGTTCTTGCATATGGGACCGTTTGGGGAATAGGAGCAGACAAATGGTGACTTTGTTACTGGGAAACAACGGGTTCTATCAACTTCACACCAGCCTCATCACAGGGGGCTCAGAAGATCAGCAATCAACACAGGTTGGGAAAATGGACATCAAAGGCCAGCCTGGTCAATGTGTGAAAGTCACATAGCACACGGTCATCATGTATCCGTGGTATATAAAATGTAACCATGACACCTTACAGCAAGGTTCTTGTCAGACGCAGATCTAAAACCTTCCGCCGGCGTTAATTCACTGCAGGATTAAAGAGTGTTTTTCTACATTCCTAAGGCTGACTGATCGAGGGGGTAAGAGTAGTACTGTGTCCAGGAGGAGGGGTAAGAGTAGTACTGTGTCCAGGAGGAGGGGTAAGACTAGTACTGCGTCCAGGAGGAGGGTTAAGACTAGTACTGCGTCCAGGAGGAGGGTTGAGACTAGTACTGCGTCCAGGAGGAGGGTTAAGACTAGTACTGCGTCCAGGAGGAGGGTTAAGAGTAGTACTGCATCCAGGAGGAGGAAGGAATAAGACTAGTTATAATTGTTTATAGGAGGAGGGATAAGACTATTACTGGGTCCAGTGGAGGGTTTAAGACTAGTATATAAGGAGGGTTAAGACTAGTACTGCGTACAGAAGGAGGGTTAAGACTATAGTACTATGGCATCCAGAAGGAGGGATAAGACTAGTACTGCGTCCAGGAGAAGGGGTAAGACTAGTACTGTGTCCAGGAGGAGGGGTAAGAGTAGTACTGCGTCCAGGAGGAGGGTTAAGACTAGTACTGCGTCCAGGAGGAGGGTTAAGAGTAGTACTGCGTCCAGGAGGAGGGTTAAGACTAGTACTGCGTCCAGGAGGAGGGTTAAGAGTAGTACTGCGTCCAGGAGGAGGGGTAAGAGTAGTACTGCGTCCAGGAGGAGGGATAAGAGTAGTACTGCGTCCAGGAGGAGGGGTAAGAGTAGTACTGCGTCCAGGAGGAGGGATAAGACTAATACTGTGTCCAGGAGGAGGGATAAGACTACTACTGGGTCCAGGAGGAAGGACAAGACTAGTGCTGCGTCCAGGAGGAGGGGCAAGACTACTATTGTGTCCAGAAGAGGGGAAAAAGACTATTACTGTGTCTCGGAGGAGGGGTAAGACTAGTACTGTGTCCAGGAGGAGGGGTTAATAGTAGTACTGTATCCAGGAGGAAGGGAACTGTGTCAATGAGGAGGAGTAAGACTATTACTGCCTCCAGGAGAGGGGTAAGACTACTACTGTGTCCAGGAGAAGGTATAAGATTACTAATGTGTCCAGGAAAAGGGATAAGACTAGTATTGTGACCAGGAGAAGTTATAAGATTACTAATGTGTCCAGGAGGAGGGATAAGACTACTACTGTGTCCAGGAGGAGGGATAAGATTGGAACTGTGTCCAGGAGGAGGGGTAAGACTAGTACTGTGTCCAGGAGGAGGTATAAGATTACTAATGTGTCCAGGAGGAGGGATAAGAGTGATACTGCATCCAGGATGAGGGATAAGACTACTACTGCATTCAGAAGGAGGGATAAGACTACTACTGTAGGGAGGAGGAGGGATAAGACGACTACTGCAGGGAGGAGGAGGGATAAGACGACTACTGTGTGAAGGATGAGGGATAAGACTAGTACTGTAGGGAGGAGGAGGGATAAGACTAGTACTGTAGGGAGGAGGAGGGATAAGACTACTACTGCAGGGAGGAGGAGGAGGGATAAGAGTTTTAATGCATTAAGGAGTAAGAATAAGAGTACTACTGTGTCAAGGAGGAAGGATAAGAGTACTACTGTGTCTAGTAGGAGGGGTAAGACTACTACTCCTGCACTACTACTGGGTCAAGCTCATCACTGGAGCTGATCACTGGAGCTGTTCATTGGAGCTGATCACTAATCACTTATCAAGGTGGGCATGAACAATGTCTGTCCTACCTTCAGTGTACTGACAGGATGTTAGATGTTACAGTTATGATGAACAGACATGATGAAGAGTCGACTCCAAGCTCTTCTACTCTTTCACTCATTAGCAGAGAGTCAGCCCCTCCAGCAGGGGGCTCCAGTCTTATCCGTAAAGGGCCGGTGTGGATGCAGGTTTTCATTCCCAATGAGCAGGAGCTCACCTGATTCTACTGGACCAATCAGCTGCTCAGCCTTCAAACAGCTGATCATGTGACCTCCTGCTGTGCTGGAATGAAAACCTGCAGCCACAGCGGATCAAACATGTAGGAGCTCTGTGCTGTAGGTGAATGTCCTGTTGAGGATGATCCATGCAGTGCTAGTAGAAGCTCTTATGTACTCTCAGCATCATGTATGTGCTCCCTGATCCACAGTGATAAAGATATTTAGTGTGAGAGCTGAATTATTCTGATTCTCAGAGAAACACTTTTACCTCTGGTAGTACATTTAGGAGAGGGGACTTTAACACTTCCACATTAGTAACAATGTTAATGGTACTTTAACTTCTACTTCTGTCACCTCTGCAGAGCAGTACTCTCTCATTTCCAAACTGACCAATCCTGCAGAACCTCCTCCAGCAGACTGCAAGGCGAGGACTGACCCTGACCACATTTGTACAGCAGCATTACAGGAACACGGTACTCCAGTTCTGGAAGGAGTGGAACTCAGTACTGTCTACCTCTGATATTAGCAGAAGGAGGG